>CM044016.1:44957134-45039634 GCA_024085815.1 Flaveria linearis | reverse complement strand
GTTCTTGATATGCTTCAGGACACACGAGACAGGGTCACGAGGCTGGAGGATACGACCAGGTGGCTGTATGATATGATGGACTGGGTCATCCATGTAACACCCTCAAAATTCATAACAATAATACAATAAGGAGGGTGCTACTAGTTGGGTTATTATAACAATTCAGAGACTACAAACACAGCGGAACTTTACATATATTAAAAACTGTTTACATCGTTAAACATATTTACAAGACTTTAACCAACATTCAAAACTTTGTTAAGGCTTTAAGTACTTCATTTCCCAAAAACCCAACTTTTGTGGCCAGTATCGTACACCATAACCGGAAGCTAACTCTGTGGGGGATCATCACGAGCACCTCTATTACTACCTGGCATGCATTAGAAAACAAACACAAAATCAGATAAACTGGTGAGTTCTAACATACACCACATTTCAATAGTAACAATTCATCAACTGTTATCACACCGAATGATCCACACACATTCATCTGTCCATTTATTTATCCCAGTATTGATATGCATATCAAATACCCGTAATGTATTTATGGACATCTTTTATCAGTTTTTAATTTGGTGGGTGAAACCTCCACCTCGCGCGTTGACGGGTCAAACCTCCGTCTATAAGTTGACGGGTCAAACGTCCACCTCGCGCGTTGACGGGTCAAACCTCCGTCTATAATTTGGCGTTGACGGTCAAACCTCCGTCTATAATTTGGTGGGTCAGACCTCCACCTCGCCATTCATCACAATTTACCACTTTCAACTCATTTTCACATTTTTTGTTTATTTATATGCATGCCAGTGCCCGATTTTATCAAACAACATTTATCAAACGGCATAAACACATAAAAGGGCAATTAGAACTCACCTTACTGTTTCCAACAAGTGGTTATCAATCCAATTATGCTAGGGCAGCTAAAACTTCTCTTTCTCAAAGCAAATCTAAAACAATAACCCTAACTTAGTCAAATTTCCCTAGCTGACCACTTCACACGACTAAGGCTATGCGACTGGACTCATTCGTGCGACTGAACATGCGACTGAGCTTAGTCGTACGAATGGACCATACGACAGAGGTGCGAATGAGCTATAACAGGGTTTGTGCGAACGACCTCCATTCGTGCGATCGGTGTATGCGATTGAACTTCAGTCGCACGTTTGAACAATGCGATTGACTCAGTCGCACGAATGGGTCATGCGACTGGGCTCATTCGCCTGAAACGGATCAGCAGCTGTGTTCTTGACGTATTTGATCCAAAACTCGAGTTTTAACCGTTCAGATACCATATTCATAACAGAACCTGTACACTTCATTTACAACCGTTTCGGGTCCTTATTTCATCAAATTTCACAAAAACTAGGGCCCGAACCTTCACTTTTCAGTTTAATAGAAAGATTGAACAGGAACTCTGATTAAAACATGTTTTTGGATCAATTCCACCACCCACACAACTTAACATATTCAAAAATCGATCCGTACCAAGCAAAACTTACCTAAACGGAGCTAGTTTGATCGATTTAGGCAAGAGCAGGGTGTTTGGGTTCAAAGGAACAAGGGAAGAATGTTACAGCAGATAAAATCTACTTTTCAACCCCTTAACCGCCCTACTTATCCTTCATGCCTATTTTTAGCCGACATACTCAATCGCACGACTGGCTTATTCGCACGACTCAATCGTGCGATTGAGCCCATACGCCCGTCATTCGTGCGATTGAGCTTCATTCGCACGTATGGCATGCGACTGAACACTAATTTTAATTAAATAAATAAATTTTGAACTTTTGGGATGTTACAAGTCTACCCACCTTATTTAGGGTTTCGTCCTCGAAACCTGACTAAAACAAATGAGGGTAGTTTCGCCTCATCTCCTCTTCTGGCTCCCAGGTTGACTCAGATCCTTGGCGATGTGCCCACTGCACCCGGACTAAGCTAATACTCTTATTTCTAAGTTTCTTCTCTTTACGATCCATAATGGCCACAGGTTGTTCAACATAATTGAGCTTCTCATCAACCTCAATATCATCTAATGGTACATATTGAGTTTCATTAGCTAAACACTTCCGTAACTGAGAGACGTGGAAGGTTGGATGAATAGCACTTAATTCTTCAGGCAAGTCCAACCTATACGCCACGTACCCTATTTTCTCCACTATTTGGAAAGGTCCAATAAAACGTGGACTTAATTTGCCCCACTTTCTAAATCGAATAATGCCTTTCCATGGAGAAACTTTTAACAAGACAAAATCCCCAACTTTAAATTCCAATGGTTTTCTTCTACGGTCTGCATATGATTTCTGCCTGCTTTTTGCTTCTCTAATACGATTTCTGACTACTTCAATCTTTAACATTGTTTCTTCAACTATTTCACTATTCCCCAATTCACGTTGCCCATGTCTCCCCAATAAAGTGGAGTTCTGCACTTTCTTCCGTACAACATCTCAAACGGGGACATTTGAAGGGTAGCTTGATAACTGTTGTTGTATGCAAATTCAGCTAAAGGAAGATGACTATCCCAGCTACCTCCAAAATCTATACTACATGCCCGTAGCATATCCTCTAATGTCTGGATAGTTCTTTCACTTTGGCCATCTGTTTAGGGATGATAAGCTGTACTAAAGTAAAGTCTAGTTCCCATGGCTTCGTGAAATTTTCTCCAATACCTGGAGGTAAATCTGGCATCTCTATCAGACGTGATACTTTTCGGAACTCCATGCAATCTAATTATTTCCTTAGTAAAGACATCAACTAACTTTTCCACCGAATAAGTTTCCCGTATTGGTAGAAATAAAGCACTCTTGGTTAGCTGATCTACCACTACCCAAATAATATCATAACCTTTTGGTGTACGGGGCAACTTCGTTATAAAATCCATAGTCAGATCGTCCTACTTCCAAACTGGAATAGCTAATGGCTGCAACAATCCATAAGGTTTCTGATGTTCCGCTTTCACTTGGGCGCAAGTCAAACATCTATTTACATACTGCATTACATTAAATTTCATCCCTGGCCACCAATAATCTTGCTTCAAATCTTGGTACATCTTAGTCATGCCTGGGTGAATGGAATACCTAGATTTGTGAGCCTCATCTAGTATCATATCGCGTAAAGCCCACGGAACCCACATTCGACCAAATCTTATTTTAACACCATGGCTATTTTCTTCTAAATATTTTTCTTGACCAACCATTCTTTCTCTCTTAATGTTTCCTTCTTTTAATGCTTCCAGTTGGGCTTCTTTCAGCTGTTGCATAAAATTAGGGGTGATTACAAGTTTATATGCTCTAACCTTAATTGGTTCATACTTTTCCTTTCTGCTCAATGCATCAGCAACCACATTTGCTTTTCCGGGGTGATACAAAATTTCACAATCATAATCTTTGATTAACTCCAACCATCGCCTTTGTCTCATATTCAAATCTTTTTGCTCAAAGAAATATTTCAGGCTCTTATGATCAGTAAAGATGGTACATCTCACACCATATAAGTAATGTCGCCAAATCTTAAGAGCAAAAACTACAGCTGCTAGTTCTAAATCGTGGGTTGGGTAATTGACTTCATGGGTTTTCAGCTGTCTAGAAGCATAAGAAATAACTCTCCCACGTTGCATCAAAAACACCCCAATCCCTGATATGATGCATCAGAATATATTACTAAATCATCTACACCTCCCTGGTATAGCTAATACTAGGGCTTGTGTTAATCGATTCTTCAATTCCTGAAAAGCAGCTTCCTGTTCCTTATTCCATTCATACTTAACGTCCTTTCGAGTTAATTTCGTCAATGGGGAAGCAATTTTAGCAAAATCCTGAATGAATCTCCTATAGTATCCTGCCAGTCCTAAGAAACTACGAATTTCTGAAGGACTTTTAGGAATTCCCCAGTTCAACACAGCTTCAATCTTTGCAGGATCCACCAATATTCCATCCGCATTCACCACATGGCCCAAAAATTGTACTTCTCTTAACCAAAATTCACATTTCGAGAATTTTGCATACAACTTATTCTTTCTTAAGGTTTCCAATACTTCTCGAATGTGACAAGCATGATCTCCTTCGTTCTTAGAATATATCAAAATATCATCTATAAACACAATTACCGATTTATCCAACATCGGTCTACATACCCTATTCATCAGATCCATGAATGCAGCAGGAGCATTCGTTAACCCAAACGACATCACCAAAAATTCATAATGCCCATATCGTGTACGAAAAGCTGTCTTTGGTATGTCTTCTTCTCTTACTTTCAACTGATGATACCCGGATCTAAGATCTATCTTTGAGAACCAATTAGCACCTTGGAGTTGATCAAACAAATCGTCTATACGAGGTAATGGGTATTTATTCTTGACAGTCAGTTTATTTAGCTCTCTATAATCTATACACATCCTTAAACTGTCATCCTTCTTCTTTACAAACAGAACAGGGGCACCCCACGGCGAAAAGCTGGGTCGAATAAAACCCTTGTCTAATAATTCCTGTAATTGCTTCAGGAGTTCCTTTAACTCAGTCGGTGCAAGTCTATAAGGGGTCTTAGCGACAGGTTTTGCCTCAGGTATTAAATCAATTCTAAACTCAATTTCTCTATCAGGAGGTATACCCGGTAGATCCTCTGGAAATACATCGGGGAAATTACAAACTACTGGAACATCTTCTAATTTCCTCGTCTCCTTAGCAGTATCGACTACATATGCTACGAACGACTCACAACCCCTATTCAATAATTTCTCAGCTTTAATCATAGATATGACCTTCACCCCACTATCATGATCATCACCAAAAACCGTTACCGAATTACCATCTGGTGCTCGCAACACAATCATCTTTCTTTTACACATTATCTGAGCCTCAAACGTAGATAACCAGTCCATTCCCAATACTACATCAAAACCTCCTAATTTCATCATATGTAACCTAGCAGGAAATTTTACACCTTCTAATTCGATAAAACCATCATCTATTACCTCACTGACAACTATAAATTCATTAGAGGCAGTTTCTACTGAAAAGGCAACGTCTAGCTTTGATGGTTTAACTTTTATTAAGGCATGGAATTTTATTGATATGAAACTTCTATTAGCCCCTGAATCAAATAAAACTCTAGCAGGTACATCATTAACAAGAAACGTACCCGACACAACATCTGGTAATACCTTAGCCTCCTCCGTAGTCATCGTAAATGCTCTCCCCGTTGTACCGCTACTACCACTCACGCTGCCTTTACTCGGTCCTCCCACTGCACGAATAGGAACTGGTCCAGGTCTAAGTTTTGGACATTCAGATTTCATATGTCCCATCTCCCCGCATCCATAACACCGAAGTTCTGGACATCTGGAAACGAAATGTCCAGGCTTCCCGCATTTACGACATGCCGGGTGATTCAATCTACATTCCCTCTATGAAACTTCCCGCATCTATTACACCGAGGAGGGGGACCTACAAAACCCCTAGCATTAAACTTCCTCTTCTGCGGCCCACTCTGTCCATACATAGGCCTAGAACTCAGTGAAGCTTCCTGATGACTCACCACTTCCTCTTTCATCACAAGTTTCTCAGACTCAGCGACCTCCTCATACATATCCGCAGCCAAATTCACCGTGGCTTGGTAAGTAGAAGGAGAATTAGACTTTACCAGCATTCTTACCTTAGGAGGTAATCCCTGGATATATCTAGTAATTCTCTTTGTCTCTGGAGTTACTAAATGAGGTACCAAATGCGCCATTTCTTCAAATCTAGAAGTATACTCTTTATGACTTAAACTGCCTACTTGAAACTGTAAAAACTTGATCTCAATTCTGTCTATCTCGCCCTTCGGACAGAACTTTTCTATCACCAGTTCTTTAAAAGTTTCCCACGTCAGCTGGTTCACGGCGGCCTCACCCATGGCCTGTTCCACTGTATCCCACCAGTACAAAGCTTCTGCTTGAAAAGAATGCACTGTAAAGTCCACCTTCTGATCTTCCTTACATCTACTAAGTTTAAACGCCGCTTCCATCTCTCGTAACCATTTGTAAGTTACTACTACATCCTTCTGGCCTTCAAACTTAGGCGGGTCACATTCCTTAAAATGCTTATATGATATTGGTTTCTCCATTACAGGCTCAATAATAACAGGTGGAGGAGTTGGTTGGGAAGATGATTCACCACCTTTCCTAAGGTCACTCAACATTTCAGGTAAGGTAGTACGCAACACTCGGGCGACTTCATCACCTATAGCTGGCTTAAGTTCATCACCTGAGATCCTAGCTTCAAGTCTAGAATTTGTATTACTGGTTTCCTCCATCTACGATCAGAAATAAACCATAATCAAATAATGAGTGACACCAGGATGTTGCATATAATGTAAATTGCTCATAACATTGGCCAGGTGTTATCAATTATTTACTTATTCACACCATCCTGCCTCTTCTCATTATCCTTTCACAGTTTATTTCTAACCCTATCTAAACCACAGAATCGTGCACACACATCATACTAATCGTTATCTTAAACAATTACTTTCATTCAAAAATCGAATGAATTATCACAAATAATTAAATACTCATCCATACCATAGTTCACCCCACTTCCGGTTGTAGATACTGGCACTTCCCACATTTTCAGTTAAAGTTTGAAGCAATCAAATGTTCAAATCTCTTTAACTAAGGCTCTGATACCAACTTGTAACACCCTCAAAATTCATAACAATAATACAATAAGGAGGGTGCTACTAGTTGGGTTATTATAACAATTCAGAGACTACAAACACAGCGGAACTTTACATATATTAAAAACTGTTTACATCGTTAAACATATTTACAAGACTTTAACCAACATTCCAAACTTTGTTAAGGCTTTAAGTACTTCATTTCCCAAAAACCCAACTTTTATGGCCAGTATCGTACACCATAACCGGAAGCTAACTCTGTGGGGGATCATCACGAGCACCTCTATTACTACCTGGCATGCATTAGAAAACAAACACAAAATCAGATAAACTGGTGAGTTCTAACATACACCACATTTCAATAGTAACAATTCATCAACTGTTATCACACCGAATGATCCACACACATTCATCTGTCCATTTATTTATCCCAGTATTGATATGTATATCGAATACCCGCAATGTATTTATGGACATCTTTTATCAGTTTTAATTTGGTGGGTGAAACCTCCACCTCGCACGTTGACGGGTCAAACCTCCGTCTATAATTTGGTGGGTCAAACCTCCACCTCGCGCGTTGACGGGTCAAACCTCCGTCTATAATTTGGCGTTGACGGGTCAAACCTCCGTCTATAATTTGGTGGGTCAGACCTCCACCTCGCCATTCATCACAATTTACCACTTTCAACTCATTTTCACATTTTTTGTTTATTTATATGCATGCCAGTGCCCGATTTTATCAAACAACATTTATCAAACGGCATAAACACATAAAAGGGCAATTAGAACTCACCTTACTGTTTCCAATAAGTGGTTATCAATCTAATTATGCTAGGGCAGCTAAAACTTCTCTTTCTCAAAGCAAATCTAAAACAATAACCCTAACTTAGTCAAATTTTCCCTAGCTGACCACTTCACACGACTAAGGCTATGCGACTGGACTCATTCGTGCGACTGAACATGCGACTGAGCTTAGTCGTACGAATGGACCATACGACAGAGGTGCGAATGAGCTATAACAGGGTTTGTGCGAACGACCTCCATTCGTGCGATCGGTGTATGCGATTGAACTTCAGTCGCACGTTTGAACAATGCGATTGACTCAGTCGCACGAATGGGTCATGCGACTGGGCTCATTCGCCTGAAACGGATCAGCAGCTGTGTTCTTGACGTATTTGATCCAAAAACTCGAGTTTTAACCGTTCAGATTATACCATATTCATAACAGAACCTGTACACTTCATTTACAACCGTTTCGGGTCCTTATTTCATCAAATTTCATAAAAACTAGGGCCCGAACCTTCACTTTTCAGTTTAACAGAAAGATTGAACAGGAACTCTGATTAAAACATGTTTTTGGATCAATTCCCACCACCCACACAGCTTAACATATTCAAAAATCGATCCGTACCAAGCAAAACTTACCTAAACGGAGCTAGTTTGATCGATTTGGGCAAGAGCAGGGTGTTGGGTTCAAAAGGAACAAGGGAAGAATGTTACAGCAGATAAAATCTGCTTTTCAACCCCTTAACCGCCCTACTTATCCTTCATGCCTATTTTTAGCCGACATACTCAATCGCACGACTGGCTTATTCGCACGACTCAATCGTGCGATTGAGCCCATACGCCCGTCATTCGTGCGATTGAGCTTCATTCGCACGTATGGCATGCGACTGAACACTAATTTTTAATTAAATAAATAAATTTTGAACTTTTGGGATGTTACAATCCAGCACATGGTCGCGGACTATGCCGCCTCGGGTACGCCGTTGTTGTCACAGCCACCGAGGTGGTTAGACCATGACGGTGCTGGCCCATCTGGCGCGGGCGGGTCTGGTCAAGGCAGCGATCCGGAGATGATGGATTAGATAGGTATTTTGTTTGTATTTTATTTATTTTTGTATGTAAAAACTCGTTGTATATATATATTTGTGCAGTTTCAGTTATTATGACTTGTATATTTGGTTGTGTTTGTTTAGTTGTTTTTTTTGTGTTTGTTTTATATTTGTAATGTTGATAATGTTAATTGTATATGTTTGTTTGGTTGTGTTTCTTTGTTTGTTTGGTTGTAATGTAACTGTAAAATAACAAAACACAAACTCGTATGTTACGATTAGGTTAACCGTGTGATAAAACTAAAAATAAAAACAAACTCAAAAATGAGCGGTGTGTGCAGAATTTCCCTTTTTGAATTAGGGTTTCTTTTATTGATTTGACTTGAGAGGCATAGCTGTCTGCTTTATTCGTTTTTATCTACTGTTCACTTGTTTGTAATCTACTTTAATCTGAGATGTCTCGTCAATAATCTGTGGTGAGGATTATTCAACTTGTTATCATGCAAGAAACTAATTGAACCGAGACATCTGTTAAAAAGGAATCTGATGCTTACCCGTGCAATACCCGCATGAAGGTTTTTTTGTGTAATATTTTATGTAGAGTCTTTAGACCTCGGGTCACAACACTAACGTCTAGACGATTCAGAGGACAAGTGTTATATTAATCGGATACACTTATTCGTTTTTTCAGTCAGGGCACCCCAAAAACAGTGATATGGCCATTCTTGGCAAAACTGAGTTATCGGCCATGCACACATACATACACCTATGACCTATATATACATCATTATCACTGCAGCTTTCACTACTTCAATCAAGATCATGACACACATTTGTAAAGATGCATTTCAGTCGTCGTATGACATGATATCATTAGCTACTAAAATAAAAATAAAAAATTACTTGTAATATGATAAATTAATAATAAACACAAAACACAAACTCGTATGTTACGATTAGATTAACCGTTTGATAAAATAAAAATAAAAACAATCTTAAAAAAATTTAAAAAATATGTACAAAATGTCACGGTTTGGTCAAACCGTGACATATACACCTCCAAAACCCTAACTGTCACCCCATTAATTACACACCCAATAATTGCGATGATCTCGAGAACCTAACGTCACGGTCAGGCCTCACCGTGACCGCAAGATCTTACACCCGACCTAAAGGTCACGGTTAGCCCTAACCGTGACCGTTTGAAGTGGTATACCCTCAAAAATGAGCGGTGTGTGCAGAATTAATTTGCCTTTATTACATGCGTTTAGGCGGTGGCATTAATTGGTTAAACACATAATATAAATAATTGATGTTGCGGTAACTCGGTTCTAGAAATCAATTTCATAGATAGAAAAAAGAGTCGATACAACCTATGACACCCGAAAAAATACTCTATTTTAAATACAACCTTATTTTTAAGAAAAATTTTACTGTGACGTCAAGAAAAAAGTTAAAAACGACCATAAAGAGTAACATAAATTATGGAGAGTTTTGAATCCGCTCAGTCCACCTGATTTTAATCTTTCTATTTCTCTGTCCAATCCATAAAAAAGAAAATTAAAGTAACAAATCAAAGAGATTTTCTCTCGTAGAGTCAAAAGCTTTAAATATGACATCGTTACGATACTTTCAAATAAACCACCATGTAATAAAAATAATAGCCTCCACAAATCTTTCTTCTTGTGATTCCAAATGTTTTCTTCAAGCCGCTTTAAGACCATAATCTGCTTCAAAGAATCCGACAACTCTGCATCAAACGAAAACCAAAATTGATATTCAAAGAATCTAGCAACTCTATAAATTTTTGCAATATATGACATCATTCGCTAAGATGTCTTTGATCATTTGCTTGGTTTTAAAAACATTAGTTAAAATCATGAATCTTTGGTCACCATCTTTATTTATTGATACAATTAATATTGTACATCTAAGTTGTTTCTTATCATTCGTTTTTCTCAACCAACCACGAAGTAGGGTAAGTTGTACATTCACGTCAACACATTAATGTTCAGTTGTTCATAAAATCATACGAAACACTCATCACATCCCCTTATAAATGACAAGTATAGTCTAGTGATAGCCAATGGCTATCTCTAATCTTCCCACCAAAGTTTGCACTAGACCACTAATTGCATGCATAGTTCCATACTTGCATCAACCATGCATTAAACCCTTTATGATTTATATTAATATTTTTAAAACCAGACTAGTTAATTATAAACTAGTCTTCTTGAATGTTCGTTGGTTGGATCGGTCCAACTGGATTTAAAACTTCGGATATCTTCATATATAAAAAAAACATTAATGTAATTTACATATAACCAGTTTAAATGTAAAATATGAAAGTATTATATGCTTTATAACGGTTACACTTTTAACTCAATATTAACATTTAACTAACCAAAAGACGTGTCATGAATTACTAAATTAATCGAAAAATTAGATTTTGAAAGGAAAAAAATAAAAAAATGTTTTAAAATCCGGTCTTGTTCAACCGGTTAACCATTCCAACAAACTTCCGATTCAACTGAAAACAGTCCAAATACACATAGCGGGACCGATTCTATGACAGGTTTCCCGGTCCAACAACCTTTGTCAGTCGCCAGGGACTTTGTAACTTCCAATCTTTCCTTTTTCCTTTGCCTTGTTTATCTCGATTGCGCGTTATGCTTCTCTTGAAAACTCATTGGGTTTCTTCATTGACATCCATGAAACATTGTCCATCTTAACCCACAAGTTAGGGCTAATGTAAAATTTTTATATATAACAAGTTCACCCCTGCCTCTTAAAAGAAATTAATTTCGCCCCCCGCCCCACTAAGAAAATATCCAAGCTCTGTCACTGATATTGGGGAACCTATCCACAACCACGCTTACTATGTCATAACCAGGTCACACAACAACGCATGAATTTGGGCGTTTCCAGTTATTAGGTCCTTCGACATATTGATCCAACCCATGTTGAAGCTTTTGCCTCATGGGTCGTCCATCTTGTGTGTTAGACAATGTCACTGTTGCATGGGCGAAGCTTTGTATGGGTCGGGAGGCCCCCCCCCCCCCCCCCCCCTCTTTCCATCAGTTGTGTTAATTTTTGGTTTGGTAGTGTAACTTATAGATTGGGTAGTGTAAATTGTTTAATATATATTGAGTTCACCCCCATAAAATAGTTTACTTCCACCCTCCCCCCCCCCCCCCCCCAGTGTGCTTCAAGCTCCGCCATTGCACCTTCGGTTGGCAATTTCCACCCTTTCAGGTTGTTCTGATTTGGGTCTCAAGTGGTGCGTCGTATTATGGCGGGTAGTATTGTTGGGTAGGAGGCGGTTGCGTTTGGTAGTTGTAAAGATCGTACGGTTGTGATTGTTATCATTGTTGGTAGAATTGAGGAGGACTAGAAGACAACCAAAACACGTTAGGGCTATTTGATTGATTTAAGTTTGTATATTTCATAAAAAAGGGGCAGGAAGAAATTGCTTTTCAGTATGTAAAGAGAGTGTGGTAATGCATATAAAATGTGTGTAATATGTAAGGAGAGGGGGAAATTTGTTTAAAAATTTTAAACTGATTTTCTCATTCTTAGAGAGTTACATTTTAAAATGAATAACTTTTTTAGAACAACTTTTAATATACTCTTATTAGTTGTCTCTATCTACAGCTTGTAGAATTTAAACTCTTCACTTCTAAATGCAAAGAAAATTCACATTACCATCATGATGTCTCTTAACTACATTTTTTACGCTAAAACCTTCTTCACATGCCATTGGGATGCATTGTTCCACGCGTTCACAGCGCCACCTCAGCTCCGTGGCCCCCTCTCCACGACCCATACCCAACGGTCTAAATAGTAACTAAACATAACTTGATGTCGACATAAAACCCAAAGTTTTAGAATGCGATACAAGTAGGGTCACATTGATTGGAGTACATTTAATTTTGGTATGTGACTTGGATCCAACTTTGTTGGGTCCACACAAGCAACTTGTAGTGGCTAGTGATTGGTAGATTCTCTTGGATCCTTTAGCATCAATGACAAAATATTAATTTAAAATTTTCATAAGAAAATGAAATATGAGTCGATGATCTATAAATTTCTAATAAAACCAAATAAAAAAGGTTCCAAATAAGTCAATGTTAAGTAAGTAGTTTATCTATTTACTTGAGGGAAAAAAAGTAATTAACTAACGTAATAATAACAAATGAACTAATAACATATTTGTGTTCAACAAGATTTTTTGATGTAGCTTTCGAGTTCTTGTGTGATATGAATCTTTAATTTTTAAATTTTTATATACGGTTTCAATATTACTGGATTATTATATTATATTAATTTGTTAAATTTGCAACTCTAGTGACTTGTACTACTTTCTTAATAAATTAAATCGTCATTGTGTTCAAATATAAATCATAAAATATTCAAGAAGTTTTATTTACTGAATAGGTTAGATATCCGTGTAACTATGTTAAACGGGTTGAAATAAAAAATATTATATAATAGATTATATATATTTATAATTTAATATATATCACAGATGCATATGAGTGAAATTATTATAAATAAGAAACATATTTAAGTTATAAATAAGAGAAAATTACAAATTTAATCCCTGTGGTTTGATCAAATTAAAACTTTGGTCCCCAAGTTTTTAAAATTGCAAATGTAGTCCAAAGCTTTGCTATCGTATTGCAAGATTAGTCCCTGGCGTTAACTCGCGTTAATTTTTAACAGAAAAATATTTACAAGTACCTTACCATGTAAGGGTATTTTTGTCCTTTTCAATTGCAAACCCTAGAAACACCCCTCCCCACCATGACATTGTTCAAGTTAACAACATCATCACACAACCACACAACGTCATTACCTTCGACATAAGGCTTCAGAGGCAAAAAAAAAAAAGGCTTATGAGAGGTGGTAGCTCAAGAGAGGAGGAACTTATGCATATTTTGTGTTGGTTCTCATAGAGGGAACTAGGAATGCTTTAGTTTGTTAGAGCTACGTTTTCTTGGTTGTTTTGACAAGCATTGTAGGCTTTGTAGCTGCGTTTTCTGAACATTTTTTGCAGCAATGTGGCAGCGTTTAATGTTTATGGTCCCGTTTTGGCTGCATCTTCATCATAGAATATAACATAATTGTTCACCAAGTAATAGACCTCCAAAATAGTTTGTTTTGATTGCAAATAATGGTTCAATTTTGACTTATTTATAAACCATGTGTTTTTTAGCATGTTTACTTCCAAAGTGATCATTTCAATGACACAATTTGATATATTCAAACAAAACATTGCTTCTGCCTAAATAATCAAGATTGCTCATGCATTCAACAAACCATAGAAATTAACAACACCATTCAAGAATGCACATATATTTTGTAGCCCCAATGTATTACAAAACCATTTAAGAATCAATATTGTTTCTGCATTCAACATTAACCATCATAATGCTAGACGTAAATCACTTAACTATATAGAAATTAACAAGACAAACAGGAACCGTAATGCTACAGTCAAGCCGAATATCAAAATGTTCTTCAATCGATTCCACGTTCGTAGTTACTTAACTTGTATTTCAAGTTCATTTTTTTCCTCAACAACCCGAGATGATATCCAAACTCCTTATGCACATTTTGGATCAACGGACCCTTTAAATCGACAACATGAGTTCTGTGAAATAACACAAAATAAAAAACGATTCAGCTTGTAAAACTTGTAAAATCAAACTAAAGAATAACACTTACCGATGATAGACATATGTTTTTCAATCGGCGGCCTAGATTAGAATCTGTCCAAGAAGCATGAATCGCATCAAGTCTTCCACATTTGTAGACCGCCATGGACGGTCCTTGTGAAGATTGATGGATGATGGGTCGAGACCAATGAAGCAGAGGTCGAAGGAGAGAATGAAGATCGTTGGCGAACTAGGCTTATTTTAAAGAGACTATTTACATATACTTTAAAAGGAAATACAAAATGATCATATTGCCCTTATTTAACTCCAAAACCTAACATGTGTTAACGCAAAGGACTAATCTTGCAACAGGATAGCAAAACTTTGAACTACGTTTGTAATTTTAAAAACCTATGGACCAAAGTTGCAATCTTATCAAACCTGATGAAGTAAATTTGCAATTTTCTATATAAACAATAATATAAAGAGACAAAGGGTTTTATTATTTATATATATCTAAAAACCTCGTTATATACATTATTAAAAGTTTTAGTTTTAACAATGTTTAGCTATAAATTAAATTATATTTTAATAAAAATTAAGTCTTATTAAAGTATTTTAAAACAATAATTATTTCTAGAAAGAAATTATAATTAATATCATATTAAATTAGCATTTAGTAAGGAAAATTTTTGAAGTCAAGATTTTTACCAAATATTGTAATTTAATGTAGTGAGCACATGTGGATAATCCTAGGTGAAAGCTAGGTGAAGATGATATGGACTTACTAGAAAATAATAATGTCACTGATAGTTATTTTGCTCAATTAGTATTGATTAACAAGTATTATTGATGATTTGTAAATGAATTTCATTTCACAGATCATCATGAGTTGATTATCCGCATTAATTTATTAGCGGGTCTACAATAATATAACATGGATAATTTAACTTTTATATACTGTTACTAGCTTTAGAAAACTCGTGTATTACACGGGTTGAATAAATAAAATATTAACATAATGAAATTTATAGAAAATAAAATGATATTTTAAGATATGATATGACTGAAATTACGTATAAGTAAATACTATAAGTAATAAAACACTGATATCAACTTTTTATAACTTTGTTTTTAATTTTTTTCAAATAAATAACATTTTTCTCAACAATCCGTATAAAAATATAATTTTTAAAAATATTTTATTTTCATAACTCCTAAATTAAATTATTTTTTTGTTTTAAAATAATTTACTTTTTAAAAACACTAATTTTATAATATATTGTATTTTTAAAAAGTCTGATATTTAGAAATAAATAATATTAATAAAAAATAATTTACTTTCTAAAAACATTAATTTTATAATTATCTTATTTTTAAAAAGTTTGATAAATAATATTTAGAAATAATATTAATAAAAAAATATTTTTCTTAATTTATAAAAAAATATTTTAATCTAGAAAATAAAATAATATTATTAATAATTAAGGTAATTATTTAATAGGAGCGAGAGGCGAAAAAATTTTAATGAGTAGAATTGTGATGCTGACACATGTCATACGAAGTTACTCTTTTATTATAATATGTAGATGTAGATATGTAGATGTAGATTATTTTTTATTTACGCCTAGTTCACAAGGTAGAGGCAGAAACCTCTTAAGTGAATCTCTCAAGCTTTTATATAGACAATGTGTAGTTAGAAGGTAGAGTTAGGGTGGTTTCAAAAAACAAATTACTATGACAATTTGTCCGTACATATGTTCATACATATTGCATAACATAATATTTTTGTTAAAATATGAGTGGATTATAAATGTGAGGACGATCTTTCCTCCGTAATTATCCTTATTATGAACATGTAATCCTATTAAAAAAACAAACATCTACCAATGATGAAAGATATATCATTGGGTGTTGTGACACAAATCAAGCTCATCTTTTAGGTCATGCCACATTTCACATGACTTGTTTTGATGTTCCATCTCTCCCTAGACCCTAGCCCCTTCACTTCCAATTTAGTTTCGGGTTGGAAATTAAGAACAAACATGAAGAGACTAAAATGTTTTAAAAAAACTTCAAATATTCGGGACGTGTTTCGTATTAAATGATCATGTCGGGTTATTTAAATATGATTGTCGTGTATATTAATATATTATATGCCTTTTAAAAACATAATATTTTGTTGAAGTTATTATAAACTTTAAAATATTAAATTATGTCATTGTTAAAATTACTATTGAGTATTTATTATTTCAAAATTTATTTTGAACGAGCTATTACTAGTGAGGAAAAAGATTTGGATCTTCCATCGATTTCACCTGCTGCTCTGCATCGATCATTCGATCCGCCATCGATCTGCATCTTCCATCCCCCCACCACAATTCCGCTCTACTTTCGCTCGCTAGCTTGCAAGCAACTGTTTTCCCTCTCTCTATCGCTCCGACCTCAGCCAGATCGTCGGCTGTTCCTCGCGGTTGAAATATCTAGGGCAAAAACCCTAGATCGTGCTGCGGTACCGCTGTTCCTCATCATCTGTCTATTTCTCGAAGAATCTAGGGCAACAACCCTAGATCTTATTGCTGCTATCTTCTTCTGCCTTGGATTCGCAACCCTAAGTGAAGGTTGCTAAATCTAAGGCACATCTGAAGAACCGCACATCTGTGAGATTGTTCCATCTCTCTCTCTTTAGTTTCTTGTCTAGGCTGATATTGGCTGGGTTAGGAGTACCAGCACCTGTTGAGATATCTGGGTTGCTTTCTGTTGCTCTTTACTGGTTTACTGGTGCATCACTTGTGTGATCTGTTTTCTGGTTTGTGTGTTTACATTTAAACAGCTACTCTAATCCTTGACTCTTCTTCAGTCTGATATAATTCTACCGTTTAGTTCTGTGGTTTGTGCCTAATTGATTAATGGTTATAACTTGATGATTAGTTGTATAATTGTTAGTGTTTTGATATTATTGCTGAGTAAGTTGTATATTGTTGCTTGTTGTGCATTTGTGGCTTGTTGTCTTCATTTCTGGTCAATCTTAGAACTGTTCTCTATATAGGTTTCATTGGCTTATTTGAATCTATACTCAGGATAGTGCGTCATTATGTAACGCCCCGAAATTTCCCGAAACGAGCCATTTAATAATAATAATGGGCTTTTAAGGGTTACTTTAAGAAATAAAGGGGTAAATTAGTGGGCTATGGATAAAATTAGTCTTAATGGGCTAGGCTTAATGGGTTTAAGGGCCCTAATCAGCCCTTAAACATGCATGAACAGCTCCATCTTCACCATTTCAAACCCTAGCCACCAAATTCGTAGAGAGAGAAAGTAGAGAGAGAAAGTGAAGAAATTCAAGATTTGGAGCTTGAAGGTTTGAAGGATTGAAGTTCTGGTGGATTGGAGCATCAAAACACAAGGAAAGAGCAACAAAACAAGGTAAGAATCGACCTCTAAGGCCCTCTGTAGATCAAACCCGGATTCTAGGGTTTTGGGTTTTGAAAAGTTTAAAGAAACATAAAGGTCGAATTTTTACGTATGAAAACGTGTAAAAAGCTTAGATTTGAGTTCATGGAAGGTAAACTAAGGATTTGGACGTAAAAAGTTAAGATTTTGGGTTAAAAACGGGCTGGATCTGAGTTTTTGTTCATCCAGCGAAACTGGGCCCCGATCTAGCGAATTTAAGTAATCATCTAGCGAAACTGTGCATTTATCCAGCGAAACTAGGAGAATCCTAGCGAAACTACAGTTTCGCTACAGCGAAACTACAGTTTCGCTGATAACTTCGCTAAGTACTTAGGCTGACCTATAGACATAGCAAACTAGGAAATTCCAACGAAAGTTGGGCGCTCATGCCAGCGAATCTGTCCAGCGAAACTGACAGAGGTGCTGCCCAGCGAAACTGGTAGCGAAACTGCCAGCGAAACTGGCAGCGAAACTACCAGCGAAACTGTGGGCGAAACTATGAAGAAAATGACGTTTTTGCATATTAACTTTCGTGCAGCTAGAGTATTCAGGCTATAGCTTAAGTGACTTAAAATTTAAGTTACTTGGACGAGTTCAGGTGAGTTCTAGACCCCTCCTTTACCCGTTTTCAATGTTTTGGGGTGATATGCATACTAAATACATACTTTTATGATGACGGTCTTTAAGACCTTTTATCAAGAAAATAAATTTTCCTAAAGAAAAATGTGCCCTTTAAATAGTTCAAAATAATTTTCGGGCGCGCTGAACTGGCAGCCCGCCCCAGCCAGGGGCGTTGCCCCTTGGACCCCACTAGGGGCTGCCGCCCCTAGAACCCCGCTATCAGGGGCTGCCACCCCCGAACCCCCGCTGTCCCGCGGAGGGTCAGTTATCTGGTTTATCTCTCATGATTGATGAAATGTGAATGCTTAGACTAAGAGTTTGCTTCTTATTATGTATTGTGTTGTGTTATATTATGTATAACTTAAACATGACAGTGAAACATAAAGAAAGGTTATGAGGCCCATAACATGTACCTTGATAAAGTGATAAAGTAAAGCCTTGCAAGCAATTGATAAAGGAGGGTTGCATTCGTTGTACCCTCACCAGTGATAAAGTGATAAAGTATGCTCGAACAGGCAGGTCAGTAAGTCCTAAATTGGCATGACAATAATGGCCTGATCGGGTACGGCAGTAAGTCCTAATTGGCATGTCGGTAAAGTCCTAGGCGAGCCTAGGCACCGATAGTGACAGAGAATTGACGGATAAAGAAGAGTAATAAATAAATAATGATAAAGTAATGATAAAGTGATAGCCTGTGTGTATTTATATTTTGATAGACAATGATTATTTTCAACTGATAAAGTTAATGTCTCTTACGAAAGTTATTTAGTAAGGTAAACCTAGAATTCACTCAGCGAAGCTGACTTTTGTATGCATATCAGCTGACAGGTAAGAGTTAGAGCTTATGGAATAGAGGCATGGACTGAAGCTTCTTGGCACTAGAAGACTAGCATCCCCGATAAAGAAAAGCTTATAAGGACATTTAAATAGTTTTGATGTTTAAAGACAATGTTTATAATTTAATTTAACTACGTTGTAATGGGTTGAATTACGGTATATTTTTCCGCTGCAATATATATATTTATACACATATGAGTAAATGATTGCTTTAAATCTATGTTTGCTGTGAATGGCCAACTGTGAGGCTTCCCTGAGAAAGGTGGGCCTTACAAGTTGGTATCAGAGCCAATGTTTAAGAGATTTGGGAAAATTATTTTATAAACCTAAACTTAAACAGAGAATGGGACCAAGTGTCAAGGATGCCAGTCCAAGAAGCTCCATGCCCAGAGGTAACAAATATGCTATAGGTATTATTCTAGTGGATAGTGCCTTCTTATTTAAGTTAGAGCCGAAGTAGAGTAGGATAATGTTATCTGTGATGCCTATCTGAATTTATGTGACTTATACGTGCATAGACTAGGTATAGTAGGTTCTGGTGTTGGTGTGGTTCAGGATAGAAAGTTTATGGCACGAGAAGTTCTGTAAGTAGTTAATCACAACTGGCCACTGTTATTAAAAATTTACAAAACTTGTCGTGAACTGAACTTGCCTTGAAAGACCATATTAACATTCTGAATCTTATAGGAAGTAGAACGAATGGCACCTAAGAAAGAAGTTTCAACCATGGTCACCCGGAGAAGCACTAGGGGAAGGCCCCCGACTAAGGCAAAGGAAACTGCAAGTGCAACTGTGAAGCCAACAAAAAGGTCAACCAGAAAGCCGTTGAGGAATCGATTAAGGAGGAGGAGGTTGAGTTAGGAACGGGAGCCGAGGGGTCTACCCCTGATCAGGCCAAACTGAAAGAGACAGTAAAGGAAGCTATTGCCCAAGAGGTGCATCAGGTCCTGTCTGGAGTGATGCCCGCTCTGCTTGCGGAATTTGTGGAGCAGGTTAAGGGCGACAGTAAGAAGAGTACGGCTTCAGAAAAGTTGATAAGAAAGGGCAGTCAAGACTGAGGAGTTGAGCGACGAGGGAGATCGTCTGGGTAACCATGATGGCCCTGAAGTGGAAGAGAGGGCGAAGGGGTGCAGCTACGGGGATTTTCAGAGGTGTAAGCCCCCAACGTTTGATGGTACTGGTAACGCTGCCACTGCTCAGCGTTGGATTAGGGAAATGGAGGCCGTACTGAAGATCAGTGAGTGCCGTGAAAACCAAAAGGTGAAGTTTGCTTCCCATTCCCTTTTGGATCCAGCACTGTGTTGGTGGGATAACATTGCTGAGTCTTACGGAGAGGAGGCCATTGAGAGGATGAAATGGCCGGAGATGAAGAGGTTGGTGATAGAGGAGTACTGCCCGGAAAGAGAGCTTGACAAGGTCGAGCAAGAGTTTGTGAGTTTGGAGGCTGGAAATATGACTCACCAGGAGTACACTACAAAATTCAATGAAATGGCACGTCTGGTGCCTGATTTGGTAACTCCTGAAGCCAAAAGGATCAAGAGGTACATACAAGGGTTGCCTCTAGACATTCGTAGGAACATGGTCACTGCTCGACCTAGTACTTTTAGGTCAGCAGTGGACCTCAGTGGAAGGTTGTACGATCATCGTAGGCCGGTGACAGTGGGTGAAACAAAGAAAGTTTGTAACACTAATGGGAAGAGGTATGGAAGTGGTAACTACCAACCGGGAAACAAGAAAACGATAGTGGATGCAAAACAAGCGATCGTGAAGGGGGTAGAAGAAATTAAGGAATGTGGGAAGTGCGGGAGGAGGCATCCTAGAGAATGCCGGATGGGTAGCCCTGGGTGCTACCGGTGTGGGAAGACTGGTCACTTGGCGAGAGAGTGCCCGAAAGTGGACAAGTGCTTCAACTGCCACGAGTCGGGGCACTGCAGCAATGATTGCAAGAAAGCTAAGGCGGGAGGCTCGGGAACGAGCAGGGATGAGGACAAGGGAGATGATGAAAGCCCAAGGTCAAGGCAACGGCTTTCACCGTGAACAAGAAGGAAGCAAGGAAGGACCCGGACTTAGTGTCAGGTACGTTCCTTGTCAATGATGTTTGCGCCTCCATATTATTTGATAGTGGTGCCAGTAGAGTTTTGTATCTGTATCCTTCTGTGCTATACTAGATGCTCAAACTAAGGAAATAGATGATGCCTTCGAAGTAGAAACAGCCGATGGTAAGTCCATTAGAATAGTCAGAGTGATAGAGGATTGCCACATTAAACTAGAAGGTCATTACTTTCCCGCACAATTGTTTGCCATGCCCTTAGGAGGTTTCGATGTCGTACTAGGGATGGATTGGTTAGCTGCCCACGATGCTAACATAGCATGTCAATAAAAGATGATCCGATTAACGGCTCCAGATGGTAGTCCGGTTACGATCTACGGTGATAACGATTGTAAGGTTCCAAGGATCATTTCCATGATCAAGCGGGGAAATGTATGAGGCGAGGGTGCAGAGCTTATCTAGCGTATGTCAAGGATGTTAAAGATAAGGCGAAAAAGATGTCCGATGTACCAGTGGTGCGGGACTTTCCTGACGTATTCCCGGAGGATATGCCTGGAGTACCACCAGATAGAGAGATGGAGTTTCAGATTGACTTACTGTCAGGAGCCCAACCCATTGCCAAAGCACCCTACCGCCTAGCTCCGTCTGAGATGAAGGAGCTCATGTCACAATTGCAGGAACTCCTTGATAAGGGATTCATTAGGCCCAGCATTTCCCATGGGGTGCTCCCGTGCTGTTTGTGAAGAAGAAGGATGGCAGCATGAGGATGTGTATAGATTACAGGGAGTTGAATAAGCTGACCGTGAAAAATCGATACCCTCTACCCCGGATAGATGATCTGTTTGATCAATTGCAAGGGGCAAGCTGGTTCTCCCGAATAAATCTTCGATCCGGATATCATCAATTGAAGGTAAGGGAGCAAGATATCCCAAAGACGGCCTTCCGAACACGCTATGGCCACTATGAGTTCCTGGTTATGTCTTTCGGGCTAACCAATGCTCCTGCGGCATTCATGGACTTAATGAATCGCGTGTGTCGCCCGATGTTGGACCGATCAGTGATAGTCTTCATTGACGATATTTTGATATACTCAAAGAATGAAGGAGACCACGCTTGTCATATTAAGGAGGTGTTAGAGACTTTACGAAAGGAGAAACTGTATGCGAAGTTCCCTAAATGTGCCTTCTGGCTACGGGAGGTGCAGTTTTTAGGGCACATTATAAATTCCGAAGGAGTCATGGTTGATCCAGCAAAGGTGGAGGCAGTTACGCAATGGAATTTCCCAAAGACGCCATCCGAAATCCGTAGTTTCTTGGGATTCGCTGGCTATTATAGAAGGTTTATCAAAGATTTCTTCGAAGATAGCTTCCCCATTAACAAGGTTAACGAGGAAGAACGTGGTGTTCGACTGGGGAAAAGAACAGGAAGAAGCGTTTCTGGAATTGAAGGATAGACTGACCAAAGCTCCTGTGCTAACCCTGCCAGAGGGAGATGAAGACCTAACGGTATACTCCGATGCTTCTTACTGCGGGCTAGGCTGTGTGTTGATGCAAAGAGGAAAGGTTATAGCTTACGCATCCAGACAGCTAAAGGACACGGAGGTTAATTACCCGGTTCACGATTTGGAACTTGCCGCAGTAGTGTTCGCATTGAAGATCTGGAGACACTATTTGTATGGAACTAAGTGCGCCATATTTACCGACCACAAAAGTCTGAAATATTTCTTTGAGCAAAAGGACCTAAATATGAGACAAAGGAGGTGGTTGGAGTTGATAAAGGATTACGACTGTGAAATCCATTATCACCCGGGTAAGGCGAACGTGGTAGCCGATGCCATGAGCCGAAAGGAAGGATATGAACCGATCCGGGTGAAGGCGTGCCAACTAGTAGTGACCCCAGATGTTATGAGGATGATAAGCCAAGCTCAAATGGACGCTTTAAAAGAGCAGCAAATCAATAAGGAAAGATGGTGGGAAAGGTGGATGAATTGGTAGAGAACACCTTGGGTGTTAAGACCTTCCATGGCAGGACATGGGTTCCGAAGCATGGTGACTTGCGGGAAAAGATTATGGATGAAGCGCACAAGACCCGCTACTCAATACATCCAGGCGCAAATAAGATGTACCACGATTTGAAGAAAGATTATTGGTGGCCCGGGATGAAGAGAGATGTGGTTGCGTATGTAAATAAATGTCTCACGTGCCTACAGGTGAAGGCTGAGCACCAAAGACCTTATGGTTATGTTCAGCCATTAGAAGTGCCAGAATGGAAGTGGGAACATGTTACCATGGACTTCATCACCAAACTACCCCGCACGGCAAAAGGCCACGACGCGATATGGGTGATAGTTGACAGACTAACTAAGAGTGCGCATTTCCTTCCAATCAAGGAAGCAATTAGTTCAGAAAAGCTTGCTGGACTGTTTATCCGAGAAATCGTGGCGCGACATGGTATGCCCGTATCGATTGTTTCAGATAGAGATACGCGGTTCACCTCGAAGTTCTGGAAAAGGTTCAATGAAGAAATGGGCGCGAGGTTGCATGTTAGTACCGCATACCACCCACAGACCGATGGGCAATCGGAAAGAACGATCCAGACACTAGAAGATATGCTTCGGGCATGCGTCATCGAATTTGGCGGTAATTGGGATGATCATCTGCCACTAGCAGAGTTCTCCTATAACAACAGCTACCACGCCAGTATTAAGATGCCCCCATATGAGTTATTGTACGGTCGACGGTGCAGAACTCCTATTTGTTGGGGTGATATCGGACAAAGCAGCTAGGAAGCCTAGAGGTTGTGGAAGCCACAACGGAAAAGCTGGAGAAAATCAAGGAGTATATGAAAGCTGCAAAGGATAGACAAAAGTCATACGCCGATAGAAGGAGGAGACCAATAGAATTTAGCGTGGGTGACATGGTAATGTTAAAAGTGTCGCCATGGAAGGGGATTATCCGATTTAGGAAGAGGGGGAAACTGAGTCCTAGGTTCATCGGACCATTCGAGGTACTAGCACGAGTTGGGGATGTAGCTTACAGGCTAAACCTTCCAGAAGAATTAAGTGGGATTCACCCTACCTTTCATGTGTCGCACTTAAGAAAATGTTTAGCACCAAATGAGACAGTCGTACCTCTAGATGACATCGAGGTGGACGAGAAGTTGAACTATGTAGAACAACCAGTGGCTATACTAGATCGGAAGGAGAAACAATTGAGAAATAAAGTAGTCAAGCAAGTTAAGGTGCAATGGAAACACCGAAAAGGGTCGGATGCCACCTGGGAATCCGAGGAGGAAATGAGGCGCCAATACCCCGATCTGTTTAATGACGAGTCAGGTTTCGAGGACGAAACCTAAATAAGGGGGGAGACTTGTAACGCCCCGAAATTTCCTGAAACGAGCCATTTAATATAATAATGGGCTTTTAAGGGTTAATTTAAGAAATAAAGGGGTAAATTAGTGGGCTATGGATAAAATTAGTCTTAATGGGCTAGGCTTAATGGGTTTAAGGGCCCTAATCAGCCCTTAAACATGCATGAACAGCTCCATCTTCACCATTTCAAACCCTAGCCACCAAATTCATAGAGAGAGAAAGTAGAGAGAGAAAGTGAAGAAATTCAAGATTTGGAGCTTGAAGGTTTGAAGGATTGAAGTTCCGGTGGATTGGAGCATCAAAACACAAGGAAAGAGCAACAAAACAAGATAAGAATCGACCTCTAAGGCCCTCTGTAGATCAAACCCGGATTCTAGGGTTTTGGGGTTTTGAAAAGTTTAAAGAAACATAAAGGTCGAATTTTTACGTATGAAAACGTGTAAAAAGCTTAGATTTGAGTTCATGGAAGGTAAACTAAGGATTTGGACGTAAAAAGTTAAGATTTTGGGTTAAAAACGGGCTGGATCTGAGTTTTTGTTCATCCAGCGAAACTGGGCCCCGATCTAGCGAATTTAAGTAATCATCTAGCGAAACTGTGCATTTATCCAGCGAAACTAGGAGAATCCTAGCGAAACTACAGTTTCGCTACAGCGAAACTAGGAGAATCCTAGCGAAACTACAGTTTCGCTGATAACTTCGCTAAGTACTTAGGCTGACCTATAGACATAGCAAACTAGGAAATTCCAACGAAAGTTGGGCGCTCATGCCAGCGAATCTGTCCAGCGAAACTGACAGAGGTGCTGCCCAGCGAAACTGGTAGCGAAACTGCCAGCGAAACTGGCAGCGAAACTACCAGCGAAACTGTGGGCGAAACTATGAAGAAAATGACGTTTTTGCATATTAACTTTCGTGCAGCTAGAGTATTCAGGCTATAGCTTAAGTGACTTAAAATTTAAGTACTTGGACGTGTTCAGGTGAGTTCTAGACCCCTCCTTTACCCGTTTTCAATGTTTTGGGGTGATATGCATACTAAATTACATACTTTTATGATGACGTCTTTAAGACCTTTTATCAAGAAAATAAATTTTCCTAAAGAAATAAATTTTCCTAAAGAAAAATGTGCCCTTTAAATAGTTCAAAATAATTTTCGGGCGCGCTGACCTGGCAGCCCGGCCCCAGCTAGGGGCGTTGCCCCTTGGACCCCACTAGGGGCTGCCGCCCCTAGAACCCCGCTATCAGGGGCTGCCGCCCCCGAACCCCCGCTGTCCCGCGGAGGGTCAGTTATCTGGTTTATCTCTCATGATTGATGAAATGTGAATGCTTAGACTAAGAGTTTGCTTCTTATTATGTATTGTGTTGTGTTATATTATGTATAACTTAAACATGACAGTGAAACATAAAGAAAGGTTATGAGGCCCATAACATGTACCTTGATAAAGTGATAAAGTAAAGCCTTGCAAGCAATTGATAAAGGAGGGTTGCATTCGTTGTACCCTCACCAGTGATAAAGTGATAAAGTATGCTCGAACAGGCAGGTCAGTAAGTCCTAAATTGGCATGACAATAATGGCCTGATCGGTACGGCAGTAAGTCCTAATTGGCATGTCGGTAAAGTCCTAGGCGAGACTAGGCACCGATAGTGACAGAGAATTGACGGATAAAGAAGAGTAATAAATAAGAATAAATGATAAAGTAATGATAAAGTGATAGCCTGTGTGTATTTATATTTTGATAGACAATGATTATTTTCAACTGATAAAGCTAATGTCTCTTACGAAAGTTATTTAGTAAGGTAAACCTAAAATTCACTCAGCGAAGCTGACTTTTGTATGCATATCAGCTGACAGGTAAGAGTTAGAGCTTATGGAATAGAGCATGGGACTGAAGCTTCTTGGCACTAGAAGACTGGCATCCCCGATAAAGAAAAGCTTATAAGGACATTTAAATAGTTTTGATGTTTAAAGACAATGTTTATAATTTAATTTAACTACGTTGTAATGGGTTGAATTACGGTATATTTTTCCGCTGCAATATATATATATTTATACACATATGAGTAAATGATTGCTTTAAATCTATGTTTGCTGTGAATGGCCAACTGTGAGGCTTCCCTGAGAAAGTGGGCCTTACACATTATGTGAAGTGGTGATCATTGTTGCTATTTTGATCATTTGTGTCCATCGTGTACTGTTGACCGCGTGTGACAGATTGCTTTTGATTGTGCTTTACTTCTGCTACAATTCCTTTTTAGGGGTTGTTCTAGTGGACTCTGTCAGGTAATATAGACAGCAGTGCCATTATGCTGCCCGAGATCATGTTCGGTGACGAGAGGTGCGAATACAAGGAAAAAGGATTTTAGATTAAGAGTGGCATCGTGGAATGTAGGAACCCTAACTAGTAAGCTACTAGAGTTAATTGATGTGCTAAGGAAACGTAGGGTCCAGATAGCGTGTCTCCAGGAGACTAGATGGCGGGGTGAGAGAGCAACAAAGTGCAATAGTTATAAACTATGGTATTCAGGGTCTGACGGAACGAAAAATGGAGTAGGGTTTCTAGTTGCTAAGGAACTTCAAGATAATGTAGTGGAGGTAAAAGATACGATGATAGAATTATGTTGTAAGAATAGTAATAGGGGATGAAGTAGTGGCAGTAGTTAGTGCGTATGCTCCACATGTTGGATTAGGAACACAAAAGAAAAGTTCTGGGAGAGTTTAGATCACGTTATGGGTGACATACCTAGAGACGAAAAAAATATGCATAGGAGGAGATTTTAATGGGCATATCGGTAAGGATAATGACCACTTCCAGTTGGTGCATGGAGGCTTTGGGTATGGCCTTAGGAATGAAGGCGGTAAGGAGCTTCTTGACTTTGCAGTAGCGCATGACTTAGGAATCATAAATTCGTTTTTTAAGAAAAGAATCGCATCTAATCACGTTTAGCAGCGGCGGGAGACACACGCAGATAGACTATTTATTGACGAGGAGAGAAGATCGTAGCTCGTGGAAGGACTATAAGACAATCCTAGGAGAGACAGTTGTGACACAACATCATATGTTAGTGGCGGATATACGCGTGAAGAGACCAATTGTCCAACAACACAAGAGAATTAGACATACGATCAAATGGAGCCAGCTCAAAGACGAAAACATTACCATTTTTAGAGATAAGGTCATACCAATGAACCAGCCTGGACCACAGGAAGACGCAAAGCAAAAGTGGGAGGCCATGGCAAATACGCTCATCAAGCAGCTAAAGAAACGCTTGGAGTTACAACAAAGAGGACAGTCGACCATAAGGAATCTTGGTGTGGAACGAAAATGTACAGGAGAAGATACGAATTAAACAATAAAGTTTTAGAGAGCTTATACGCTGTAACAATGAGGAAGAACGCCCAGAGCTAAAAGATAAATACAAGGAGGCTAAGAGAGAGGCGAAGAAATCGGTGTCAGAGGCAAAGAACGCGGCGTATGAGATGATGTATAAACGACTAGAGACGAAAGAAGGAAAGCATGACATGTTTAAGTTAGCCAAGGCAAGAGACAGTAGAAGACAAGACCTAAATTGTGAAGTTTATAAAGGCTGCGGATGGAAAGTTTTGGTGAATGACAATGACATCAAGGGGAGATGGAAAACTTACTTTGATAACCTTTACAACATAAAGAACCCAAATCAACAAACTGAGATAGATAATACAACCCAAACACACAACAAAACAATTGCTATTGTAGAAGCATCACAGTAGACGAAGTTACGAGAGCTATGAAGAAAATGGGAAGGGCTAAAGCGTGGGGCCAGACAACATACCGATTGAAGTGTGGAAATTCCTGGGAGATGAGGGGCTCAAATGGCTAACAGATTTATTCAACACTATCTTTACAACAGGGAAGATGCCGGACCAGTGGAGAACCAGTGTCATAGTCCCCATATATAAGAAAAAAGGAGATGTTCAAAGTTGCGAAAATTACAGGGGAATAAAGCTATTGAGTCACACGATGAAATTATGGGAAAGAGTTATTGACACGAGAATTAGACAGGAAACTCAGATAGCGTCAAACCAATTTGGATTTATGCCAGGACGCTCTACAACAGAAGCAATACACGCCATAAGGAGGATAATGGAGAAATACAGAGAAAAGAAAAGGGACCTCCATATGGTATTCATCGACCTAGAAAATGCCTATGACAGCATTCCGCGTCAACTAATTTGGGAAAGTCTACGACTTAGAAGGGTACCAGAGAGGTATATCACAATAATCAATGATATGTATGATGGGGCAAAAACGTGTGTGCGAGCCCCGATCGGAGACACAGACTCATTCACAGTGGAAGTGGGACTCCACCAAGGATCGGCACTGAGCCCATTTCTCTTCACAGTAGTGTTGGATGAGATGACCAAGTCTATACAGGAACCAGTTCCGTGGTGCATGCTCTTTGCGGATGATATTGTCTTAATATCGGAATCTAAAAGGGTGCTTAACGACAAGCTAAAACAGTGGAGAGCAGCACTAGAGCGCAGAGGTTTAAGGATAAGTCGCTCTAAAACAGAATACATGCATTGTAACTTTAGTGGTGAGGCGGAAGAGGACACCCAAATCAGTATTCAGGGTATGGCGGTCCCACAAACGTCTAGGTTCAAATACCTGGGCTCCTACTTGCAGGAGGAGAGATACACAGCGATATAGCGCACCGTGTCCAAGCAGGATGGTGCAAGTGGAGAGCAGCATCAGGGATCCTATGTGATAAGAGGTTTCCAACAAAACTAAAGGGAAAGCTATACCGAGTGGCAGTACGTCCAGCTATGTTATATGGAACAGACTGCTGGGCCATAAAGAAATCGCACGAGAAACAAATAGAGGTAGCGGAAATGCGAATGCTGAGGTGGATGTGCGGCCACACAAGACTTGATCGGATAAGAAACGAAATGTTTCGACAGAAGCTAGAAGTGGCTTGTATCGCAGATAAAATACGAGAGGGAAGATTAAGATGGTTTGGGCATGTCAAGAGGAGACCAATGGCGGCACCAGTTAGAGCAGTAGAGAACATCATCTTAGAGGGTAAGAGGAGTAGAGGAAGACCTAGATTGACTTGGGATGAGGTAATTAGGCGAGATATGATTCACTTGCACCTCTCTGAGCACATGATCGAGGATAGGAGTGAGTGGAGGCGTAGAATTAAAATTAAGGACTTCTAGTTCGACCTATAGGCAGGAAGGGTATTTGAAGTCTAGTTGCGGGGCCTAATGTCTAAATAGTCCATATCTGCCATTTAACGGTGATTCTACCTGCTCCTATGATATATGTATGCTATGTGTTGTATGATTTATTGTGTACTGTATGTTATGTGCTGTATGATTTATTGTATGATGTCTTGCTATCGTATGACTTTTTGTATACTGTATGCTATGTGTTGTATGATCTATTGTATGATGTCTTGCTATCAGTATGCTTTTGCTATCGAGTCGGGGGTCTCTTTGGAAGCGTCTCTCTACCTAACAAGATAGAGGAAAGACTCGCCTACACCTACCCTCCCCAGACCCTGCTCTTGAGTGGATATACTGGTTTTTGTTTGTTGTTTGTTTTATTTATTATTTCAAGTTGGTTTTAGGGGTATGTTTTAATATTGAGCTTCGATAATTAACATCCAAACAAGTAATTTATAATCACATTAGACCGTAAAACGTGTATACCTAATACTCGTACGTTGGTGTACCCACAAACCCTGAAATAATAAGGTATAATTACACAACACACATATAATTATGTAGATGTTGTAGTTTTTGTGGGTAGAATAATAGATTATCTTTACACAACTTACACATGTACAACACACACAATGCAGCGATTGAAGTTTTGTGTGTATAATAGTAACTTATATGTAGAAATCACGTAATCCCAAATCTGTAATCCTAACATATTAGTGATATAAATATGACGCAATTAATATATATATTCACAAACTTTTTAATTTAAGTAGCATTTTTCTAAATTTATTGTTAGATATTTTAGTATAATTTGATTGACTAATAATCAATATGATCATAATATCCATCATACAATTGAATATGTGTGAAGTGCAGACTTGTTTAAGTTTATTATGAATTTGATATTGGAAACCTCTTTAGGGGCTGGTAACGGGGGTTCCAAAGGGGCAAGAATCTAGGGGCACCGCCTCTGGTAGTAGAGTCTAAAGGACACTGTTCCTAGCGGGGTTTAAGGGGCGGATCATCTACCTAGGTTGAGCTGCTGAAGGCAGTTACCCCATCTTGGTGAAATACGAATTTGAATATAATTTTGGTTAGCTTTTCAGCTTCTTTATTCTCTAATCCGGTTCACAAATTTCTCACATACATATCATATTTTATTCTTCTAGTTGATTTTTTATCCGATTGAAAAATTGGTACGAATCCTAAATAGTTTCATCCCGGTTATTGATGTCAAATCTTCTTACTCTAATAAAAAGTAACTTGAGATGTCACATGGCAGCACCATAATCATCCCCCACTAAAATTTTCTCGTATCTCTCTCCTCTTAAATAAATAACTTAATTACTAATAATATTATTTAATATTCATTTACATTTAATAAATAAAAAAGATATATATTTATTAATGTTATTTCTAAATAACAAACTATATGTGGCAATATTCAAGAAATGTGTGTTTTCGATTATACAAGAAACCGCGTGGTCACAAATCACGATCAACTTTGAAAAAGAAAAACATTTCCGTATTTGATCCTTGTTACACCTACATACATATTATTACACCTACATTTTTTTTAACGGTTAAATTGGAATCACTCACGGATTACTGGAGTATCATCATGTCACATGTGTTGCCACGCGTCATATTCCACCTCCAAGTCATCCATCAGGAGGAAACTCATAATTATGAGAAAACACCCCCTTTGTGAGATTGGAACCCATGACCTAGTAGGCCCTAAATCTTATCCCACCACCAAGATGCCCCTGGGCTATTTGTGAGATTCGAACCCATTATTACACCTACATACATATTAATCCAAAAACATTAAAAGTTATTTAAAAACTCCAAACCTCTTTTGGAGATTAGCGGATAATAATTAAAAGTGGCAATTGACTCGATGAGAAAAATACAAAATGTTTATGTTGGGGACACTCACTCACCACCAACCTCACTGGCCCACCATCTGCATGCCGACCCTTAGAATATATGAAAATTTTTTATTTTTTAATATAAAAAAAATCATATTTGATTGCAGTTTAAGGTGGATAAGCATGATTATCGCTGTCATTAAAGTGTAAAATGATCAAGTTATACTAATTATGCTTATGGTTGTAATTATGTTGTCATCTTTCATTTTTTAATGGTGTTTGAAACTACTTCTAATATTTAAGTGAGTGTGAATTTTTTTTTAAATCAATAGTTATTTCATAGTATCAAATACATACAATAATAGACAGTTAAATGGGTAATAAGTTGCGCCGCAACCCTTTTTTAAATAGCAAATACTTAAGTGAGTCTTTCTGAAGATAGAATTTCAATCGTTTATACAGATTTTAACACTCCAGACTTGACTCATCAAAAATACCATTAAGAAGGACATTCATTATAAGAAAACTCCTTGAATCAGGTTTTAAACTTGATTTTGTCATCTTTCATTATTTGATGCAATGAAATATATTATGAGATAGATGAGCCAGAAAATGAGATACTAAGTTTAAAAAAAATTCATGCATTATATGTGTTAAATATATTCAATAAGTTGAATTAGTTTCTATGAAAATTGTATGTCGATGTCATTGATCTTTCATAAAATGAAAAACAATGAAGATTTAGTAACTATAAAATTATATTTTATATTTTATTATAAGATATAATCAAAAAAAGTTATGATTAAGTAAGTTTTAATAAATTTTTAAAATAAAAAAATATATAATAGATATAAATTATTATTATCACCATTATCATAAAAGTATTTATAATTATACAAATAAGTATTTAAATAAGATAATACTTATTAATAAATTTAAATTTTAATTTAAAGTATTGTAAATAATATAACATATAATATAGTGAATCAAATAATCTCACGTTATTAAATAATATATTAATTAGAAATATTTTATCAAATAAGAGGGAAAATATGAATGATTATATAGAATACTTGTACCTGATGCTTAATAAGTTGTATTAGATAAATTTTTTTATAAAATTACACTTGTATCCTAAAGTTTTACTATATATATAGTATAGATAAAATTATCACTATACGTCTATGTTTCTAGTATTATTTTAGATATGTAGAAAGTTGTATTTACTAACAGGTGATAAAACAAAAAAAATATATTGTTGTAGACAAACTTCATTATTGGGTAATCCTTATAAGTAACAAAAAAAACAATTATCCCTTCAAAATTTTTATTCATTTTCTAAAAATCTCCTACATCATCTCCTTAATATATAATATATATTTTTATTTATAATTGAATAATATTAATTATTTTTTATCATCCCTTCACTCACAATCACTTGTAAAAAAAATATAAAATAAATGATATAGGGGATAATTGTAAACCCGAAATATAGAACATCATTAAACTTTCATCTAAAATTATAAAAAACAAAATAAAGATAAGAAACTTGATGCAAGTGTGAAAACTGAAAATACATATCTTATCATATCCTTTGTAAGTGTGAAAATACATATCTTATCATGTCCTTTCGTATAATTTAAAAATAAAGATATAAATGGAGATGTTGATGTATTAAGTTCTAGGTAATAAGCATTAAAACAAAGGGGGAGGATATTCTACGAGGCTTATATTTTTTAAAAAGGGTGAGAAGTAATTCTGACCATTGGATCAACTCATTAAATAGATCAATGGTTAAAAAAAACGCGGTGGCAAAATATAAAAAGTGGAAAACTGCTAACAGGCGGAGGGGCAAAAAGTAATTTGATACAATGGTTGTTTGACACAATGGTTGTTTGATACAACGGTTATTTGAGACAATGGTTGTTTGACACAATATTGTTTGACACAATGGTTGTTTGAAACAATGGTAATTTAACACAATCGTAGTTTGACACAATGGTAGTTTAACACAATGGTAATTTAAACAATAGTAATTTGGTATGTTGGCATGTTATTATATTTTGCTATGTGCTGTCATGTTAAAATTTGTTGCTATATGTTGCTTTACATTACACAAGAGTATTTTGGTAACTTGTTTTTATCGTCAAAATCAAACGTAAACAAAACTCTTCAAACATGACACAGTGAGTCTTATGACACAATGAATATAATGACATAATGAATATAATGACACAATGAGTATATGACACAATAAATCTTATGACACAATAAATCTTATGACACAATGAATCCTATTCTTGGAGGTGGGGCGACCATTTGAACTTTATCAGCTTTAGACTTGTAACTATTTAAATAATCAAGATAAAAAACACAACTCGTCTTTGTTCGTAACCATTGATTAACAATAATTATTTTATTCAGACACAATGACAATACAAAAGACACAATGACGAACAAAAAGACACAATGATGATATCTAAGACACGATGATGATGTCAATCAATAACTAAATTCATATAACAAACACAACACATAAAAGACATAACATAGAGAGACTCACCTGATATTTATAAAATATGTTCAATAACATATTAATAATGTCCAGAGTAATCTAACAGTATAGACACAATAACTGTTTTATTCAGACACAATGACAATACAAATGACACAATGACGAACAAAAAGACACAATGATGATACCTATGACACAATGATGATGTCAATCAATAACAAAATTCACAGAAATCAGACAGTATATACACAATGATGATCCAAACGACAAAATTATTAACATACTATTTCAATTACAGTATATAATCGTCTTCATACGTATCAAACTGATGAAATCAAATAGATCAACATAACTCAACGATCTTCAACAGAAACAACATAAAGCAATCTTCAACAGATGAATTCGATCGTTTGAATCTTCAACGATTGAAATTGATATAAGATGAAACGTCAACCGTTTAAATCGATAAATTGAGAATTTGTTGAAGGCTTGTGTTCAAATAAATTAGATGTAAGAAATCTTCAACAGAATTTTGTTGAAGGCTTGGGTTCAAATAATTTTGTTGAATCTTCAATAAATTAGACTTCCTAAAATACCCCTCCTTCTATTTTTAAAAATATGTCACATGTCACTCACCTATTGCTTCTCACATTTTTTACATAATGTTCACTTTGTATTTGAACCCAAGCCTACAACAAAGTGACCGGTTCAAATACAAAGTCAATATTATGTAAAAAGTGTGAGAAACAATCAGGGAGTGACATGTGGCATATTTTTAAAAATAGAAGGAGGGGTATTTTAGGAAGTGTAATTTATTAAGATGAAGGTGCCATATATCGACTGTTTCTGTACGATTGGGGTTTTCAACAGAATTTTCAATTTATCGTTGAAGATTCAAACAATCGAATCGTTGAAATTTTCAATTGATCAATCGTTGAAGATTCAAACAATCGAATTTTCAATTTCAATCGTTGAAGATTGCTTTACATAAATTAGTTCAGCGATGTCGACGAGAGATTATCAGTTTGGTACGTATGAGGACGATTATATACTGTAATTGAAATAGTATGTTAATTTTCGCACCGTAATTTTGTCGTTTTGATCATCGTTGTGTCTATACTGTATGATTTCTGTGAATTTTGTTATTGATTGACATCATCATTGTGTCATAGGTATCATCATTGTGTCATAGGTATCATCATTGTGTCTTTTGTATCGTCATTGTGTCTATACTGTTAGATTACTCTGGATATTATCAAACTGATTGTGTCAGGTTTAGAGGTTCATTGTGTCAGGTTTAATGTTTAGAGGTTCATTGTGTCAAGCAAGCATGATTGTGTCAGGTTTAGAGGTTCATTGTGTCAAGCAAGCATGATGTGTTAAAATCTATCTTTGTGTCATCTCTTTGTGAAGGTGCATTGTGTCATGTTTTGGGGATTCATTGTATCATGAAAGTTGCTTATAATGTGTCTTTTATAAAGGTTCATTGTGTCATGAAAGCTGCTTATAATGTGTCTTTTGTAAAGGTTTATTGTGTCATGATTGGGGATTCATTGTGTCTTTTGTATTGTCATTGTGTCAGAATAAAACAATTATTATTAATCAATTGGTTACGAACAAAGACGAATTGTGTTTTTGCAGAGTTACCTGGAGGGAGCGAACGAAATGAAGCAAAATTCAGTGTACCTGTTAAGCAAAAGACAAAAGGTAGGCCGAAAAGAATGAAGTCAGCTCGTGAGTTAGCCATCGAACAAGCAGGAAAAAAGTTGAGAAATTGTGGGTTTTGCAAACAACCTGGTCACGTTATACGCAGTTGTAGTTTATATCTTCAAAGCATTAAGGATAAACAAGTTTCAAACAGCTCAATAGTTGATTCTATGCCTGTTCAAGAATATAATTCATTGTGTCATAAGATTTATTGTGTCATATACTCATTGTGTCATTATATTCATTGTGTCATAATACTCATTGTGTCATGTTTGAAGAGTTTTGTTTACGTTTGATTTTGACGATAATAAGTTACCAAAATACTATTGTGTAATGTAAAGCAACATATAGCAACAAATATTAACATGCCAACAAATAGCAAATATAATAACATGCCAACATACCAAATATATTGTTTCAAATTACCATTGTGTCAAACTACTATTGTGTCAAACTACGATTGTGTTAAATTACCATGGTTTCAAACAACCATTGTGTCAAACAACTATTGTGTCAAACAACCATTGTGTCAAACAACCATTGTGTCAAACAACCATTGTGTCAAACAACCATTGTGTGAAACAACCATTGTGTCAAACAACCATTGTGTCAAACAACCATTGTGTCAAACAACCATTGTGTCAAACAACCATTGTGTCAAACAACCATTGTGTCAAACAACCATTGTGTCACACAACCATTGTGTCAAACAACCATTGTGTCAAACAACCATTGTGTCAAATTACTTTTTTGCCCCTCCGACTGTTAGCAGTTTTCCACTTATTTACATTTTTGCCACCGCGTTTTTTTGAACCATTGATCTATTTTAATGAGTTGATCCAATGGCCAGAATTACTTCTCACCCTTTTTAGAAATATAGCCTTTGTAGCATATCCTCTCCCCTACAACAAATACTCTTAACAACATAAAACAATAAACCATCATACCAAATACCATTAAACCTAACGTACATTTAATAAAATAATATAAAATTATACCCAACTCATACATAATATTTAACTTACCTTCCGCTTTACGTAAAATCCAACGAACGGTCGGACCTGGGTCCGAACGCTTGACGAACAAATTTGCCATTTTTTATTCTCTCCCACCCTCACCGCCCCGTCACCGAGAGACCCTCACCCTCCTCGAATCTCACCATTTTCACCCTATAAAACCAACCACCACCATCCACCTTATTTCTCCCAAATTTTCCGATCAATCGCCGGAGATCCCCTCTCAAAACCCTAATTCCGATCAAACAACACCCCAAATGGCAATCTCCACCACCGCCTCTAGGGTTTCCCTCTCCTCCGCCCACTTTACAGATTCCGGCAGCTTCGGCTCACGCTGCTCCGGCAAACAGCCGTTCGGTATGTCGTCTCTGATTCTCAGGTTTCCTCCGAACTTTGTCCGACAGCTCAGCAATAAGGCTCGGAGGAACTGCAGCAACATCGGTGTTGCGCAGATTGTTGCAGCTTCATGGTCTAACAACCAGCCGCCCTCGGCGGCGGCGGCGGCGGCGGCGGTTGATGCCGCCGCTGCCTCCGCCGTCTCCGTCCCGATCGCTGTGGGTGAAGATGTTGCTGTTGATAATAGTTGTGAGGGTTTAGGTTCGTGTAATGATAGTGATTTTGTACAGTTTGAGGCTGTGGAGAATGTTCATAAGCCTTCGTTTTTGAATGGTGATGGAAGCCTTGCGATTCATGCTGGTATGATTCTTCACCTTCTTATCTCTCTAAGCATGTATTTATAGATTAATAACAGTTAGATCTGTTTGATATGCATCAGATACGTTACAGATTTGCCTAAATTATGAGTTTTATTTATTGCAAGTGCAAATTTGTCAATGAAGTTTATTGATCTCGCGTATTTTGTTCTCTAATCCACTTCAAATCTGCTAATCCAAGGGAGATGTGTTGTTTTATGAATTGATTAAAAATGGTGTTTTTTGATGATTGATAATAGTGGTTTGGTGATGGTTTTGTTAGGTGAAAGATTGGGTCGCGGCATTGTTACTGATGCGATAACTACCCCTGTGGTCAATACATCTGCCTACTTTTTCAAGAAAACTATTGAACTCATTGATTTTAAGGTATACAATATGTTGTTTCTTTTAATCTATGCACCTTGATTCTTGAAATCTGTGTGGCTTTCAAGGTTTAATTTGCCTTAAGTCTGAGTTTTTAAGTTGTATGCTGGTTTATAACCAGCTTGCTTTAGATTATCTACTTTGCTAAGGGTGTTTGGACTTGTTTTTGAATTGATTAATGAGAATTGCCACTTTAACAAGTTGAGTTTGGATTAAAAGATTTAAGATTTTGATTATATGAATACTTAATTGTTAAGATATTGGAATTTGGATAATGGGTTAAGGGTTAAAGTAATCTTACTGTTCCTGGTGGCCTGATTTGACTTCAATCAAGTTGTTTTGCTAACTTAATCTTTTGAATCCGTTGAATCTTTAACCAGGAAAAGCGTCACACTAGCTTTGAGTATGGGCGTTATGGGAATCCTACTACGGAGGTTTTGGAGAACAAGATAAGGTATTTGATCCATTTCTTGGATTGTTTTCCTTTGATCAAATTCCATGCTATTGAGAGAAATGTATAACCATGATCTATGAAAAACAGTCAGCTTGAGGGAGCTGAATCAACCTTGTTATTGGCCTCTGGAATGTGTGCAAGTACTGTTATGATGTTAGCCCTGGTTCCAGCTGGGGGGCACATAGTCACTACCACTGACTGTTACAGGAAAACCAGAATTTTCATCGAGACGTTTCTTCCCAAGATGGGGATCACGGTATGATACGTGATCCTTGTTTTTCTTATTGTAGTATATGTTTGTAGTTGTACATTGTTTGAATGTTCTTTTTGTCTTGAAATGCAGGCTTCAGTTATTGACCCTGCAGATATTGCTGGACTTGAGTATGCACTAGATAACCACAAAGTCAGTAGTAGTGCAACTTTGATTCCAACTTTACTGCATCTATGTAATTAATTAAAATGGAAATGACGTATAGATATGGCTTAATGTTGCAGGTTAGTCTTTTCTTCACTGAGTCGCCAACTAACCCATTTCTAAGATGCGTTGACATTGAGTTAGTTTCAAAGATGTGCCACGCTAAAGGAGCTTTGGTTTGCATCGATGGAACATTTGCTACACCTCTGAACCAGAAGGCTCTTGCGCTTGGTGCTGACCTAATTTTACACTCTGCAACCAAATATCTTGGTGGTCACAATGATGTAAGCATTTATCTTTTAGCTATACTCTAGTTTTTACTAGCATTGAGAATTATCTAGCATGCAATTTTGTTTTTTCAGGTGCTTGCTGGTTGTGTTAGCGGTCCTACTGAAATAATATCGCAAATTCGTAATGTGCATCATGTTTTAGGGGGCACTCTTAATCCTGTAAGTATCCTACATACCTGCTTTTCTGTATAAAAACATATTGCTTGACATTATTAAGGATGCTTTTTTATGCCAGAATGCTGCATATCTGATCATTCGAGGCATGAAAACGCTGAAACTACGTGTACAGCAGCAGAATGCCACTGCGCAAAGGATGGCCGAACTTTTAGAGGCACATCCTAAGGTATCTAAATTGCTACACAAGAACAATGTATTAAAGAGTACAGTATGTGTTGTGGGCAGGTGGCAATATGGATTGGGTCAAGTTGATTTGCAAACACGTTTTTTTCAACACGCAACGATTTTCACAATATGTTCACAAAATGAATCTAAATAAAATAGTCGCAAATTACAAAATAAGACATTTCAGAGGGTTTTACTCATTAAGAATACGCTTTAGAAAACCTGTGACCTGTTCAGTCAATTTGATTTTATCTTTTTTTGAGCTAATTTGATCCGTTAAAGAGTCGCAACACAACCAATAGTCGTCAAAAGATGCATCCAAGACAATCTAATGCTGAGACTTTCCGACCCCTTATTTTACAGGTGAAACATGTCTATTATCCCGGCTTGCAAAGTCATCCTGAGCATGAAATTGCAAAGAAACAGATGACTGGTTTTGGTGGTGTTGTCAGTTTTGAGGTCAACTCTAGTTCTCACCGCTTTACCTTTAACTTTGCCTCTCATTTGTTAACCTTTTCTGTGTTAATTTAGGTGGATGGTGACTTAGAGACCACCATTAAATTTGTCGATTCTCTAAAGATCCCATACATTGCACCGTCCTTTGGTGGCTGTGAAAGCATTGTGGATCAGCCTGCCATTATGTCTTACTGGTCAGTTTTACATTCTCTGCATATTCTATTGAACCTGCAGCAACATTTGCTTAACTGTTCGTGTTATGTTTGACGTTCTTTTTGTTAACAGGGATCTTAGCCAATCAGAGAGAGCCAAATACGGGATACTGGACAATCTGGTTCGCTTCAGCTTTGGAGTTGAAGACTATGAGGATCTGGAAGCAGATGTTCTTCAGGCTTTGGAGGCGATATAATGGACTTGATTCACCTGCGCGTTTCTTTGTTGTTTTTATGATTTCGTGTTGTTTCTTTTAATGCGGTTATTGAATCATGATCATTATTGTTTGTAGTTGAAACGCTTTGTGAGCGCTCCCACCACCATTCTGTTATTGACATGATAATAACTTATCAAGCAATTCAAAAGCATATTCCATTTCTCACTCTTCCAAGATGCACAACACTGGACCATACCTAATTGGGATTCCTATCATCCTATGTTGATGTAATATTGAACTCCATACACATTTATTCTCTTTCTGATTTGCGATCTCTTTTAAAGTGTGGATGAGAGCGTTTTGAAGCAACCGTTAAGATTGTTGCTTTGTGATATAGACTATAGAGATTATAGGTTTACATGATAAACAACCTTTTGCATAAACTGTAGTTTAAGGTTGTATCTCCTTGGATCCTACGTGGTTATGTAAAGTGGGAGTTAAGGTAAACACCGGATGTATTCTAGTTAAAGATGGTTTAGAAGTTTGGAATTTAATATGCAAGTGTGAGAAATAACATAACTAAAATGACATCATACTCATGTTTAATCCATAGTCCATAAGACTATTCAAATCCTATACATTGTATTTAGCTGTTTTTAGTTAAATAAATATCAATGTTTTCAGAACCGGATCGGACGTCGAACCGGACGCCTTACTGGTTTGGTGGTCGGACCGGTTGGACCGGATTTAACTATATTTTAATTATATTTATATATGTAATTAAATATAAGTAATTTATATATGTTTTATATATGTATTTTATAGTTATATATAAATTTTAAGTATATTTGGGTGTGTGTGAATGTATGTTTAAGATTATATTGAACACTTTGTCCCACATTGGTGTGGGGACAAAGTGATGTTTGGTTTATAAGTAATTTTTTTATCACTCTAGTGTATCCTTATGACATATTTTGCCACAAGTACTACCCGCGCGCAGGGGAGGGTGGAAAAATGGGGAAAAAGGTTGGATTTCCAGCGAACTCGTGTGTGCCCGCACGTGTCGCGGACACGAATGCATCTTCAAAAACCCAGGCCTGTGCGAGCCCGTTTTTTGAATTCGGTTTTACTTTTTGATCTAGCACACTAATTTGTAGTTTAATATTTTCACTGACAATTAATTGTTAGAAAACACCAAAGTTGAAATTAAAGGCTTGTAATAGTTTCTTCAACGACCGAGTCTACACTCTATAATGACGTGCATATATTGTTTAAGACTCAAAAAAATCTCAACATTTAACTTATAGAAGATTCTTCCAACCATTTCTTTAATAAATATTTTCACTATAAACTTCTATAAACTCTAGTTGGTTTTGTAAAAAAAAAATTCATCCATCTTATCTGGTGTGTAAAAATTGTGTTTTTATAACTGATTATGATTTGTTTGAATAGTATTTCAGTGTTACATTTAGAAGTGAGAGTAAGACAACATATTAACTAATGTGAGTTCGTAAACAGGTCTCTAAAAATAATTCTATGTAGACGAACTTTCAACTTAGGAAAAAGAGAATTTTGTCATCCTTCAATACATACATGTAACCATTCATCAACAGTATGTGGTAGATTCACGAAGTAGTTAATACGTTATTTTCTCATTATTTTTTTGTATTGTTAATCGGGAATCAAACTATATGTCTTTTTTAACATGTTTAACCAATTTGACTACTAGATCGATAAGATGGATGCTTCATAAATGACCACTTTATGATAACAATATTTCGTGTTAGAGTTATTATTGATATGTAGTTGTAATAACTGTTTGGTAAATTTAATTGCGATAATGTTGCTTATGTTATGATTGTGTTAAGCATTGGATCTAATAACAAAGTCGATTATAGTTACAGTGCTCAATCTCTTTTTAAGGTCAAGTGTTCAAGTCCCGTCTAGAACGTATTGGTGTAAGTAAATTGTAATGTACTGGTGTAACACTAAGAGTTCTTTAGTCTAACGGTTGTTAGTTTGCATCATTAAATTAACTAACATGGTTATCACATGAAGGTATGAAGGTAGATGTATAAGAAAAATACGTAGATGGCATAATCCAAAAATGAATTAATGTACTAAAAAAATATGATTGGTAAAATGGTCATCAACAAGTAACACCTCAAACAAATTATATATATCTTTACCAGCACCTTATTTCAAAATTAGCTTTATTAAAAATGATTGTATCATATCATCATAAACTTAATACATAAAAATTAGAATGCACCATATGAAATAAATTAGATGTTTTTTTACAATCATATGATCATGAAAATCATATAGTAAAATAAGTTTTTATAGAACTAGCATTCTACTTTGAACAAAAGCATCTAGATAACTTCAAGTTGCTTGCAATCTAATTTTTATGTATTAAGTTTGTTATTGATACTTAAATCATATGATACAATAGAAATTTATCGAACTAACTTAAAAAAAGTGATGACAAAAATATCTAAAAATTTTCTGAGGTTTTACACGTTAGTCTCAGTGTTTTCCTAATCATATTTTTTAAAATAATTTCACGTTGCTTGCATTTCAATATCTATGCATTAAGTTTATTATTGATATTTAAATCATATAAAACCATAAAAATCTCTATAATACTAGCTTTAAAAAGTGATGATAAATAAATATAAAAATTATTTGAGGTTTTACTTGACAGTCTTAACATTTTACTGATGATATTTTCCTGATACCTCGAGTTGTGTTTGGATTATGTGTTGTTTTTTTTACATAACAATCCTTATATGATAACTATATGATCTAATTTAATAATATAAACTAACAATCTTAAATTAAATGAGTAAAGATGAAACAAAAGATATATATAAAAGTTGTCAAGTGTAACTAGTAAAAATATAAGATGAAAAGTGAAATTAATTACAAACATAAAAATCATTTTCTGTACTTTACACTATATTATAATATTATATTTTAAAAATTATCATAAAAAGTATACAAAAATTAATGAAATGCATTTTTTATTCAATCTGTGTAATACATGTGTTTCTAAATTTGATATATAGTTTTTAATTTATGTCGGTATCTTTATTAACTAGCTAGTGAGTTTTTTATTAGGACGATAGGAATTTGATTATAGATCAATCGAATGGATTCTCTGGTGGATATCTTTAGTCGCCGATCATAATAGGTATCTTTAGTAAGTGATTAGAATTGAAAAAACTGTTGAAAATAAATCAGTCGGGTGAAACATCTCATTATATTGCTGCAAAATATAATTGTTAACCCATTTGACCTTTTTCCCAAATTTGTTATTTTTTTGGTACTGATTATTTGAAATGTAACACTGCTCAAATCAAATAGATGGGTCGAAAGTTCAACCTCTAACACTGCCAATTGATTAAATCAGCCTCGTTTATAGAATAATATTACCGTTTTCTTTATATGCATTCTTTAAACAATTGTGTTGGGTAAATAATAAAGTAACCAAAGTCGAATGTATGTATGTGAAGGCACATGTCTCTTATTTATACGTAGATGTAACATTAGAATTTTACATTCATTCCGAGACTTAATTTATTGATTGTATATCTTATAATGATAATAAACAGAAATCAAGGATAATCTTTAAGAATTTAGACGAATTGAAATTGTTAATTTTATCTAATGATAACAAACCTATTATAAGTTACAAACATGTTTTTACGCATCTATGATTTATAAAAGTAAATTGTAATGAAATCATCTCTATCAAATGTAATCATTTTATTCGTCGACTCGAGTAAAAATGTGTATTTCTAACTTTAACTAGTGGTAAACCCTGACGCGCGTTGCGTGTCTTATGAAAACATTGAAATCGAGTCTTAGACATAGGTTTTTGCCGTCATAGTCAAAAGATAACTGGTAAAATCAAAGTAAAAACAATTGTTTACGCGGCCTAGATTCGTAAGACAACGTTAAAACCAAGGCTCAGACATAAGTTTTTGTCATCATAGCCAAAAGAAAACTGGTAAACCCAACACTGTCATCATAGCCAAAAGAAAACTGGTAAACCCAACATTAAAGCAATTGTCAACACGGCTCAAAAGACGTGACCGATCCCGGCTGCACACCGAAAATGGCTGCCACGCCAAAGAACCTGCCGGTTTATACATATCATCATAGCTGTAAACCACTAAACCAAACGAAAGATAACCATTGCACCGACAGCTGAACTTCCTTCACATAGAACATAGGGACAGGGATCTAAGACGAACAACTGTCGTCATCATCGAGGTGTAGCACGGACGTATGAACGCCGACACACAACCACGAACCCAAACCGGCAAAAACCAGAAATAATTAAGATTTTAACACAGAGTCGCACATGCAGTACAAAGTAATGACGAAAATAATCAGTGGTGCACAAACCATGTGTGGGCGACATCAACGACATATCACCACCGATACAGCTGGTGGTCAAGGAACCAGATTCGGTGAGAAAACCCCCAAAAATACGACGGTGATTTACTACGATCTCCCACCACAAAGCCCTAATAACCCCCTCGTCGTCTCTGGTACAGCCACAACACCGACGACGACGGTGACGTTGATCGGAGACTGAGCCGTGGACAACCGCCGCCTTGTCACACCCCGACCGATAGCGGAATCATCGAGGCGGACGAATGTGAATCGATTGTTCATAGCACAAGGTAATAAATACATTGAATTAACGTTTAATAACCATTTATTTATTGAATAATGTCATTCAAGTCTCACATTACAACGCAATTAAATAAAACCATGAAATATAATATTGTCCTCTTTATTTTTGACTAGGTCCAATCCTATATGAGCAGAGAGAATTCCACTAAATAGCATTTTCTGAAATCATGTGAAAAAGTAACGAGTCAGCTAAAGAATTAGCCGGTGAGTAATCACAGGTTTAAACACACACAAATTTTGATTGAATAACTTGAAAACAATTCAATTCACATGGTAATGTTATAACTATCATGCAACAATGTATCATAAATGACAAACAACACGATCAAACCTAATGACTGAATTGACTCGGTCCTCAGACGGAGCCTTATAGAATGTATGATTCGGTTTCAATCACCACGCGACTAAACAAATGGGGTGGGTTGTCAAACCAATAGATCTATCATTGTTACCGTGGTTGTGTGAATTAATGATCATGTTATCAAGTTTATCTAAATACGAACACATAATTGCAAGTAAATAACATAACACGCATTGAATTGAATATTAGTATGAAATAGAATAAAAATGAATAAACTTAGTTGCGTATGATATCACATGATTTCCCCAAATAATAAAACATGTAAAATGGGCAATGAATACTCACTTGGTATAGCAATATGGTTTGAATAATATGCAAGATTAGACAATGACGGTTTCCTCACGGATTTGACCTAAGGAATGGTGTTTTAAATTAAAACAATATAATGATTAAAGAATAGATATGAATTAAGGTTTCAATTGGAGTTTGTGAGATTATATAAAAATATTGTAACTCATTTGATATATTGGTTAAATAAAACTAGAATAAAATATTTGAATAATAAGTAATTCGTTAAATAGAATTTATAACTTGATTTAAATAACGTTGAAGATCAAGTATGATAAATAATTAAATAATAATTTTTTTTTATGATTAATTATTAATAACTTGATCAAAATAATTAGTTGAATAGTTAGTTAAAGGTTTTATAAAAAAATAGTTTTAAATAATTTATATTTGATTCAGAATAGCTTATAGGAATTTAGAATGTTCAATATGTTTTTATAACCTTTATTTTTGTTAGAAGATAAAAATATGTAATTTATATCCTTTAGAATTTAAAAAATTAATTAATAATTTTATGGAATAGATTTAACTAACAAAATAATTTTTATTTTAGCTTAATTAATACATTAAAATTTTCTGGAATAAAAATGATTTGAAAATAATTAGCAAAAAAATAATTGAGGTGGACCAGGGTCGAACCCGGGTCCCCTTTGAGTAAGACGCGTGATTTACCAGTTGGGCAGAAGCCCGTGATCTGATAAAACTCAGATTTTAAATCTTAAAAACCATAATTAAGTGTTTCCCCCAATTCCATAGAACCCTAGATTCGATTTGTTCCAAATTGATCTTGGAAACGTGATCAATATCCAAATTAAGCTTAGGGCTTTTGTTTAACATTCAAAAACGAGTGTAATCATGTATTAATTTACCTGAATTGAGATGGAATTTATGGAGGAAAGGAAGAACTAGGTCGCGACTGGTTGGATCTTTGTCGGGACTTTTTGGTTGATAATAATCCAATTAAATTGGTATAAAGCTTCCTTGATTGACGATGATAAGAAGCCCTAAACTAATTTCTGTGGAAGTTGCCTCGAATGCGAAGTTCGATCGGTTGCAGGTTGCGAGTGGGAATGGAGATCGAAGGGGATGATGGGGTTTGTTTTGTATGTAATTGGGGTTGCAGAAAGTTCAAGGGGAATGATTTGATGGTGATACTGTGAGTATATAACTCCGATTGTGGCTGTTTCGAATCAAACGAGTTCAAGATTGATTCGGGAGTTTCGGATCATAATTCGATTATAATTACATGGTGTTATTCGCAATTATTGGTATGTTTACATTCGCAACGTTCACAGAATCATTTTTAATTGATTAATTTGATTGATTGCGTTGTTAATCGGGTTGAAACAGCTTGAGTTTTGAGTGTGGTGTTTCGGTTTCAAGTTGAACATGATAAGCATTGATTTAGTCCATTTAAGACCGGTTATGCGTTCGAAACAGGTTCACGAAGGTTAAGGGGCGGTTTAATTGCAACATTTTCGAGTGGTTTGAGGGAGAGGTGGTCGCCGGAGGGTGATCGGCCGGTGGTCGGCCGGCGAACGGGGAAACAGGGGGGTGTTTGGGTTGGTTTGAAATAATTTACAATTTTGGTCCCTGTAGTTTGATACTTGTTCTATTTTAAAATAAAAACTTGTAATTCACTTTTATAATTAACACTTTTTCACCCTAGACTTTATATAATAAATCCAATCATTTTATAACATGTTTATAATGTTTATAAATTTTTATGAATCTTTTATATTTAGTTTTTTTTTTTAATATAAAATGATATATAGACTTTAAATTTATTAATAAATGTTTGTGAATCATAACATTATTATAAATTGTTTAATTTTTTTTTAATAGATGCAAAATAATTTATAACATTGGTTAAACTACACCATGTTATATTTAATTCATTGAAATAAATACTCTGAACAGAATAGGTTCGGGTTACAAATTTGAAAATGGGTCAAATGTTACAGTCTCCCCTACTTTAAGAAATTTCGTCCCGAAATTTGATCACGAGGAGGCTGGGACAAAAAGGTGAGGATACTTGGATTTCATTTGGTCTTCACGCTCCCAAGTGAACTCTGGGCCACGTTTAGACTCCCAACGAACTTTGACGATAGGGATTCGGCTACGCTTGAGTTGTTTGATTTCACGGTCCATGATCTCCACAGGTCTTTCGATAAAGTGCATGGATTCATCAATTTGAACTTCATCGAGTGGAATGCGAAGGTTCTCATCAGCAAGGCATTTCTTGAGGTTAGAAACATGAAATGTTGGGTGAATGTTGCTGAGTTCTTGAGGCAGTTAAAGCTTGTAAGCTACTTTCCCAATACGCTCAAGCACTTTGAATGGACCCACATAACGAGGTGCTAGCTTCCCTTTCTTCCCAAAACGGATCACCCCTTTCCAAGGTGATACCTTTAGGAGTACGAGATCACCGACGTTGTATTCCATGGGTTTCCGTCCCTTATCAGCATAATGCTTCTGACGATTTCTAGCAGCCAGCAAGTTATCACGAATCTTGTGAATCTTATCGGTTGATTCCTAAATCAGTTCAGGACCGGTGATTTGTGCATCTCCTATCTCAGACCAACATATGGGAGATCGACACTTACGACCGTACAAAGCTTCAAATGGTGCCATTTGGATACTTGTATGGTAGCTGTTGTTGTATGAAAATTCGATTAACGGTAGATGAGAATCCCAAGAGCCACTAAAGTCAATGACACACGCTCGAAGCATATCCTCGAGAGTCTGTATTGTTCTTTCAGTCTGCCCATCGGTTTGAGGGTGATAAGCTGTGCTGAGATTGAGTCGGGTTCCCAAAGACGATTGAAGACTTTGCCAGAAATGGGAGATGAATCGACCATCACGATCGGAGATAATATTTAATGGCATACCATGACGGCTGACTATTTCGTTGATATAGATACGAGCTAATTTCTCAACTCGATAATCTTCACGAATCGGTATGAAGTGTGCCGATTTAGTCAATCGATCAACAATGACCCAAATACTATCATAACCGCTAGAGGTTCGAGGCAATTTGGTAATGAAGTCCATGGATATGTCTTCCCACTTCCACACTGGAATATCAGGTTGCACAAGTAATCCAGACGGACGTTGATGTTCGGCTTTAACCTTTGAACAGGTGAGGCATTTGGACACATACAAAGCTATATCCTTTTTCATGCCGGGCCACCAATACTGATTACGGAGATTCATAAACATCTTATCCGCACCGGGATGGATGGAATAACGAGTTTTGTGAGCCTCGCTCATGATGAGGATTCGAAGATCATTGCGTTTAGGAATCCAAAGACGATCCAGAAAATACAACAAACCATCAGGTTTTGTTTCCAATTGAAGTTCAGCGCCGCATGACATTTCATCGTACATATTACCCTCAGTGACTGACTCGTGTTGGGCTTCGAGAATTCGAGTTTTAAGTTCGGATCGAATCGTAACACTTTGGAGTATGACATAATCCTTACGACTCAATGCATCGGCTACGACATTCGCTTTTCCAGGGTGGTAGCGAATTTCACAATCGTAGTCATTGAGTAACTCAACCCATCGCCGTTGTCTCATGTTTAGTTCTTTTTGATTGAAAATGTGCTGAAGACTCTTATGGTCAGTGAATACAACACACTTGGTGCCGTAAAGATAGTGTCTCTAGATTTTGAGTGCGAAAACCACAGCTCCTAATTCGAGATCATGAGTTGTGTAATTCTTCTCATGGATTTTGAGCTGTCTTGAGGCATAGGCTATGACTTTTCCTCGTTGCATGAGGACACAACCAAGACCTTGCTTGGAAGCATCGCAGTAAACAACAAAATCATCATTTCCATCAGGGAGGGTCAAGATTGGAGCATTGCATAACTTTTGTTTAAGTGTTTGGAATGCTTTTTCTTGATCTGGTCCCCACTGGAAAGACTTATCCTTGTGGGTCAAGGCAGTAAGAGGCACAGCGATCTTTGAGAAATTTGGGATGAAACGCCGATAGTAGCCGGCCAAGCCAAGGAATGAACGGATTTCAGTGGGAGTTTTAGGTTCCACCCAACTCTTTACCGCCTCAATCTTTGCAGGATCCACGTGAATTCCTTTATCATTTACGATGTGACCAAGGAATTGTACCTCCTTCAACCAAAATTCACACTTAGAGAATTTGGCATATAGTTTCTCCTTTTTCAACAGTTCAAGAATCAAACGAAGATGATGTTCATGCTCGGATCTTGATTTTGAATAAATCAGAATGTCGTCGATGAAGACGATCACGAACTTGTCCAAGTATGGTTTACACACGCGGTTCATTAAATCCATGAACACAGCTGGTGCGTTGGTCAAACCAAATGGCATAACTAGAAATTCGTAATGACCATATCTTGTACGGAAGGCTGTTTTGGGAATGTCGTCATCATGCACTCGTAGTTGATGATAACCAGAACGAAGGTCAATCTTGGAAAAGTATGAAGCGCCTTGAAGTTGGTCAAACAAATCATCGATTCTTGGTAGAGGATACCGGTTCTTAACAGTAAGCTTGTTGAGTTCCCGATAATCGATACACATACGAAATGAGCCATCTTTCTTCTTCACAAACAATACTGGGGCTCCCCAAGGTGAGGAACTTGGTCGAATGAAACCTTTATCCGAAAGTTCTTGAAGTTGACTAGCAAGTTCTTGCATCTCAGATGGTGCAAGACGATATGGAGATTTTGCTACAGGTGTTGCACCAGGCACAAGATCGATACGAAACTCGACTTGACGAACAGGAGGGAGTCCAGTTAAGTCATCGGGGAACACTTCCGGAAAATCACGAATGATCGGAATATCCTCGACTTTCTTTGACTTCTCATTCGTCTTCACGATATGTGCTAAGAAAGCCACATAATACTTGCGAAGGTACTTTTGAGCTTTGGTACATGACATAAGTCGAAGGCCTTTGGAAGGTTTTTCTCCATAAATGTTTAACACCTTTTCGGGCGCAAGAGGGATCCGGATGATTTTCTCGTAACAAACAACTTCAGCATGGTTCTTAGATAGCCAGTCCATGCCTATAATGACGTCGAAATTTCCAAGTTACATCGGTGTGAGATCGATAGGAAAATCATGCTCGCTAAGACTAAGGATACAGTTTGGAATAATTGAATCGATTGTGATAGGTTTCCCGTCGGCTATCTCTACCGTAAATGGTTTTCTCAACTTAGTCCGTGCACTAGCAAGTAAGGGCTCAAATTCTAAGGACACAAAACTTTTGTCGGCGCCGGTATCAAATAAGACTGAAGCATAATGATTATTGATTAAAAACATACCGTTCACCACATCGCTATTGGTTTGAGCTTGATGAGCATTGATGTTAAAAGCACGTCCTTGAGCCGTAGGCACCGTGCTGACAAGTTGAGGGCATCGATTGCGGTAGTGGTTTGGATCACCACATTGATAGCATGCACGACCCTGAGTAACTACAGGAGGATGTTGAAGAACAGGTGCGGTAGCCGGAGTCTTAGCTGCGCTCTTACACACGTTGAAAGTATGACCGAAACGACCACAGTTGGTGCAGCGACGGCATTGTGCATTAGTAGGGTGGTGGTACTTGCAAATATTGCACTGTGGGAAAGTTCCGGTGTAAGGTTTCTTTGCCGGGACTTGATTGTTGGGGACTGGTTGGTAGCTTGGTGCGACTTGATTAACTGGAACAGTAGGGGTAACCACAGCAAAGTTTTGGGATTTCACCTTCCTCTTCTTGTTTTGAGAAGGTTCAGGTTTTTCCTCCTTAGGGGGTTCAGCTGAGGGTTTCTCGGGCACCTTCTTAGCACCTTTCCTAGTCAGGGTTCCAGCTTTGACATGATTGTCAGTTAACTGAGCAGCTAACCGGATGGTATCTTCCAGAGTTGCAGGATTCCTACCCCACACCGTGTCTTGAATTTTCATGGGTAGACCACCAATGTACTTTTCAATGGCCCGGGATAATGGGGTAACTAAGTGGGGAACAAGTAGGCTCAATTCATGAAATCGGTTGGTGTAAGCTAGATTTTCTCCACTTTCTTGAGCTAAGTCCCAGAACTCAGCTTCTAACTTCTTTATCTCATTTCTTGGACAGAATTCCCGAGTCATGAGTTCTTTGACTTCATCCCACGTTAATGCCAAAGCAGCATCAGATCCACGGGTTCGTTTCTCCCCGTTCCACCAAGTGAGTGCTCTTTTTTGAAGAACACTTGTAGCATAGCGAACCTTGAGATTCTCGGGACACTCACTATTGAGAAAAGTGTTCTCGATACTCTCAAACCACTGTAAAAGACCAGTGGCTCCTTCGGTCCCGCTAAACTTAGTGGGATTGCAAGAACTGAAGTGCTTGTAAGTACAAGCTCGGGGAGGGTTTGGTGCAGCTTGATTTTGAACAACGTTGTTGCCTTGGTTCAAATGAGTAAGCAGTGTTGGGATGACCGCGGCAACTTCACGTGCTACTATAGCAGCAATCTTACGGCCAGAGCTTCTAGATCGAGAGCGGTTTTGACGGGAAGACATGCTGTATAATATGGAAAAACCTTTAGAACTTTTCAAAATAATAAAATCGTTAATGAGATTGTTTGGAATAACAATGAGAGGTTAGGAGTGTAAACGTTTGGTTCGCAAACCAAAGCGAATACGTTGACTTATCAAAGTATTTGTGTCCACCACAACCTTAATGAGGACATGCGTACCTATAAGCGAATACTCATCTCGAGGGTTCCCAGGTAAGGTAATCAAGTTGTATGAAATACCTTGCCTAGACAGAACACCTTAAGATACAGGTATCCCACTCTTCCAGCATTGCATGTTCTCGGTCGTGTGACACGGACTTTGACGAGATTTGAAAACCATAAATAACAAGTCAAAATTTAAAATTTGAAAACAATTGATTTAGACACATAATGCCATATAATATGATTTGAGAATTTGTATGTGAAAGGTAAGAATCAAGATATAAGAGAATGTGATAATCATATAAACATAATAGACATAAGTGACACATATAAGCCCTATCTAAACGTATAGAATACATGAGAGGACTCATGTGCAAAGGTACTTAGTTATAGTCTAGGTCATTCCATTTCTAATAACCTAATTCCCTATAACCTTGGCTCTGATACCAATCTGTCACACCCCGACCGATGGCGGAATCATCGAGGCGGACGAATGTGAATCGATTGTTCATAGCACAAGGTAATAAATACATTGAATTAACGTTTAATAACCATTTATTTATTGAATAATGTCATTCAAGTCTCACATTACAACGCAATTAAATAAAACCATGAAATATAATATTGTCCTCTTTATTTTTGACTAGGTCCAATCCTATATGAGCAGAGAGAATTCCACTAAATAGCATTTCCTGAAATCATGTGAAAAAGTAACGAGTCAGCTAAAGAATTAGCCGGTGAGTAATCACAGGTTTAAACACACACAAATTTTGATTGAATAACTTGAAAACAATTCAATTCACATGGTAATGTTATAACTATCATGCAACAATGTATCATAAATGACAAACAACACGATCAAACCTAATGACTGAATTGACTCGGTCCTCAGACGGAGCCTTATTGAATGTATGATTTCGGTTTCAATCACCACGCGACTAAACAAATGGGGTGGGTTGTCAAACCAATAGATCTATCATTGTTACCGTGGTTGTGTGAATTAATGATCATGTTATCAAGTTTATCTAAATACGAACACATAATTGCAAGTAAATAACATAACACGCATTGAATTGAATATTAGTATGAAATAGAATAAAAATGAATAAACTTAGTTGCGTATGATATCACATGATTTCCCCAAATAATAAAACATGTAAAATGGGCAATGAATACTCACTTGGTATAGCAATATGGTTTGAATAATATGCAAGATTAGACAATGACGGTTTCCTCACGGATTTGACCTAAGGAATGGTGTTTTAAATTAAAACAATATAATGATTAAAGAATAGATATGAATTAAGGTTTCAATTGGAGTTTGTGAGATTATATAAAAATATTGTAACTCATTTGATATATTGGTTAAATAAAACTAGAATAAAATATTTGAATAATAAGTAATTCGTTAAATAGAATTTATAACTTGATTTAAATAACGTTGAAGATCAAGTATGATAAATAATTAAATAATAATTTTTTTTTATGATTAATTATTAATAACTTGATCAAAATAATTAGTTGAATAGTTAGTTAAAGGTTTTATAAAAAAATAGTTTTAAATAATTTATATTTGATTCAGAATAGCTTATAGGAATTTAGAATGTTCAAAGAAATTAAATATGTTTTTATAACCTTTATTTTTGTTAGAAGATAAAAATATGTAATTTATATCCTTTAGAATTTAAAAAATTAATTAATAATTTTATGGAATAGATTTAACTAACAAAATAATTTTTATTTTAGCTTAATTAATACATTAAAATTTTCTGGAATAAAAATGATTTGAAAATAATTAGCAAAAAAATAATTGAGGTGGACCAGGGTCGAACCCGGGTCCCCTTTGAGTAAGACGCGTGATTTACCAGTTGGGCAGAAGCCCGTGATCTGATAAAACTCAGATTTTAAATCTTAAAAACCATAATTAAGTGTTTCCCCCAATTCCATAGAACCCTAGATTCGATTTGTTCCAAATTGATCTTGGAAACGTGATCAATATCCAAATTAAGCTTAGGGCTTTTGTTTAACATTCAAAAACGAGTGTAATCATGTATTAATTTACCTGAATTGAGATGGAATTTATGGAGGAAAGGAAGAACTAGGTCGCGACTGGTTGGATCTTTGTCGGGACTTTTTGGTTGATAATAATCCAATTAAATTGGTATAAAGCTTCCTTGATTGACGATGATAAGAAGCCCTAAACTAATTTCTGTGGAAGTTGCCTCGAATGCGAAGTTCGATCGGTTGCAGGTTGCGAGTGGGAATGGAGATCGAAGGGGATGATGGGGTTTGTTTTGTATGTAATTGGGGTTGCAGAAAGTTCAAGGGGAATGATTTGATGGTGATACTGTGAGTATATAACTCCGATTGTGGCTGTTTCGAATCAAACGAGTTCAAGATTGATTCGGGAGTTTCGGATCATAATTCGATTATAATTACATGGTGTTATTCGCAATTATTGGTATGTTTACATTCGCAACGTTCACAGAATCATTTTTAATTGATTAATTTGATTGATTGCGTTGTTAATCGGGTTGAAACAGCTTGAGTTTTGAGTGTGGTGTTTCGGTTTCAAGTTGAACATGATAAGCATTGATTTAGTCCATTTAAGACCGGTTATGCGTTCGAAACAGGTTCACGAAGGTTAAGGGCGGTTTAATTGCAACATTTTCGAGTGGTTTGAGGGAGAGGTGGTCGCCGGAGGGTGATCGGCCGGTGGTCGGCCGGCGAACGGGGAAACAGGGGGTGTTTGGGTTGGTTTGAAATAATTTACAATTTTGGTCCCTGTAGTTTGATACTTGTTCTATTTTAAAATAAAAACTTGTAATTCACTTTTATAATTAACACTTTTTCACCCTAGACTTTATATAATAAATCCAATCATTTTATAACATGTTTATAATGTTTATAAATTTTTATGAATCTTTTATATTTAGTTTTTTTTTTTTTAATATAAAATGATATATAGACTTTAAATTTATTAATAAATGTTTGTGAATCATAACATTATTATAAATTGTTTAATTTTTTTTTTAATAGATGCAAAATAATTTATAACATTGGTTAAACTACACCATGTTATATTTAATTCATTGAAATAAATACTCTGAACAGAATAGGTTCGGGTTACAAATTTGAAAATGGGTCAAATGTTACACGCCTGCCCTGCCTCAACCACAGAGGGGAGGCGAAACGGCAACTGGGCCGCCGCCACAACAACCGACGCTGCGGCGATCCAACGCCACAACAACCGCTGTCGGCGCCTTCGCGAGAGTGACCGTTGGTACGGCCGGTTACCACCAAAAACCCTAAAAACCCACTCGTTGCCTTTGCTACGGCCGACAACATAGCCACCGTCACAACAACCGTATCACGGACTAAAATCTAATCGGTACCAAAACCCACAACCTCTTAGTGTAGGCAGTAGACGGTGGCGGTGTAGGTGGAAGCAATGGTGACGGTCGCGTAGACGCCACCAAAGGAGGTCAATGGATCACTGGCGGCGTCGAAATGGTCAGATCTAAGCCGATCCCAACATGCACCACCGTCCCTGAAGGCGGCGATACATGGGTCCATCGGAGCATCCATCGACGCACGAAACCGCCAACCACCCCCCGACATGAACGACAACGACCACCACCACAACCAGAAAACCCACCACCGCGACCACCAACAAACCCTACCGCGACGAACACCACAACCAGAAAACCCACCACCGGCACCATCTAACATCTGAGGGTGTTTAAAGGCGTCGCACGACACCCCACCGCTATAATGAGTGAACTGAGCCAGATAAGGGTTAAAAGGAAATAACACACAACCCGAGGCTGTCAAACACCCAAAATACAGGGTGTATAATGGGAAGTTTAAAAAATCATGTGAGGAATCTCGAAAATCCCAAAAGAAACTGCCCGTCGCCTTGGTCTTTTCATTATAGGGTAATGTTTTAATTATTTAATTCGTGTAATACATGATTTACTAAAGCTTGTTATTACTAATAAACAATTAATAATTGAATTAAACAATTCATTGTCAACTCAAATTTAAAAATCACCATCAACCTACATTTAAAGAAGAAAATATTATGAAATCCCATTGTTGATTCAGACCACTTAAATAATAATCACCTCCAGCTGAATTGATGCAGACCACTGATCACTGATCAGTGCTCATAAATTCATCTTCTTTCTTCTCCAAAACCCATATCTTGATCAATCTCTTCTTCTCGACATCTGCTTCAATGGAGTTCTTACATTCATCGTTTTCATAATTCATCGGTTTGTTTCTGATGGGTAATCGGCAATTTTCTTCGTGGAATTTAAGATCCCTTTTCAATTTTGGGAATTCCCCAGAAATCTCTCAGGTGGGTTTGACTGATTATTATGTTTCTTATGATCTTGAGATTTTATTGTAGTTATATTTGATTATTTGATGATAGACATGTGATATTAGCTTATGTGAGCATATTAGAATGTTGGTGTAAGGTTATGAGCTAACATTGCAGGTTAGAATTGGGAATAAGTAGAAATTGGTTTTAATTTGTGCTCCAACTATCAAGGGTTCTGTAATTTCACTTGGTTTCAATGATAAAGTTTTGATCTTTAAAGCAATTTCGCCCCTTAGGTCTTCATGACTTGAGTGCTACAGGTGTTTGATGAATTGCCTCTTAAGATACAATGAAGAAACGTCTGTAGATTGTTAATAAACTAAACATGTACACGTGATAACTTTGATAAAGTTGTGAGTACTATGAGGATTTTTGTATATGAAAACTTTGCTTCTATAGCAAGAAAGTATGGATTTATGATCTCTTCTACATTCATAATCTTGCTGGGAATATAGAGAGAATTTCATACTTCCATTGACATTCAAATGATGGTACATAGGGGTATTTACAGGTGATAGGGGTTGGCGGGTAAAGGCAGGTTAAATAACTACCGCCAACCGCCATAACTAACTTACCTACACTAACAGTAATTATGCAATTATGTCACATTTAACCTTAGCTAAGTTTACTATATTGAACAGAAAGTCTGTGAGTATTTCTGGTATGTAAGAGCAGAGTAACTGCAAGTATTTGGTGTGTGGTTTATGTTGCAGAAATAAAGGGATGTATTGATTATATTTCCCAATGATACCCTTTTTTGTATAATCAATTAGATTTTCTGTTTGTTTAAAGACTGATTATTTAGGATTCTACAGGGTTCGTCACGCAGGAAGCTAGAGAGTTCTGGTGTTACAAACAAGCGGTTTCAGCATCTTTATTCTCCCTTAATAGATGGCAAAAAGGCATGTTATCTTGATTCTTGATTGTAGTTATATTAAATAGAAAGGTATCTTAGTTTTTGACCCATTCATGTTCTTTTTTACAGGCTAGAACGAGAGAGGGACGAGTGGTAACTCATACTGTTAGGTCACATGGGATTTTGGTGGCAAGGACTCACATGTATGATTGGTTGATTCTTATAGTTTTGGCGGTTATAATGGGCGTTTTATCACTTATCCATCCTTTCTATCGTTATGTTGGAAAAGACATGATGAGTGGTCTTAAGTATCCTTTGAAGGACAATACTGTTCCATTTTGGGCTGTTCCTGTGAGTACTCTTTCCATAATTTACAGGGTGTTCGGATTTGCATTTTGAAATGAGTATGCAATAATCACATAAGTTTAACCAAATAGAACGAGCCATAGCATTGGATGCGTTATTGTTTGAAGTTGTAATATAATAATCAGCATGTTTTTGAGTGTTTGGCAAATCTCTAATTAAATTGATGTGAAAGAATAATACTTTAAATAATTTTATTTTACCCTTAGATAATCAGTTTTGTTGCAGCTGGTAATTAACCCAATTGATCAGATAGAAATAAACAGATAATCAGAAACATAATCTGTTTGTTTAACATCAAACACAAATCCAAACACGACCTTTGCCTTTTACAAAGCACAAATTATTACAAATTACCGTAGGTTTCCATCTTTGTTAACAGGTAATTGCAGTATTGTTTCCAATATCTGTCTTTCTGTTCTTCTATTATCACAGAAGAGATGTCTATGATCTTCATCATGCCATATTAGGTGACAAAATCTTTCAGCCTTTTTTTTTTAATCTTTGAACTTTCATATTACACCGTTGATCTGAAGGATCTTACAGGTTCTCTTTTGTTACCACAGGGCTTTTATTTTCGGTTATGATCACTGGGGTTATAACCATTGCCATAAAGGATGCAGTTGGTAGACCTCGGCCCGACTTCTTCTGGCGTTGTTTTCCAGATGGAAAAGATGTATGCTACTTTAGATGATCGTTTTGTCTCTATATTTTCTTGTCTTTTTAAATGTTATTTTACTATGATTCCATCATTTTCTTCAGCTATATGATCGATTTGGAAACGTTATATGTCATGGTGATAGCAATGTCGTACGAGAAGGTCATATGAGTTTCCCGAGTGGACATACTTCAGGTGACCAGCACACTCTACATTCTTCCATATCCCTGCCAGAATGGTTATGCTATAATTAGAAGTGGTAAAATGAGCGAGTCAGTAAAACAGGTCAATTGGTCAAATATGGTTTGCTTTTTTGTTCTGGTCAAAAGGGGTCAACTTGGGTCGACCCGTAACACTTTTATCCAAATTTGTGCTCTTATTTTTCAAGAAATAATTAGTGTGCCAAGTATGATTAAAGAAGTTATTTGTGAGGTTTTATACACTAAATATACACTATGGTCTTATTGGTTTTACTTGTTAAAGATTAAACATAACCCGAACCGACCCATTTTTATTACTAAATGGATTAAAATGATCATCTCTAGTATCATATAATCCAAGATTCACAGTGCAGTCAAATCCAAAATAACAGTCAAACCATTAATTTTCTAAATTTTTTAATGTATATATTGCAGGGTCTTTCTCAGGTCTTGGATTCTTGTCCCTCTATCTATCTGGAAAAGTAAGAGTGTTTGACCGAAAAAGCCATGTCGCAAAGCTATGCATCGCCTTTTTGCCTCTACTCATTGCATCACTCGTGGGCATTTCTCGTGTAGATGACTATTGGCACCACTGGCAGGACGTCTTTGCTGGAGGTCTAATAGGTAAATTCACAAATGTAAAGTCACATTCATTTGGAAAATATTTGTAGATAACTCACAGGGCCCACTAGTACCCCTAACCAGTAGCAGAAAACTAGTGGAAGCTGGATTCAAACCCGAGACCCTGTTAGAAGGAATCCGTGTCGTCTGGATAACTTAACACTTGCATATTACTGTTTGCAGGTATTATAGTGGCCACATTTTGCTATTTGCAGTTTTTGCACCACCCTATAATGCTGAAGGTATGATTGTTGTGATTATTATTATTTTACATATATTTATCGTAATTTTCACATATGAAATTCTTTAATACTTGTGAAGGTTGGGGACCATATGCATTTTTTCGAGCTCTTGAAGATTCTGGACCTTTGTTAGCCCAAACCGACATGCTTGAGTCTTCATTCGACAATTCATGTTTAACAACCGATGATCCTGAATCTGTTATTAGGTAGTTGTATCTGTATTTAGAAAGTTAGATTGTTTGATCATTCTTTCTAACAAGATTCTTTGGATTAAAAACGTAAATTATAATTTTTATGTGTTATATACTTATATATGTATTTTAAGAGTTTGAATTTGTGTTACATTGCATGAAAAAGAGTTTGAATTTGTTTTCATTGTACAAAGGAAAAAAAAACTTTGAATAAGTTCAAATAATGAAGTTGATAATGGTGTCTTGTTAATGTATAATATGGATATATTTCTTTTTCTTTTTTCTTATATAGTGTTAGTTTCTGAAGATTAAGGAAAATCAGACCCTTGTGCGGAAATTATGCAATGAAAATTATCTAAACTTAATTAGAAATGATTTTATTAGAGTTACTGAAGAATTTGATAAATTTATAATTAATGTGGAGGAAATTTTCAAATATGGAAATGCATAATTGGTCTGCTAGATCTGCTGGGTTTATTTTATTTGTTAAAGGTCATTTTCTTTTTTGGTTGAAGAATCAAATGTTGTGATATAATTAGGGTAATATGTTTTATTTCAAATGCTGTTAGTAATATTTTAAATTTTGGTTTAGTTTCTGCTGGTAATAGTTACTTTTGTTTCAATTTCACTTGTGAATTGTTATTAATATTTTATTGATGCATTTTAAGGATCACATTACAAATTATTTGGTTCGGAAGTTATATATATTTCAATTTATAGTAATGTTAATTTTTAATATCAGTAGATAGGATTTTTTTTTTAATGCTGGCTCCAACTTTGATAAACTAAAACTTGACTTGTTTACACTCTCAATAAGAAAATCTATAAGAGTGTTTACAGTTTGATTTTTTAACGGTTTTTAGCGAAAATCGTACCCAACCAAACCGTTACCAACGGTTTGATTTCGGTTTGTCTACCGTTCGAAAATTACATTTCACATATTCACTAATCACAAACCAAACATAAACAACCTGATGAGCAGAAGCTAAATTTATCCAAAACTTTGTTATTAATAGCAGTTTAATTAGAATGAAATATTGAATAGGCAACATAAGTATTCAATTGAGATTTGGACCGAGATTTACACCCAACTGACCACAAAACTGTTAGAGTAAATTACTATTTTGGTCCATGTGGTTTGGTCATTTTAACTATTTGAGTCCAAAAACGAATTATTCAACAAATCAAGCCCTATGGTTTGTATTCTATAACTATTTCAGTCCAATATACTAACAGAGTTAGATTTTTCAGTTATTTTTTAATAAAATGACCAAACTGCCCTTGGACTGAAATGGTTATTTTTTAATAACCTCAGGGACCAAAAATGTAATTTACTCTCTCACACAAACATATTATATATATTATATAAAAATATATATTATATATATATTATATTATTATTTATTTTGTATTATATATATATTATTATATATATATATTATATTATATAAAAATATATTATATTATTTATTTTGTATTATATATATATTATATTATATATTATATTATATATATATATGCACGAAATGTTTTTATTTTTACTTTTTAAAGTTTTTTAAATATTAAGCTTAATTTTAAATCGCTCGGTTATAAAGTCGTATTTAAACATTCATCTTATCTAATGGAAAATTTAAAAGCGTTTGGCTTATTATACTTTTATTTGAACGGTTAAACTTACTTAAACATCCTTGATCCTTTTAATCTTTTTTATTTATTTAAACCACAAAGTCTTTTAACTGTTATTTTATTTAATATTTTTTTAATCGTTCAATTCTATAAGCTTCTTTTTAAATTTTTTTTGTATTTATACATATTTTTAATTATTTGGCTCGTTTAAACGTAATTTATCGCTCTTTTATTTGAACGTATTTTTACTATTTGTTTATTAAAAAGCTTTCTTTTATAAACCAACCTGTTAAAATTATTTAACCTATTTGACTAATATATGTGTGTATATGTTAAAATATTTTTATTTTTTATTTTTTAAAGTTTTAAAAATATATTTTTAAACCGTTTGGATTTTAAACTGATAAGTTAATTACTAAAAAACATTTTTAAGTGTTTATAAACCATTTGGTTTTCAAACATTACTCTTTATACAATTGGTTTTTAAAATTTAAAAGGTTGGTTTTTTAAACAATTTTTAAAATCACTAATCTTCAAATTGTTCGGCTTTAAAATCTTTTGGCTTTTTAAACATATTTTTTATAATCATTCGGCTTTTTAAATTTATTTTTTAATCGTTCATCTTACTTAAATGTCTTTTAAAATCTTTTCGCTTTTCAAATGTTTTATTTAAATAGCATTTTAAACCGTTCAACAAATTAAACTTCGTTCTAAACTTGTTTGCCTTATTTGAACGTCTTTCAAATCGATTGTTATTCAAACGCAACGATGAACTTAAAAAGTTTAAATAAACTAAACACATATAATTTTAATATCATAAAAGCCCTAATTGTAATAATCAAAACTCAAGTTAATCCTTAAAATAATACAATGACATAAATTTATGACAAAGAATCAAAAAGAGAAAAAAGATGTTTTAATAAAATGAATTGTTGAAAAAGAAAACATTTTAATAAACGATTAGTAAAAAGACGTTCAAATAAAAGAACATGATAAAATTACGTTTAAACTAGCCGAATAATGAAAAACATGTATAAATACAAAAAAATTTAAAAAGAAGCGTAATAGATTTGAGCGATTAAAAAAACACGTTTAAATAAAATAACAATTAAAAAATAATTTGCGGTTTAAATAAAACAAATAGATTAAAAGGACATTTAAGTAGCTTAACAATTTAAATAAAAAGTATAATAAGCCAAACGATTTTAATTTTTCTGTTAGATAAAATGAATGGTTTAAATACGACGTTTAAAACCGAGCGATTTAAAATTAAAATGTAAAAAAATTGAAAAATAAAAATAAAAAAATTCCGTGTATATAACATATATATATATAATATGTTGTGTGAGAGAGTAAATTTCGTTTTTGGTCCCTGAGGTTACTAAAAATTACCATTTCAGTCCAAGGGTATTTTGGTCATTTTATTAAAAACTAACTGAAAAATCTAACTCTGTTAGTGTATTGGACTGAAATAGTTATATAATACAAACCATAGGGCTTGATTTGTTAGAAAATTCATTTTTGGACTCAAACGGTTAAAATGACCAAACCACAGGGACCAAAATAGTAATTTACTCAAACTGTTATTTACGGTTTGAAAATTTTGAAATCGATCAACTGAAAGCAACAAAGAAAAATTTAGCAGAAACCAAACTAATAACCATATTTAATTAACTTTAAAGTATATGATTTCCTTTAATGCTATAAAATGATAAATATATGAATAACTAACTCCACATGCATCATATAGGTGATCTACTCTAAACTTCAAACAATAAGTTGTTATTTAATGAAATAATTTTCCAATCCTCTTTCAATTATTCGAGTATTAAATCTTAATAGTGTTGATACTGATATTGATACTGATATTGATACTCCACATGTAGAAGTGTTCTTATGAACCTCAAACGTCAGCAAGACACTGATGCTGATATCGATATTGATATTGATTGAACAACTGTACAATACCACTACATGGACCCTAACTCATGAGAAGCAGAAGTGTTCTTATGAATCTCAACCAGCAATCTACTCTGAAACTCGTTGCTAGACGCCGCGATCTTAGCAGACCGCTGATCCTTCTTGGCACGCGATGACCCCTGGTCATCGGTACCAATGTTAAACAACTTCTTGATCTTTGACAACCGGCTTCGGCCCTCTCCGAATCGCGCTGTCTTCATATTCTTTCGTCGGTCAGGACTGCCTTCGACAATATTTACCTCGTACGATTTTCTCCTCCAAACCTTGTTAACATCAACCGAACTCATAAAAAACTTTTCCATCGTTGAATCAATGTAACTCTCAAACTTTCAATGTTTTGTGTTTGTGTGTGTTTGTTGTGTGATGGAGTAGATAAAATGTGCATATATTTATAGGATTATTATTGTATGATGAAGTACATGTGATGTACATGTAGCATGTGGTATGATGATATAATAATATAAGATGCATGCATTATGCCGGTGGCAAGTACGTGTCGGGTCAGATACAACATGTAGGGTCGGATTTCGGATCTTGTTTTGTATGTCGAGAGATTCTTTTTTTCATACACACTTATGCACATGCATTTCAAAATTTGTGTCTATATATGTATGGAATAATATGTTTTTTTTTTAATTAAATGTGGTTAAATTACTTCATATTGTTAATTGCTTTTGTTTTTGTTCTTCTTAATTCTTAACTCTATTTGTACATCTTTTAAATTTTTGTGTGTGTGATCTTAGGTAAAAGAGGTGAAGTTTGAAAGACTACAATTTAAATGTGTGTAGTTCACTTGAAATGTTGGACGATTCTTTTTGTTATAAGATCTTTTACATGGTATAAGAGTTTAATTATCTTATAAAAGGTTCTTTATTAAGAGCTTTCTAAAAGGTAAAACACTAGTGTTTATGTAAATGAGTTAAGGATGTATCTATGTTTGAGCTAGATCATGGTCCCGATTAATTTCTTCTAGATTTTGACTTTTGTAATTAAAATTTGAAATTGAGAATATGTGGTTATTTTTGCCCTAATTCTAGTTTTATAATCGAAGGGTCGAGAATAAGTTTTTTGTATATCTGTTTGTGATTATTTTGGTGTTGCTTTTTTTTAGTCCATTGTAATATCTAGATATAGTATCTCTATCGTTGATCAAACTGTGTTGGTTCCTTCACTTTGTTTTAATATCAGCTTTTGAGAAGGAACTCCATTTATTAGAAAATCATTTTTTTGGTGCTGTCTTCATTCTTATTGTAATTTTAAAATAAACACAATTCTAAACTAGCCATTTTAATAGAAGATTAAAGAAATTTTACATACCATATAAAATAATATTTTTACAAACAAATTGAAAAACCAACCAATATCACAACGCAAAAGTTCATAGTTTAATATACACTAAAAGAAACACCAAATATGTATATAGATATTTCATCTTTTAACTTGTAAATTTTTATCACCATACAATCATTGAGGGATCCAGAAAATTTGTTTATGAAGATCAGAAATTATTAGGAGTCATTTGCCTATCATCAAGTCTACTATTGATTTTAACGATATCAAACTCGCTATTCAGTCTAAAGTCATTTAAGCTTCTTCCAACCCTGCCACACGAGGTATCCTATTCACTTATTCAACATATAATGTTCTATTATGTATGATGATTGTTAGATGCTCTCCATGCTTGTTTTGTATTAAGAGTAAGTAAAAACATATCATTATCATATAAGCATTGATAAACGTATGCTGCAAAAGAGCTTGACTTTACTTTATGACCGTACGCCCAAATGGTGAAGATTAAAGAGCTTATACATGATAATTGGTCTAAACTTTTTTCATATTTGTCTAATCTTGTTTGTTGTCACTGTAAAGATAAAATTAATTAAATGGTTCTGACCAAAAAGTGAATATGATCTCCCAACAAAATAAAGAAAAATTTACATACTGACTAAACGTGCAGATAATATAAATATCCTGTTAAATTTCTTCTGTTACACAGAACTCTGTATATAGATGATGAAATCATCATTAAATGTACAATTGTCTATGCTCATGTTATAAGTCAAAGAGGCAGCACATAGACCCGATACTCATCTTCGGTATCTGTAACGTTTAAAGTTGAAGTAAACATGCAATATTCCACGTTCAAATGTGCATTTGAATCCCTTCTTGTGTGAGTATTCCCATTCCTTGTTAACAATACGAAATGCCTGTTATAAATTAATCAAAACCATCGTCAAAACATGTTTTACAACCACCTTATGTGTCGCAATTAAAAGCAACTGATACATATGTTTATGTGATTCTTGCTGATATTTTACTTAAACTTGGTTTTGAACTGAACACCATAAAAAGATTCAACTGTCAGACAAGCATGGTTTGACTTTTCAGGTCAGATAAACACTACCTGAATTCATAAGTCAGCTGTCAGCCTTGTGGTTCTTAAATTTATTTTATTATACGTTAATATATTCCAGTTGAAAGATTAAAGGAATACATTAGACCTCAAAAGGCTAACTAAACCCTGTTCATGAACAAGGAAATAACTGAATGCATGGGTGAAAAAAAAAAGACAGGTCGGTCACGGGTCAAAACGGGCCAAGTTTTTAGGATTAATTAAAACGAGTTTACTCGACCCACCAGCACATTTTTAGTCCTTACTTTTACTTAAGCGAATAGTTAATACTTTAAAGGTGATTACAAAAACTATTAATAAAAAATAAAACCATCTAACAATAGAGCAATTTAGTTTGGTTGGTTGGTGAACACTTGACAATAGTTCGGAAAACTTTAGCCTTTTTAACCTTTTTTTGGCCTAAAAAGTTTAGTATGTGCAAAATCAGGTTGGAACTTACAATATCCTCATAGGGTGGACCAGCATGAAACCGGATGATGCAGGTTTCAGCACTATCCCGTCCTTCTCGATTGTATAAACGGGAGCTTTTGTTTTGTCAACAAGATCTGGGTAGAAGATATTGAATTTGTAGCCTTGCACAATCTTTGGGGGAGGATTGTCATGATCATAATGAGTCTGGTTGTATTTGTTCCACTCATATCCAGTGTGCACACGGTTGAAATACTTTGGTTTTCTAGGTCGATATTTGTCATGCCACCAGTATACCTGTAAGTAATCCAGACCCACGGATGTCATGTCATGGAATATTCCAAATCATATTACTTATCATAAATCCTAAACCCTGAGTCCCTAATGCAAAGAGAGAACATGAAAAGGAAACGGTGAGAAGTACCTGTGAGTCAACGTTGACTTCATCAGAGTTTCCAAATACTTCATCACCGTTATCCATAGCTCCCATGGCTTTCGCAGCCCGCATTTCCAAATTATCCTCGGGGGTGGCAAAGCAATTGCATCTTGAAACTTTCTCTGCTGTTCTTCAACTACTTGTATACGCTTCCTTTCCTGTTTGATTACAAGATGTTAACAAACTTCACCTACCTTAATTAACCAACAAATATAATATGGAATAGGAATGTCAATTACCAATATAGCCCTATCCTCTTCAGGGTCAATTGCTTCTTCATCTTCATCACCATGTAACAATTCTGGTGAAAATGAACCCGCTTCTTCCTCCTCCATTGCTTGCGGTTCACCTCTTGGTATTACTTCAGGGACTACGTCACCTGTCGTTCAAAACAAAATTGTTAACCACTTCTTTCTGTTGACAAGTACTAAATAATGGGGGCAGGATGGGTGGTTGCTGACAAGTTACTTGTGTTGACCCACAAACACTTTCTTATTAGAAAAATCATCGTGTTGATTAAAAACTAAAATGACAAGGTTATCACGATAAGAACTCAATCTTTGAATATAAACAATTTAGTATGCATTATTGAAAAATAGACTTTGATTGGTTGTCAGCCCGTTTGACCCATCAACTATTTTTTAATAACAGACTGTTTGAGTTAGAAAATAAAACAAATCAATACATTGATAAGAAAAACGGGTCACCACTAGTCTAGGACTAACTATCAAAGATAGTTTATACTCGGTAACAATTGTCTGTACCTTCTAGATCATGATCAGATTCTTGTTCCACTTTAGGTGAAGCAGTTTTGTCTCTTTCCATGTCCCCGTTGAAACTTCCATCAAGGTGATCAACACGTCCTAAATGTTTACGCAGCATCTTATTGTGAATTTCCTTTAAGCAAGCCTGTGTGCAGACAGCCAAATATTCAAATAAGAGGACAGGAAAGCAAAGACACTATTTATATATCAGATTCACGGTCTGGCTCAGGCAGTTTTGATGAGAACTCTGGACCAAACCAGTATCTACAGTTTTGGGAAACGCCAAACAAAACCGGCCAAGTAGTTGTTATAGCGGCGTGTAAGGTTCGGTTTTGGTGGCTTGGCGGTTTAACTCGGTTTTTACCCTTTTTTCAAATTAAATAGTTCGTATTAAAAAATTTACAAAAAAAAAAACTTAAATACACAAAGTTACACACTAGTTGGCATTACACGGCCGGTTCCAAGTTCCAAACTATGGAACAAACGATAAAACCGCCAAAATTAAACCGTGACCATATAAATCTCAAACCAGTCAGACAGACTGATTTGTTCTGATTTGAGCAGTTCAGTCAGTAGCAGGCTTATGAACAACCCAAACGGCATGTAGTTTGATGGTACCAAGGTGTTGAAATGGTTCCTCCCAAGTGATTGAAGATTCAAGTCCCGTTGTTGAAAAAAGGGTGTAGACTTAAGAGTAGGTTTAGTGGGTGTGTGAGTTCACCGTTTAAAAAAACAAGACAATGTACATAACAAGTGGCTCATTCAACCCTTTTACTAAAAAAAGGGCATCGGTTTGGATTACCAATATTCTCAAACCACACAAATGCCAAAGATTAACATTAGCTAAAAAGAAAACACAAATGAGTTAAAAGCCGTCTAAAGTGTAGTTTGAATGCATACAACTTTTAAACCAATTAATCGAGACAGTTAGATAATAAAAATTGTAGAGTTTTTTTTAAATAATTAACTATTTATAAAACCTATCAAAATAGATAAGCAGATAACTATTGTTTCTGGACAGATTGACCGGCACTTGTTTTGACACGTTATATAGCCCACCCGCCCATTTTGTCAGCTCTACTGACATTCATATAACACCTAGACAGATACGTGATCGTTAGTAATCGAATAATACCTTAGCCTTATAGATGTGAATGCGTTTAAGAACAGCTTCCCAATACTCAACAACCTTAGCCTTGCCAGAACGCATCTCAGACTCAATTTGGGAGTGAAGATGTTCAAGTGCAGCAAATGATTTTCCATCAAGAAGTTTCTTCACATCAGCCTCGATAGTTGAATGCATACCCCTTTCTTCTGCAACTACCTCTGCAGGTGGTGCTTCACCTCTCACTCTAGCCCGATCCAATGTCTCCTTTTTGCGGGCCTCTGCCAATTCCCAATCACAAACCACCACAAGTGCCTGCATGCATGTAAGCAACATCATAAAATTAGTATATTTAACAGACGCCAGGTTAATGAAGATTTCACCAACCTATACAACTAGGGTGGATAAAACAGGCAGGCTGGGTACAATAATCAAATTGGTTCTGGTCAACACATGTATCAGGTACAGATTGTCTGAAATTTTTGAACGTCAATTATTGTATCAAATATAACAAAACTATACTATTTCAATAACCATCTAAGATGTTAAAACGGGAAAATTTACAAGAACCAGTAAGCAACTTCAGTCTAATTTCTACTTTTAATTATCAAAGTTTTTAATTTACATTAACCAACATCCAAATATTTCAGCTCAAGATAATCCCCAATTGCTGGTCGAAATTATCATGCAGCCAACATATCAAAGAACTCTGTTCGACTTTTTAGTCTATCTATACGAGGAGATCATATGAAAAATGTAAATTATCTACAAATTTTGACCAAGTTGACTTTTTTAGGCATGTGGCTGACAGCTAACACATCATATGAAACCAGTTATCTTAGGTAATTACCATATATAGAAATTGTAAACAATTTGATGTTCTTTCTAGCCTAAAATAAGTTGGTTACTCAAAAAGAAACCAGACCAGAATGTGAGGGTTACCTTTTTAAGCAATTAGTCCTTAAAAATAAAATAGTATAGGTTTCAAAATACAATATGGACGACTTTCAATCCATTTGATATGTTTTCATTTAAGCCAATTTGTTAACTTTACCCATTTTACGAGTTTGTTTCACTAGTTGAAGAAAAACATAACCTAAAAATCGACCCAATTCAAAAATTAATGGGTCAAAACTGCCACCTCCATCTACATACTATTTTAAAAAACAAAATACACAAGATGTATTCCGGTTCATTAAATACATATTATGTGAAAGAAAGAGGGGGTCAGGGGTGGACACTATTTAAAATTAATATTTTTAGGTAAGGATAGAAAAGAGAGATTACCTCCCAATACTGTATATGTGTGGGTGTTCCTCTGTCCATGTCTAGATGCATTTTTATGTCCTCGCGAAGCTCTTCCATCTCTTTAACAGTCAAACCCTGCATTAATCCAGAATAGATTTGTGAGAAACCATGAAACATGAAACTAGATCCACATCTATAATCTGAGTTTAGACCAAAAAATAAAACAATTTCATTCAAAAATCTCTGTTTTGTGGTCCATCTGGCAATCAATAAGAACAAATACAATTATGAAGAACAAATACCAATCTCGATTCATAACTCCATTAGGAAAAGTTTATCCCCATTAAAGCAACTTGGAAGGTTTTATACATATGAATGCATCTAAAATGACTTTCAACTAGTTTTACTTGTTTCCTTTTTACTCAAATCCTTTAGCTTAACCTATATGACCCACTAAAGACAAAACACTACCCACATAGACCTATTTGTATACAAATGGGTCAATACTACCTCCTATAGGCGACGAAGTGTAACATCAAAGTATTAGAGAAAGGAAATAAGTTCAAAAAAAGACATTCAGCAAGACATAAAAATACGCAAAGAAAGATAAACAACTAAAAATGTGTAGATACCTTAAAAACCATGTATGGCTCCTCTATCTCTATATCAAATTCACCAGAAGGCTCAAGATGCTTAGATAGTATATCAATGGGCTTAATACGCCCTTCACGCAACCGTATTTCAGATCTGACTTTGCTTTGATCAAAATGAAACTGTAACAACACCACATGTCAGAGAGCACTTACAATATGAAAAGATGACACAGCAAACCTACAATTAAACACAGGAATATTTCCAAGGTGAAAGTTTCAAACCATACATAGGTAATGTTTAATCTCAAACAAGTAAATCAGAAATATATGTGTGTGGGTAAACTATGTTTGTAATGCAAAAAAAAAAACTACTAAAAATATTATTATTGAAATTATAGGATTTCAGTATATCATTATTGTGTGACATTTTCGTTTCTTGAAAAAAAAATTTTAACAAAACGTGGAAAAGGTCAACCCAGCCTGACCCGTACAAATATACACATTTTCACATGGACTCTTGTTGCAGGTTACCTAGCCCACCAAACCAGTTCTATTTGAACTCTTTAAGTATTTCACTGTGCAAAAACGATAATCACTCTACCTCCTCTTCTTTCTTTTCCCAGTCTTGAAACTCAGCTCGAGCACGCTCTCTAGCCAGCAAGGCCTGCAAAACAATGAGCATCAGGTTGTACATTATTAGCTATTACAACCAAATAAAAAAATAAAATCTTTCAAATTTGCATACGAATTTCTAATTAGTAAAAGTTCATGGTGGAAGTGAAATGATAGTTATACCAAATTAAACATTCAAACTTACCATCTCTTCCTCATGTTGTGCCTTTTCAATCGCCCTTTCCTCCTTCTCTTTTTAACCTTCTCAATTTCAGCCTGCAGTATAATGTGAAGATATAAATAGATGAAATCTTAAGCATTATTTGCAAACAATTTGTTAGAATCGAAATATAATTGAGAATTAAAAGAGAGAACAATGGAATCAAAGATGAAAGGAGAGCCTTATGTAATAATTCAAAAGGAAGAACAAAAGGATGACCCAGGGAAGAATCCCTAATTCTCCACGCAGGGAGCCCAAATCCGTTGTAACAAACCAAATCCTACCCTACCACTAGCATAGCTCTCCTATGTATAACAATAATATTCTAACAACTCATTAGCCACTATTGGTATTTTCCTTTTGCCCCCTCCGAGAATAAACAAATAGCAATGGAGGTTTTTCCTTTCTTCCTTTGTATCTCACTTGCGTATCACTGCTCTCGCCTTCAAGAAAAGTCTTGTCCCCAAGACGTACGTTAGGAAACTGACCCACCACCCACTCTTTATCTTCCCACATGGCTTCTTCTACCGTCTGTCCCTGCCAATGCACCAACCACTGTTCTAAACGCTTCCCCATCGACCTGAACCATACGTGCTGCCACAATCTCGTGAGGTATAAGAACAGCCTCTGATTCGGCTGCCAATTCGGGGGGTAAAACCGATTCAGTGGGTACTGAAACAGAACGTTTGAGCAAAGATACATGAAACACTGGATGGATCTTGGAATCCTCAGGCAATTTGAGTTTATAAGCGACTGGTCCCATAGTTGCTTCGATCTGAAAAGGACCAAAAAATTTTGGAGCCAATTTTTGATTGATACGAGCGTTAACCGAAAACTGGCGATAAGGCTTCAATTTCACATAGACCCATTCCCCAACCGAAAAACTAACATCTCGTCTTTTCTTATTTGCTTGCATTTGCATAGACGTTTGAGCATTAGCCAAGTGCACCTTAAGCGTTTAAGAGCCTCATCTCTATCCTGTAACTCTCTTGCCACGGCGTCCACTCGAATTTCCCCATTGCATATGAAAAATCGAAGGTGGAGTACGACCATACACTGTTCGAAGGGTGTGACCCGGTCGAAGCATGAAAAGTAGAATTATACCAGAATTCTGCCAAAGGTAACCACAATGCCCATAGTTTCGGTTGATCTATTGCAAAACACCGAAGATAAGCTTCAAGGCAACGATTAATGACCTCTGTTTGACCATCCGACTCCGGATGATAGGAGGAGCTCATGTGAAGTTTCGTCCCTTGAGCACGAAAAAGTTCTTGCCAAAATTTGCTAATAAACAATGGATCCCGATCACTCACAATTGTACTTGGGATCCCATGCAAACGAATAACATCTTTGATGAAGGTTTCAGCTACCGAACGAGCTGTGTATGGATGTTTCAGAAGTAAGAAATGGGCATATTTAGAAAGGCGATCCACCACCACCAAAATCACCGTGAACCCCTTGGATGAAGGTAGCCCGGTTATAAAATCCATAGAAACGTCTTCCCAAATCGCGTTAGGAATGGGCAGAGGTTGAAGCAACCCACTAGGGACCGTGGTACTTGCTTTGCAACGTTGGCATACATCACATCCTCGGACAAATTGTTTCACGGTGGTAGTCATACCTGGCCAATATAAATTGGCAGCCAACCGTCGATAGGTGCGATAGAAACCAGAGTGTCCCCCCGATGCTGCCGAATGGAATTCATGAAGTAGAGCTGGTATATATTGCGACTTTTTGGGAATGACGAGACGGTTGTGGTAATACAACAACCCTTGTTTCACTGAGTATCCCGGAAGTTTCGTTGGCTCGGTTAAAAACCGTGTGAGTCAACTTCTGAATGTCAGGATCAGTTCGAGCTTCCTCAATCAATAGAGCACCCTGGACCCAAATGGGTGCGGAAATGCACTGGCCAAACTCTCCGGTCTCAGCCCTTCGTGACAATGCGTCCGCCGCCATGTTCTCCCGTCCGGGTTTATAACAAATCTCGAAGTCGTATCCCAACAATTTGGCAACCCAATTTTGTTGGTCCGGGGTGGTAACCCGTTGTTGCAATAGAAAACTTGAGACTCTTTTGGTCTGTAAAAATTGTAAAACGGGTACCCAACAGATAGGCCCGCCAATGTTGAACCGCAAGCACAAGTGCCATCATTTCTCGTTCATATGCGGACTTGGCTAAATTTTTGTCACTTAAGGCCTTACTAAAGTAAGCCACCGGTCGATTATGTTGCATTAAGACCGCTCCAATTCCCCACCCGGATGCATCACATTCCACCACGAAAGGGGATGAAAAGTCCGGTAGCGCCAACACCGGCGCAGAGCTTAAGGCGTCTTTTAGTTGATCGAACGCCAATTGAGCAGAATCGTTCCACAGGAAAGCATCCTTCTTTGTCAAATCTGTTAGAGGTCTGCCTATGCTACCATAGTGTCGAATGAACTTTCGGTAGTACCAGTGAGTCCCAAGAACCCTCTCAACCCTTGATATTCTTCGGAACAGGCCATTCTTTCACTGCGGTAATCTTATTACCATCCATCGCCACCCCCTGTCCGTTAATTATGTGCCCCAAGTAATCAACCGTGGTTTGCGCAAATGAACATTTGGCCTTATTAACCATGAATTGATGTTGGGTGAGAATGTGAAAGACCAGTTGCAAGTCCTTCATATGTGCTTCCCAGGATGGACTGTAAATTAAGATATCGTCGAAAAAGATAACAACCTTCTTGCGTAATAACGGTCGAAATACCTCATTCATAATGGCTTGGAATGTTGCCGGGGCATTTGTCAGCCCAAACGGCATCACGAGGTACTCATAATGGCCATCGTGCGTGCGGAATGCAGTTTTAGCAATACTATCTTTCCGCATCCGAATTTGATTATAACCGGATTTTAAATCCAACTTAGTAAAAAATTTCGCCCCAAATAGTTCATCCAATAACTCATCGACCACCGGTATCGGGAATTTATCTGGAACCGTCGCCTTGTTAAGAGCACGATAGTCCACACACATCCGCCATGACCCGTCTTTTTTCTTAACCAAAATTACCGGACTAGAATACGCACTGCGACTTGGTCGAATCATTCCCAGCTGTAAGAGCTCTTGCACCTGCTTTTCAATTTCAGCCTTCTGAGCATGTGGGTAGCGGTAAGGCCGAACCGCAATTGGATCCGAGGTGAGCAAGGTGATCCCGTGATCGTGCGTGCGAATTGGGGGAAGACCAGTAGGTTCATTAAACAGAGTAGGGAACGTGAGCAACATCTGTTGCAATTCCATCCGTTGAGACTCCTCTAATTGTTCTGACAAATTGCTTTCGATTGTCTTCCCCATGGATTCCCTACCACTCGAGAGACTCCCATCCTCCATGGCGAGCCACTGTTGCAAGGCGGCTGGACCGGGCTGATCACGGACTAACCCTTGCAAAGTCACCACGTGACCCTGAAACGTAAATTTCATCCATGCCTCCATCCAATTATGGGTTACCTCCCCTAGTGACTTCAACCAATCCATACCCAATATAACATCCAAGGTACCCGTGTCAATATGAGCGCATCCACTTTAAAATTGCAAGATCCAATGCAAATCTCAACCCCCGCACAACGGTTCGAAACTAGCACAAAATGACCATCACCGAGTTTAATACGAATACCTGAAAAGGAGACCACCGGAAGACCCAAAGCTCGAGCTAGACGACTCGAAATGAAATTGTGAGAAGCACCGCTATCGACAAGCATACTAACCGGGATACCAGACAATGTCCCCTCCAATTTCAGGGTGTGAGAACCCCCAGTCGGTACTGAATTGCCTTCTAATTCCAACGAGGTGCACTCACCGATTGGGGAATCCAAGTCCGATTGACTGGTTGGACTAGGAGCACCTTCCAATCCAAGGCTCGAACCATCGACATTGTCGTCTTCGTCCTCCCCCAGGAGTAACACACGAAGCCTGCCCTCGGGCACTTGTGAGCCGGCCCGTATAATTGGCCACATCGAAAACATAACCCCTTTCGCCGACGCTCTTCATACTCCGGTCGGGATAAAGCACGCATGCTACGATCGCGAGAAACCGTAGGGAATGAAGGATTGTTGGAAGAAGAAGTTCCCCGGGAAGGAGTAGATATACGAGGCCCATCCCATTTCGTTGAACTGGGCCGGTCCATGAAAGTGGCCTTAGCTGGGCCAACCGTATCGCTCACCGAATGAGATTGAGAGTCCAACAACTGATGTACCCCCGGTTTTTCAGCGTACCGGAAGCAAGACATCGAGCCTAACGCCGATAAAGGACGAAGCATCGCCTCTACATCCTTTGCCAGATACATGGCGTCCAAACGAGAAAGAGGGCGTTGAAGCCGGACACGTTGTTTAACATCATCCCGTAGACCGGTGATGAAATACCCCAGTGCTTGCGCTTCGGGTAAGCGAGGGACAAGAGACAGTAAATACTCGAAGTCATCAATGTAATCAAGGATGGCTCACCCTGCTGAAGAGCAGCTAGTTGTTCATAAGGATTATGTATTTCGAGACCACTAAAACGTTTGAGGAGCTCCAACTGGAAATCGGACCAAGACAACGAGGGGTTCACCTCTGTAACAATAGTAAACCAGTGCAGAGCCACCCCTACCATGCTCAATTGAGCTAAACGGATCCTCATGCTCTCCAGAGTGTTGTTGATGTCGAAATAGAGTGTTGCTTTCTTAATCCATCCTTGTGGATCAAAACCCTGAAACTCAGGGAGTTTAATCTTCTTAACCGCCCAAGGAACCTCCGATTTGGTACCAGAATTGGTGGACGAATCCAATTTAGGAGATGGAGGGTCGTCATGAACACCCGAATGAACCCCGTCGCCACTCCCGGACGGTGGAGAAGACAACCCAGAGAAGGGCGGTTGTTTCTCCTGCTTGTTCAACCAAGAAATCACCAATTTCTTAAGATCAGCAACATCCGACTGAACCGTATCGATGGAAACTTGCATCGATGAGACATTAGATTGAATCTGTGAGAGCTATTGATCATGAGCATCCAACCGATCGGAATAAGACACCATAGTAGCCGGTTACAGCAGGTCGGACCAATGTTAAGAATCGAAATATGAATTGAGAATTAAAAGAGAGAACATGGAATCAAAGATGAAAGGAGAGCCTTATGTAATAATTCAAAAGGAAGAACAAAAAGATGACCCAGGGAAGAATCCCTAATTCTCCACGCAGGGAGCCCAAATCCGTTGTAACAAACCAAATCCTACCTACCACTAGCATAGCTCTCCTATGTATAACAATAATATTCTAACAAACTCATTAGCCACTATTGGTATTTTCCTTTTGCCCCCTCCGAGAATAAACAAATAGCAATGGAGGTTTTTCCTTTCTTCCTTTGTATCTCACTTGCGTATCACAATTCAACTTCGAAATAAACATACCATCCTTTCTTTCTGTCTCTTCTTTTCAGCTTTCACAGAAAACATATCAAGAGGAACTCCTTGAGTGACATCTCGCTCTATTTTTTTCCTCCATACAAACCTGCAAATTGCATATTGTATAAGTATCTGAATATGCTGCCTAGATTTTAAAGATTTAAAAAAGATATTACAATGTTGTGACAATAGACAACTACAGATATTCTAATAGTTCAACGCAACATATTGCAGAAACAGATGATACAAATGGGCAGCATGCTAATATAAGCCATCAAATACAATTAATTTTATCCTACGGCTTTTGGGGCAAACTAATGTGTAATAAACCATCACAAAAAAGAAGGAAAGTATAATGATTGCAGAAACTGATTATATTTTGATTTCAGATGCTATTGTGAAAAGATAGAGAGATGTTAACCAGAAGATTCAGGGCAATGAGCGCAACTCACAACAATACTAGGATTTAACTTGAAACGTAACTAGCAGAATTTTAGATCATATTTGTTTTAAAAGATATGAGATGAAAATAAAATTTGTCATTATGAGCCAGGTTCGGTTGAAGGGTATGCATTAAGGCTATGACTTTGAGAGTACTAGGATATGTTTGGTATACTGTTAGGAGTTTAAGAAACCCACTAAATGAAGCTTTGCGCAAAACTTACTATACTGATGAGTTTTTAAAAATCCTTACTATTTCTCTCATCACAAATGCATACCAGAAACGACAAGTTTATGAGTGGTTAACCAGATATATTTAGCAACTAACCATTGAATCCTGATAGTGGTTGTTACCTGAGTAAACAGTTTTCAAGAAGAAAAATAAGGATTCCACAAAACTAGCCTATCATCTAAGTTTTTCTCACAATTTGAGATAACCTATGAAGTAATTTATTACCCATAACCTCTGTCCAACAAAATCACACATGTGTAGTTGTGTACTAAATTACTAATAAAACCCACATAAGCATTAAGCAATGGGCTGATAAGTGATAACAAATACCCAATGAGAGTTTAACTATAGGTGCCACTCAATGTCCTATTCATACATGTTCTATTTTGCTACCGACATGACGAGTAATCACAATACAAGCAGTAAGGAACCATCATATCTCCCACATGTTTTGAGTCAAGAGATTAGTCAAAAGAGGAACAGGACTGCATTGGAATTCTCAGTTATTGAACACGGTACATAGGAAGAGCTTATAGATAACAACACTGACATTGAAGGCGGTGCTTGGGAAGAGCTTATTGGTCTTCAAAAGAGGTTTCTAATCGCAAACATATGTGCCAAATTTAATGCTAGAGCTTAATGATTGGTTGAAGGGAGGGTACTGATACAATTCGGTGTGCTTAAAATAAAATAGTAGCTTTCCTTTACGTCCTTCCGTTCTTATGAAAGTTACTACTGGGATCATTCGTGCTGAGCCTCGCTTGATGACCCCTTCTGTTAACATATATAAGACCCCTTTGTAAACCTCATTATCATATATCTAAGAATCAATTGAACAAAACAAACTACTTATTTGAGCTCTTAAATTGGATTAAGTTCCAGAAGATGTTCATGTGCAATTTGTTGCTGATTTTCATTTCATCTTCATCAGTTCACAACATATACTAGAGAAATATCAAACGAACTACTACAAAATCAAATGATTACGAACAACAACCAGCATAAAACAAAGATGAAAGAACTGACAACTTACTTCTCATTGAGATTAGAATCACCAAACGGATTCGAGTCATTAGCATAGCCATAAACATTCTGAGCCTTAAGCTTCTTCGCCACTCTCATCGCCTAAAAAAATCACAACAAAAGCTCCCAATTCAACTCACCGAAACAACAAATCATCATCACATTCACAAAACCCTAACTATATATAAAAGAAAACTCAAACCTTCTTCTGAGCCTTCTTAGCGAGATACTCCGCAATCTCCTCTTCACTAATCTTCTTCGACGACTTCTTCTTCTTGCTTCCTCTACCATCATCAGAATCATCTTCGGAATCCTCAGACTCAGAGTCCCGACGCCGGCTCCGTTTACTACTCCGGCTACGGTTTCTACTTTTACCGGACCGTCGTCTATCATCGTCGGAATCGTCGTCGGAGTCGTCGGAATCATAGCTCCGGCGACGGCTGCGTTTGCTGCTCCGGCTACGTTCTCTGCTTTTGCTGGACCTTCGTCTGGGAGAAGAGTCTGATTCATCGGAATCATAATCATCTGAATCAGAATCATCCGTTTTTCTTCGTTTGGATTCTTCTTCTTTCCTGCTCCTGCTACTGCCCATTATTGGATCTTGAGTTGATTGAAAAACCCTGGTGAAAGAGAAGAAGACGACGACGAAGAAGAAGAACGATCCGATGGCCTTAGAACTGGGGGCTGTTTGTGTTTGGGAATGGTTAAGAGCTCTGAACCAAAATGTGCTGTTTGGTTGAATCTCTGAATGATATGATAATTTTACCCCTCTAAATTATTTTGTGCTGAATAAAATGTATCTGTTTGGTTAGATGTCTGAATGACTGTACGTGAATGATCAATAGGTTAATAAAATACAACATATTAAAATTCAAACTCAAAATATTTCAAATACAACATACTAATATTCAATTACAAAGTAATTCCAAATATTAATCAATTCATGGACACATGATTCTAAAAAACTTTTTTCAACCCCTCTTGCTTCCAATTAACCCTAATCTTTTTTAGCCATTTTCTTCAAACAATACAAAAAGAAACAAACTTAAAAACTACCATGGATAATAAACTATAACACTAGAACAAACATATTACTAGTAAACCAAAGTTCATGTAACATATTACTAGTAAACCAAAGTGCATGTAACATATTACTAGTAAACCAAAGTTCATGTTACAAGATGATAAAACTTCAACAAATCAAGCATACACATTTTGATACCATCCTCATGTACAAATCAACCAACATCCAAATCAACATAATAAAACTTCAACAAATTAAGCATACATATTTTGATACCATAAACAATATGATACCATCCTCATATACAAATCAAGCAACATCAAATCAATATAATAAAACTTCAACAAATCAAGCATACACATTTTGATACCGTAAACAAGATGATACCATTCAACAAATCAAGCATACAACATGATAATATTCCTCAAATCCAGGATCAATTTGAATTGTCTCTGTTCTTCTCTGACTCATTGTAAACCTATTTTGCAATACATCCAAACACAATAATTAAGAAACATGAAATCACTTCTAACATGAAACCATATACCAAGAGCTTGATCTCAGCTTATACTTCCAACTCTTTGACTCTTTACAATACATCACCAGCTAGGAAAACATTATTTATATCTTAAAATGATCAACAAGAGATTAACACCACCAACAACATAAACAGAAAGATCTTCTAACATTCATATATTCAAATACTTCCAGGATATGATATCAAAAAATATGTGAATCCTAATCATGTATGCATTTACAGGAAGATCTTCTAACATTCATATATTCAAATACTTCCAGGATATGATATCCTAGTGAAATTAATGAGGTTACAGAGCAATAATATTCAGCAGATAACAAGTATGTGAATCCTAATCATGTATGCATTTACAGGAAGATCTTCTAACATTCATATATTCAAATACTTCCAGGATATGATATCAAAATAAATATCTACTACCAATCGAAGGTGAATCGAAGGTGAATTCAAATACTAAATCAAAACAACCAGCTAACTTACAATCGAAGGTGAATCGAAACAAGGCGGGCGGCGGGCGGCGGCGGATCTCTGCGATCGAAGGTGAATCGGGAGGTCGTCGGGGGAGGGGATGGCGGCGGTCTGGCCGGCCGACTATGAAGGGTCGGCGCCGGTGCTGGGGTGGGGGAGGGAGATGACGGGAGGGAGATGAAGGTTGAAGATGAGGGTTAGGTTTGTGACTTGTGAGGGTATTTGTGTCTCAAGTTCATTCGGCATCTTTTCACATCTGAAACATTCAGAATGGTCCAGTTAAGAGTCTCCTTTTTTCAAAACAAACACTCAAGGCTCTTAACGGTTAGAGCCTTGAGTGTTAAGTTCATTCGGCATCTTTTCACATCTGAAACATTCAGAATGGTTCAGTTAAGAGTCTCCTTTTTTTCAAAACAAACACTCAAGGCTCTTAACGGTTAGAGGTAGTCTCTTAATGGAACCATTAAGAGGCTATCAAACAGCCCCTTAATGGCTGATAGTTTTTCTAAATAACATGACCAACTTTGAATTTATTTTCAACTTCACCACCGGTCATCCTTTATCGAGTCTGTTCTTCAGTATCTAGTCTCATTGTCATTTGAAATCTTCATCCAACAATTCAAGTGGTTCAGATCAAGATGTGATATTGACGGGTTTCATGGTGCAGAAAGATTTAGATTGACGGATTTGATGGTAGATTTTAACTTTATGATTAGTGTTTTGGGTACATAGACAGTTCACGACATCCAAGAACTAACGGGGTTAACTCTCAGTTAGTAAGGGATCGTTGGAGGAAAATAAACTCAAACTTAGGAATGTCTGTAAAATTTTCTGAGTTATGATTAATACTGACCATTAAATAAAAGTTGAGATTATTAAATCCTGGTAACTCTATAATATAATTAAAAACACAATTCCTTATATTTATATGTTATTTTTAAAAATCTTTCACATTTTATTCTTTTTTTCCATTTATTTAACTTTCTCTTTTTCCGTTTATAATCTTAACCATAAGCTATTTTGTCTTTTTATCTTGAGTAAATTACCATCTGCATCCTTGAGGGTTGGTGATTTTGACCATTTACATTCCTACAGTTTAAAAATCATCATATACCCCCTAACGTTTCATTTTTGTTCCCATTTGAATTCAAAACACTAACACCGTTAAATTATTTCGTTAACTATCTTGTTAAAAGACTAAACTGCCGTTAAAATTAAAAAACAAAAGCACGGGACCCACCCACATCAAGGTCTCCACCCACCAAACCCACCGCCCTTAAAACGATTTGACGATGTCAAATGGGTTATTGAAATCATGTCGAAATCGAAGAAGAAGAACCCGATTATGGTAGGGGAATCGGAACCTGAATCAATAAAAACGAAATCTTTGTGAGAATTCAAAAGGGTGAGCTTTAAACAGATTTCAACAATGTTGAGGTGATCACCGTCAATTTTCCGCCGGAGAAATCAGAAAATTCCTGCGAAGATTAAGGAACTGAGCGACTTAATCGATGATGGTGACAGAAGCATTGTTGTAGATGCAGGTGATTTGAAATGGGTGGTGGAACCACCACCCACGGTGATTGCGACAACCATCGCCGGTGAATGTGTGGCGGAGATGACGAAATTAGTGACGAAATTCAGGGGAGAGAACCGTCGTATTTGGTTGATCGGAGTTGCTACTTGTGAAACTTATTTGAGGTGTCAAGTTTATCACCCATCAATGGAGTCCGATTGGGATTTACAACCTCTGCCCATTTCTTCAAGATCAACAATGGAATCAGCTGAATCTTTAAATTCGTTCAACAATGCTACATAATAGAATCCGATTGGGATTTACAACCTCTGCCTATTTCTGGAGGAGTCCGTTGACCAGCTGGAGCAGTCGCTGACGTCGCAGGCGGCGCCGAAGGACGTGGTGAACGTGACTGAGCGCGTCGCTGACTAATCAGGACACGTGTATGGAGGGTCTATCGGAGGGCGAAGAAGGGGTGTTGAGGAGAACATGCAGCGGTTGATGGCGGAGGAGTGGCCGGAGTGGGTGGGGGCGGGGGAGAGGCGACTGTTGGAGATGAAGGTGGGGGAGATTTAGGTGGACAAGGTGGTGTAGACGTGTAAAGAAGGTGATGTGGGTAGGTCCCACGTTTGTTTTAATTTCAAGGGCAATTTAGTATTTTAACAAGAGAGTTGACGGAATAATGTAACGGTGTTAGTGTTTTGGATTCAAATA
>CM044016.1:44914634-44952134 GCA_024085815.1 Flaveria linearis | reverse complement strand
GTTGTAAACCACTGATTACTTAAAATTAAGTAATACATAGAACCATATGGCAACAACTAACAAACTCATGGAATCAGATATGAAGAAACAATGAAAAATAAAAGAAAAAGAATATTACAACCAATCTTTTTTGTTGCATAAAATAATTAGTTCATAGTCATCTAATCCAAAATTAAACCTACTTGGAGATGAATAGATGACCACTTGTCTTGCATCACAAAAACTACAATATACCAACCAAGCTTCTCCAACTATTAAATAATAATTTATTTTACAGGTGATTGTGAGCTAAAGTTAAAATATTAAAACCGATTGGGCTGTTAGAAAATAACATGGGGTGTCGTAGAAAATTACATTAAGGCTTTATCCAAATTAATAAAGATAATCATACATTTTATACTAGCTGGGCTAATCTAAGTCGAGGTCTTGCCCCTCCAGGCTCCAACCTCATATATATGTCCCTGATTACTATCGTTATGTAGTTTTGACATAATAATTAAACTAACTTATGGCTAGCTTATTTTTAATCAATAGTTAACAAGTCAAATGTTAGAAATTAGAGTAAACTACAAATTGTGTCATTTATTAATATATGAAATTACATAGTATGTTCTTTAGTTTTTAATAATTACATACGATGTCCTTTTATTAAAAGATTTGCACACATATTGTCTTTTACACTAACTAGAATCTAAATATACAGTTAACTCAGTTATGTGCCCCCTCACATGAGGGTATTTTATCATTTTTTTCACGTCTAATATATTAAAAATTATAAAAGATAAAAAGTTTAAATGAAAAAATAAAATTAAAAAATATCAGACCGTTAGGTAAGTCGGTGAAACCAATCAATCTTGATGTGTGTTCCTTCGACTAATCCTCAAAACTTTTAATGACAACAACCTCTAATAACATTTACTAAAATAAAAAATCTAAGTCACCAATCATTTAGAAGGAAGAGAAATCAACAATAAACACAAAAAATACACGTATATACTTTATAAACTACTTACACCAATAAATAATAAAAAACCAATAAGGAACACAAACTTACAGAGTACCTGTGATTCTTTGAATTATTTATATAATTGCAAAAGCAAAAAAAGAGCTATGATTCGTTAATCACACAACATAAGCCAAAAATTCTAAGAGCGACAAAATACAAAAAATGAATTAGGGATTTTAATTTTACCATCATTGTTTATTCGAGTTCAAGAGGTTTCAATGGTGTGTGAGATGTTGTAGGCGGTGAAGATGACCGGTATTGGGCTATCAAATAGAGGGGGATGGTGGATTCAATGGTATTGAACGTAAGAGGAATGAGGTTCACTGACTTACCCAACGTCCGATGTCTTTTAATTTTATTTTTCATATAACAAAAATTATTTTTTTATTTGTTTAATATATTAGATGTGGAAAGAAAATAGCAAAAATGTACCTCATGTGAGACATACATAACTGAGTTAACTGTACATTTAACTGAAAGTTATTGTAAAGGACAATAGGTGTGCACATATTTTAGAAAAAACATTGGATGTAATTATTAAAATAAAATGACACACCATGTAATTTCGTGTATTAATAGATGACACAATTTATAATTTACTTTAGAAATTATCTACCTTACAGTTTTTTGATTAATTGATAAGTTGTTTAATTGTCGTGTTTTAAGTTTTATTTGTAAACTCTTATTGATAAGTAGTAGCAATTATCAGTTTATTAATAAGTAGCTTTAGTTACCCGTGTATTACACGGGAGGTAGAGAGTCAATTATTAAAATAACACAAAAACATAAATAAAACTAAATATATTATACGGGTTGAAAAAATAAAATCGATTAGTTATTGATTGTTATTTATATAATACTAACTTTAGTAAACCCGTGTATTACGTGAGTTAAAAAATAAAATATTAATTATGATGAAAGTTTATGAAGTATATAATGATATTTTAAAATAAGATATGATTAAAATTACATCTGAGTAATAATTATAAGTAATAATTTTAATTTTTATTTCTAAAATTTAACCATTTTTTCCAAACAAACCATTTTAAAAATATCATTTTTAAAAGTTTCTTATTATAACTCCTAATTTTAATTATCTTTAGTTTATAAAGAAGTTTACATTTTAAAACATCAAGTTTAAGATACTTTATATTTTTAAAAATGTTTGACTTTTTAGAAAAACTCTTATTTTATAAAAAATTATTTTCTAGAAGTAACATTAATAAAAAGACATTTTTTCTTAATTTATTAAGAAAAAAATTAATCTTAAAAGAATTAAAATATTTTAATCTTTAATTTAAGTAACTATTTAAGAGGAGAGAGAATCGAGTAAAATAAAATTAGGAGGCCTAGGATTTTGACAAGTGTACCCCTAAGTTACTCTTTTAGTATTATATATAGATTACATTTCAGGCCCAATTTGTAATGAAAGGCATTGATATAAAAAAAAGGCAATCTATGTTATTTTTGTGGCTGTTTTTTGGGGTATATGGAATGCTATGAATGGTTTGATTTTTAGCTCCAAGCCCGTCTTCATATTGACGATGATTGATGAAATAAAGTATACTTCATTTTCATGGCTGAAGCAACGAAAATTGAAGACCTAGCGTGGCAAAAGTGATGTAATTTCTTATTTAGTAGATTTTCAATGTAATATGTAACAACTAGTCAAAACCCAGGTAATAATCATTTATGAAATATTAAATAAATATAATGTTTGCGTCAAACGTGACGAATTTAATAATCACTTTCCAAATTATAAAACTCTAATTTAAAACTAGTTCAACATTATCATATTTAGTGTTTTGCTAGATACTAATATATATAAATATATATATATATAGATAAATATAATAATAATAATAAAGAAGTAGTGGAGAGTAATGATTTGGGAGATATAGTTGCCTGCCAAAATCTCCTTGGAAACCCATACATGCAGAAATTTTTTTTAAAACAAACACACAACCCCTTCCACTTCCACTCCACCTCACTCCCTTTTCTCTCCCTCTCCCCATCGGTTCCCCCTTCCCACCGAAGCCATCATCACCGCCGGACCACCACCCTTCAACAAAGGTGAGTACTTCGGCCCCGTTTTTAAATACTTTTTTATTTAAAATATTTTGGGGAAAAAGCATGATAAAGATATGAGTTATCTTATATATATATATATGATGAATGATTGAGAAAGTGAATATATATTAATTAATGGTATAAGTTGGGTAAGTAATATGCGTACATATTACTGGACCCCTAAATCCCCCCATAATCATTAACCTCGGGGAGGCCACAGACTTATATGGGTAGATCTATCAGGTTAGAAGGGCCCGCTCTCACGACCAGTCGCTCTGGTCGGGAATGTGAGGGAGTATATATGTTTGGACTGTTGTGGGGCAACGACGTGTTTCTTGGTTTGATTATGGACTTATAGCCGAATTTATCATAGAACCTAGCTAGTCTATGATACATATATATTAATTTCTCTGTCATCATAATAAAATTGGAAAATAAACTGTTTTTCCTTTAAATACTGAAAACCCGAATGCTCACCAACTTTTGTTGACCTAGTATTTTCTCATGCTTTTCAGGTCAGTAAGGAAACTCTAATTTGGGAATGATGCTCAGGGATTTCGGGAAGGTCAAACGGTGTTGGGAGATGATGACGGAACGTGGGACCTTAACATCTATGCGTAGATCTTTTCGTAGGAAAAGATTTTTAAATAAAAATTTGTTTTAACTTTTGGCACACATTATAAATAAATCTATGGATTTCGTAATGTTAATTATGTTTCATTTAATAACCGTTTGACTATAGTCATTGGTAAAATTCCAACTTCAGTTATTGCCCTTCCACGTGTACATCTGTGGTATGAATCGATTTTCGGGGTGTGACAGAAGTTGGTATCAGAGCCAATGGTTATAGGGAAACTAGAAAAATTTCTTGAAAAGAAAAACTAGACTATAACCGGAAATAATGGGTCCCGAAACAATCCCGTCATTCCCAAACACGATTAGAGGATGCTACTTAGAATTACATAAGATTAACTGATTTAAGACGTTAGTATTATGAGTCGATTAATAGCACATATATATGCTTAAATTTTATGTAGATGGCCGGTCAGATCAATGGAAACGACATCCTGGACATCAGCAGTGGCACCGAGGGTTCTCCTCAATAGGGATCTCCTAGGTCTTGGTACCAGCGCATCCGACCACATTTCGCCACCGGGATGCAACCGGGTATGGAGAACTCGGGGAATGGATGGATATCTGAGGAGAGTGTCGAAGGCCCTAATCGAGTCGAAGCTACTTTGGAGCCAACTGCGGGAGCTCAAACTAATATTGAGCTCAGGAGATCGACTAGGGTCATTCCGACTACGGGGAAGTCTGATGATAACCATGTAACACGAGCAGATACATTGATGACAGTCACTACTCCTATTTCACCTATCCCACCTATGCAACAACCACCGAAGATTCGGTTGGTGTACGAGAGACGGAAGAAAAGAAAGGCAAAGGAGGTTATGCAAGGTAGTAGCAATATGTGGGAGACACCGGAACCCAAAAGGAAGCAAGCTAATACCGAGAAATGGGATTGGATGAGGAGCATCATGAAAAAGTGGGCACTTATGGATGGAGTTCCTCCCACCTTTAAGATAGGAGAGTCTTCCACAGCCCCTCGTGGCATGTACACCGATGGCGAGTCGATAGAGCGGATGATGATGATTCTAACTAACCGTTGTTTGCATTATGAGAAAGAACTGTCCTACATGAAGGAGAAACTGAAGATACAAGAGGAAGTCAATCAAGCTCTGGATGGGAAGTTGATGACTGTGGAGGAAGAGTTAATGTTAGGAGACAATGCACTTCATCAGGTGCATTTTCGAGTGGCTGATTTGGAAGTTAGTTTGCTGGAAACTAGGAACCGACTAACTATGGTTGAACAAAAGGTAGAGGTGGCAGAAGCAGCTACAGTTATGACTCAACAGCAAGTGGTGGCAATGGAAGAAAGAGTTGAAGCTACTATGCAAGTAGCTACGTTTTGTCTGATGATGGTGTCATATCTGATGCATATTGGCAGTTCAGCTCCATTTCAGTGATTATGATGTTGTTAGGAACTGGATGTTAAGTTATTTTGAACTATAATTTTTGCCACGAAAACTTGATCGTGTGAATGGTTATGTTTAATGTATGAAACTATGTTTCCTTTAAAAATTCTGATGATTATGGTTATGATTAATTACTACGATTATGATGCTTGAAATATATATTAATACATTATAAAAGAAACTTTGTAGATACTTTTGAGCTACTAGAAATAATATCCATTCATGAAAGTCATGTCGTCTTTAAGGCCTTTATCTGTTTTGCGTGACAGTAATAAGACATGCCACCTAGAACACGGACTACATCGTCAGGTGGAAACGCCAACCTACCTACGACCGCGGAAGAGTTAGCTCAACTAATAGCACAACATGTTCAAATAGCTCTAGAGCAACATGAAGCCAATGCAACTATAGGCTCGGGCAGAATACGTGGAGGAGGGAATAATAACCAAGGGAATGGAACGGGAAATGGATCAAACATCGGGTCTGGCAGTGGTAATGGACATCCTGGAAACTCGACGAATGGTCAGATGACGGGATGTTCATATAAGACATTCCAAGGGTGCAACCCAAGAGTTTTTACCGGCGCAGAAGGACCACTGGACATTGTTCGGTGGATTGAAAGGGTGGAAACGGTGATAGCTATAAGTAACTGTGCGGACAATCAAAAGGTGAAGTATGCAACTTGCTCGTTTCAAGATGCGGCGCTATCCTGGTGGAATTCTCAACGACAGATCTTGGGGGACGCAACTGCTTATGAACTCTCCTGGGAACAGTTAAAGGAGATGCTACTTCGTGAGTACTGCCCGCGAAATGAACTGCAGAAAATTGAGACGGAATTCTGGAATAATGGAGGGTGCTGACATACGAACCTACACGTCTAGGTTCAACGATCTTGCTAGATTGGTACCTCGAATGGTAACGCCAGAGTACGTCCGAATTGAAAGATATACCTGGGGATTATCGCCACAAATTCGAAGCAATGTTACAGTATCCAACCCTACTACCATACAAAGTGCCATAACCATTGCTCACACTCTAACCGACGATGCCGTGCGTAGTGGAACGTTGGGTAAAAAGGCGGGGGAAGTGGAAAAGAGAATTGTGGAACTGGAAAGGAGGATATCGGACGGTAAGAGGAAATGGAATAGAAATCCCAATGATTGGAGGAACAACAAAAAGAGCTTTAAGCCAGGACCTGGGAAGGCGTATACTGCTACTTCAAGCGACTCCAAGGGAAAGCGAGGACCACCGGGTAGATGTAACAAGTGTGGGTACTCACATAACGGTGAATGTCGAGTTTGCTCATGCTGCAAGAAGTTTGGTCATCTAAGTCAGAATTGCAGAACCAAATCCATCGAGAAGACACAAAAGAACAGTCCGGTTTGTTTCGGATGTGGGAATACGGGACATTACAAGAGAGATTGTCCTAATCTAGGCGAAACCAAGGCCAGGGGACGAGCTTTTGAGATGAATGTGAAAGAGGCACGTCAGGAACCGTCAGTCGTTAATGGTATGTTTCTCATTAATAACCATTATGCATCCGTATTATTTGACACCGGAGCCGATTTAAGTTTTGTGTCAAAAGAATTTGAACCATTACTAGGAAGAAAGCCTTTCAAGTTAGATAGGAAATATATAATCGAATTAGCTAATGGGAAGAAAATAGAATCTGATTATATGATTAAGAACTGCACCATTCAACTTAACAACCACCCATTTAGCATTGATTTGCTACCTGTCACACTGGGAAGCTTTGATGTAGTGGTAGGAATGGATTGGCTGTCTTGAAACCATGCTGAAGTCGTTTGCTCCGAGAAACTTATTCGATTACCGATGAGCAGCAGTAAAACTTTGATAGTACAAGGCGACAAAGGGAAGCCCTTCTCAAAAGTCATTAATGCTATGAGGGCATATGAATACATAAACAAAGGATACCAGGCTTTCCTAGTAAAGGCCACTGGCGTAAACAAGGAAGAACGAAGAATCGAGGATATTCTAGTGGTGAAGGAGTACCCGGAGGTGTTTCCTGAGGATTTAACAGGGTTACCTCCGTAGCGACAGATTGAATTTCGAATAGAATTGGTACCCGGAGCAGCCCCCATTGCCCGATCGCCGTACCGGCTAGCGCCCTCGGAAATGCAAGAGTTGTCAAAACAATTGCAGGAATTGTTAGATAAGGGATTCATCCGACCAAGCTTTTCTCCGTGGGGAGCACTGGTATTATTCGTCAAAAAGAAGGATGGATCGTTTAGAATGTGTATCGATTATCGAGAATTGAATAAACTCACAATAAATAATCGATACCTATTACCAAGAATAGATGATCTGTTCGACCAGTTACAAGGATCCAGTTACTACTCAAAGATTGATCTACGATCCGGTTACCATCAGTTGCTGATAGCAGATGGGGACGTTCCAAAAACAGCCTTCAGAACACGATACGGTCACACTATGAGTTTCTAGTGATGCCGTTTGGTTTAACCAATGCTCCGGCAGTGTTCATGGACCTCATGAACAGAGTCTGTAAGCCGTATTTAGACAAGTTTGTAATAGTTTTTATCGATGATATTCTGGTTTACTCAAAGTCCCGGGAAGATCATGGGCATCATTTACAACTCGTTTTGGAAATGCTAAAGAAAGAAAAACTGTATACGAAATTTTCAAAATGCGAATTCTGGCTACGGGAAGTTCACTTTCTTGGGCACGTTATAAACAAGGAAGGTATTCAGGTGGACCCTACGAAGGTTGAAGCAATAAAGAATTGGGAAGCACCCAAGTCACCAACAGAAGTGCGACAATTCCTAGGGTTAGCTGGCTACTATCGTAGGTTCATCGAAAATTTTTCAAAGATAGCACAACCACTAACCCTACTGACCCGTAAAGATCGAAGATACGAGTGGAGCGCTGACCAGGAAGAAGCTTTTCAAGTGCTAAAGAAAAAACTGTGTAGTGCACCAATTCTATCACTCCCTGATGGAACCGACGGATTTGTCGTATACTGCGATGCTTCGCGTTTAGGTCTGGGATGCGTGTTGATGCAAAGAGTCATCGCTTACGCATCAAGGCAACTAAAAACGCATGAAAAGAATTACACAACCCATGACCTCGAATTAGGGGCAGTGATTTTCGCGCTAAAAATCTGGAGACACTACCTCTATGGAACAAAGTGCGTAGTATACACAGATCATAAAAGCTTACAGCATATTTTCGACCAGAAAGAGCTGAACATGAGACAACGACGATGGGTCGAGTTATTGAATGATTACGACTGTGACATTAGATATCACCCAGGAAAGGCCAACGTGGTTGCAGGCGCTCTCAGCAAGAAAGAAAGAGAAAAGCCTTTGCGCGTAAGAGCTTTAGAGTTAACCATATACTCTGATCTCTTAACTCGGATACGTGATGCACAAATGGAAGCAATGAAAGACGGTAATCTGGTGAATGAGAATCTGAAAGAAATGATCAGAGAATTAACACCTAACTCCAATAACCTGATGCGGTTTGCAAAAAGAGTATGGATTCCAAAGTACGGGGATTTGCGCCAAGTAATTCTTGACGAAGCACATAAATCAAGATACTCAATCCACCCCGGATCAGACAAGATGTACCATGATGTAAAAGAATTGTATTGGTGGCCCAATATGAAAGGTGATATAGCTGCATACGTAAGCAAATGTATGGCATACTCCAAAGTAAAGGCAGAACACCAAAAGCCATCTGGACTCTTACAACAGCCTGCAATTCCAACCTGGAAAGGGAGTGTATCGCCATGGATTTTGTAACGAAATTACCCAAAACATTAAACGGTCACGATGCAAATTGGGTAATAATTGACCGTTTAACAAAATCGGCACACTTCTTGCCTATCAAAGAGACGTATGGCATGCAAAGATTGGCCAATCTGTACATCAAAGAGGTGGTATCTCGCCACGGATTACCAGTATCAATTATATCTGACAGAGATAGTCGATTTACCTCGAGATTTTGGCAAACCTTGCACGAGGCCATGGGCACTCGTTTAGACATGAGTACTGCCTACCACCCCTAAACGGACGGTCAAAGCGAGAGGACCATCCAGACATTGGAAGATTTGTTAAGAGCATGTGTAATAGACTTCGGTGGGAATTGGGATACCCACTTACCATTAGTTGAGTTTTCGTATAACAACAGCTACCACACCAGTATCAAAGCGGCTCCTTTTGAGGCTTTATACGGGAGAAAATGTCGTTCTCCCCTCTATTGGGCAGAAATTGGCGAAAGACAATTAACCGGACCCGAAATCATTCAAGAAACAACTGACAAAATTGGGCAAATCAAAAGAAGGCTAGAAGCGGCGAGAAGTAGACAAAAGAGCTATGCGGATAATCGGAGAAAGCCGTTAGAATTTCAAATTGGTGATAGAGTATTTTTAAAAGTATCACCATGGAAAGGCATAGTAAGATTTGGTAAACGTGGAAAGCTCAATCCCCGATTCATTGGACCGTTCGAGATCGCCGAACGTATTGGACCAGTCGCATATCGTCTTAACTTACCATGTGAACTCGGAAATGTTCATAATGTGTTCCATGTATCCAATCTTAAGAAATGCATGTCAGATGAATCGCAAATTATTCCACCGGAAGAAGTTTACATTGACGACAAACTTCATTTCATCGAATAACCAATTGAGGTTATGGATCGGAAGGTTCAGAAACTCAGACGAAAGCAAATCAGACTAGTCAAAGTAAGATGGAACTCGAAGCGAGGACCTGAATTTACCTGGGAACGTCCAGATCAAATGCAGCAAAAGTACCCTCATCTATTTATGTGACAAATCCGAAGCACGTACTTTTTAACGAGGGGAGAATGTAACAACTAGTCAAAACCCAGGTAATAATCATTTACGAAATATTAAATAAATATAATGTTTGCGTCAAACGTGATGAATTTAATAATCACTTTCCAAATTATAAAACTCTAATTTAAAACTAGTTCAACATTACCATATTTAGTGTTTTGCTAGATACTAATATATATAAATATATATATATATAGATAAATATAATAATAATAATAAAGAAGTAGTGGAGAGTAATGATTTGGGAGATATAGTTGCCTGTGAAAATCTCCTTGGAAACCCACACATGCAGAAATTTTTTTTTAAAACAAACACACAACCCCTTCCACTTCCACTCCACCTCACTCCCTTTTCTCTCCCTCTCCCCATCGGTTCCCCCTTCCCACCGAAGCCATCATCACCGCCGGACCACCACCCTTCCGCCAGACACCAATCGCCGCCACTGCCAAGGGACGACAGTGGCATCACTTCCACCTCCGGCCGCCAGATTCCATCCCCTCCTCTCTTTCTCTCTTTTTCCTCTCGATCGACAGTCACCACCACCTCCACCCCGCCCGACATCACCATCGCCGACCACCACTGAAGCAATCACCACCTCCATCCCCCAACCACGACCGCCACCTTCAACACCATCACCCACCGTCGCCATCACCCGCACCACCACACCACAAATCGCCGCCGACAACCACCGGAGAACACCACAATCGCCGCCACCAACCACTGCTACCACCGGAACACCACCACCCGACACCACCATCACGCCACTACATCACAACCGCCACCGTCAACCCGTCACCCCCATCACCATCGCCACCCGACATCACCTCTATCGCGCTCTCTTTCTCTCTCTCTCTCGGTTGAAACAGTAACCACCACCCAGCCACTTAAAGGAAAATGGGTTTTTGATATTCGGGAGTTAGAGAACCCGAAGTGTTCATCAAGAGTCGTGAATCGTACAAGCCTTGCGTTTAAAAATTCCATCTAGTGTCACTAAAGGTATATTTTTTTAGGATACGTATATTAGTTCATGCATGGATAATCAAGATGAAGATCTTGATGAATTTTGGTTCACCCGTTTAAAGAGATTATGAAATGGTTATTTTGATGATATTGTTGTATAAATGGTCCTTTAAATGATTATATAAATCTGAAATTTTGTGTAACATCTCGTATTTTACAAATAATAATAATACTAATAATAATAATAATAATAATAATAATAATAATAATAATAATAATAAAATGATAATAATAATAATAATAATAATAAATAATAAATAATAATAATAATAATAATAATAATAATATTAATAATAATAATAATAACAATAATAATAATAATAATAACAAAAGTCCAGGGGGCAGTCTTGTAATTTATAAAACTTAATAAATAAGTTTATAACATAAATTGATAACTTAGAAACCGCAGGGACCCGTGTGAAACTCTAGAATTTTCAATTTCAACCCCCGTTCACCCCCGATTTTCTGGCCGGTCACCGGCGGAACTCCGGCCGAACTCCGGCGAGTTATAACACCCAATTTCACACGGTTTTAACTCAAAATAAAGGTCTCGACACCTTCGTGACCGAGATTCGAATCCAAAGCACCTTTAAACACGCGTTAATCATCGATTTAAGCATAACATTGGATCCAACTTTTTTCCCGACCGTTCAAAGCTAATCAACCCATTCAAACATCACTTTAGACAAATTGATTCAATCAATTTGAACTTTATCACACTATAAATGCAATGCAACCTGTAATTTCAATCGAACACGCACAAATAATCCGAAATCATTCATCGTCTTCATCGGACCTGCAACTCTCTTAAAACCCAACTTCCGATCATTTTTAATCAACTTTGATAAGGGGCTATTGTTCCAGATCACCATTCGAAGCTAACATCAAGTTTAATTTGATTATAATCACTGTTTGCTCATCCATTGATCATCACATCGACCGCGAACTGTTCTTAATCTGTTCTCCATCGATTTAACATCAAAACAGGTAATTGAACACATCATTGTACTCGATTTTAGATGGGGATCAAAAGCCCCATGAATTCAGACATTTACAGACTCGAATTAAGCTTCAATTTTGATCCTGATCGATTTAGGGTTCATAGTATTTGGGATGGGACGCGGGTTGTGTTTAAAAGATTTAAAACACATTCATAACCGCGGCTGAGGCCTTGGTTCACTGGTTTGGTGCGTGTGGGTGTACACAGGAGGTCCCGGGTTCGACCCCGGGCACCCCCCTTATTTTTTTTAATTTGCTTTTTAAGCCTTTAAAAATCATAAAAAAATTCTAAAAATTCTAAAAATTAATTTATAAACTCTAAATATTTTAAAAGTTATCCAATAATTTTCTGTAAAATTATTTCTTTGAAAACACTTTAATTTTTATATAAAATATCCAATAACAAATAATATAATTGGTTTATTTTTATAAAAGCATGACTTTAAATAATAGTTTAAAATATTAAATTATTATTGATCACGATGTTAACGTAATTATGAATTTCTCGTAGAAATTATATGCGTTTCATAATTAATTTCACAAATTACTATAAAGAATTAAATTCTTTTAAAAATTTCATAAATAATACGTTTCTTTTATTAAACTAAACTATATATAACTAACTTTATTTAAGCATAAAACCCCCCCAAATACTTGTCGAAACCCTAGTTCGCGTTAAAACGTTAAAACTTAATATATTAAACTCAATTTCATTTCTAGAAAAGACATATTTCTTTCGAACAAATATAATATACAAAACCCCAAAATCCTAAAACCTTAGTTCACGTCTAAATGTTAAATTTATTGTTGAACTTAATCTTGTAATAAATATGTTTTAGGTACCTTGTAAAGGAATTCGTTGAAACGACGCGCGTTATTATTTCTTATTAATCATCCAATTTATACTTAATCGCCAAGTGAGTATTTCTATACCCATTTTATCATTTTCACACTTTTGGGTGAAACATGTTTCCTTATAAACGTTGCACTTGTAAACCCGTTTGATTCTTGTAAAATTATGGCAATTTACTTGTGTGTTGTGATTAGTTGAATCTTGTAGCTACCATGTAATGTCGAATACATGTACAATCATTAACTATTGCTAGCCTGGCGACGTCTTAGATCTATGGGCCTGACAAGCCTGCTTGGTTGATCCAAGTACACTTAGCTAATCGTATATACTTGTAAACGTTTAAGACTTGTAAAACTTTGTCAAGGTTTGATTGTGCATTCTGTCTTACATCCCTAGTTACCTTTTTCTCTAATTTACAACATGAATTGCCATCTTTTATATACTTATATATTTAAAAATATAAAATGCTCACCAACAATATGTTGACCCTTATTTTAAACATGTTTCAGGCAATAGCGTTATGTGGCTGTGAACAATCTTAACTCTCACGCCTCGACGATTCCGCCGTCAAGGTTGGGGTGTGACAGATTGGTATCAGAGCCCATAACTATAGGGATTTAGGTTATTAATGAAGACCTAGACTATAGCTTATGCATGCACCTTATAGTAATTTATCTTCTAAATACATGGTTTGCATATTACATAATGCTATGCCTTCTTATGTGCAATTTGATGCCTTAGCATAGGATTGCCTAAACTTAGTTACTTGTCTCCCTAAACTTATCTTTGACTCTCCCCGAACATAAAACCTCTCAATCTTATTCTCGACGACACGTGGAATCGTATGCTTATGCTTATGACTTGGATCTTTAGACGTTATGTCTAATATATAAAAATCTCATCAAGGTTTTGATTTCATGAACCTAAGAAATATTGTGTGACACATAGACACCTGTATTCTGGATTTCCTGGCAAAAAGCCTTCGGGCTAAGGCAAGCGTTTCGCATATATCCTACGGGACCAGTTACGCTTACCTGGGGATTTCTGGGATGAGTGATAAACTATGGTCAAAATACACAAATCTCTAAGGCAAATGAGTCAATTTACCTTGACGTGTCCACGGTTCCAAATGGTAATGCGTTACCAAATGGAATCATTCCGTGTACCTTACAACCTTTAGCTTACCTTTGTCTAAACTAATATCCTTTGTTATCTTCACTCCCGTAATTAGCTCTTTTTTGTATATCCAGCATGTCTCGTCATTATGGAAAGCGTGGAAGTTCTGACCGCAAGCTGGCAGCAATGATCACCAAACAAATGGCTACTGTGCTCCCAACCATGGTTGCTGAACTTAATAGCACCATGATGGCTAATAGCAACAACAACACCAATGGAAACAACAACGGTGCTCAAGGAGAAAATAGCAACAGCCGAAATGGGAACGATCGTACTTGCACTTTCAAACACTTCAACTCATGCAAACCCACCAACTTTAGTGGCAAGGAAGGAGCCACTGGTCTTCTTGAGTGGTTCGAAAGCATGGAGAACACTTTTGTCAATTGTGAGTGTCCCGAGGCACTCAAAGTCCGTTATGCCACTAGTATGCTCCAACAAAGGGCACTTACCTGGTGGAATAGCGAGAAGAGAAACCGAGGAGCTGATGCTATTTCGGCACTCTCTTGGGATGAATTCAAGAACATCGCCATCGCGAAGTTTTGCCCGAGAAGTGAATTACAAAAGTTGGAAGAAGAATTCTGGAACTTGAAGCAAGATGGTGGTGATCATTTGGCCTACTCAACTAGGCATCATGAGTTGAGTCTACTATTGCCCCATATGGTTGACACTGTCCCCCGCAACATCGAGAAGTTCATAAAGGGTGTACCACCCCAAATTCAAGATGCTGTGGTGGGTAGCCGACCCACAACTTTGGAGGAGGCAATTACTATCACAGCGCAGCTTACTGAGAATCATATTAGAGCTGGCACTATGTCGGCAAGGGGTTCAAAGTCTACTGCGAAGGCGATAACCGAGGCAACAAAGGAGGTAAGGGCTGAGTCGTCTTCCCAAAGCAAGAAGCGTAAGTTCACACCAACACGCAACTACGCTATGACCACTCCAAATGCTCCTCAAAAACAAATGGTGGTGGCAAATCAAGCTCCTATGGCTAAAGCTTATGCGGGTCCTCTGCCAAGGTGTAACACGTGCAAGTACCATCATGCGGGTAACGTTCCATGCCGAATCTGCTCGTTATGTGGAAAGTATGGCCACTTGGTGACTACTTGTCTTCGTGCACCAAACAACGCCGCAATGCTTGCCAACCGAACCTACTACAACTGTAGCGAGCCTGGTCATTTTCGTCCGCAATGCCCTCGTAATGCGGGCAACGTGCCACCAGCTCGTGGAAGGGCTTTCAATATCAACGCCAACCAAGCACAAGTCAGCAATGACGTTATGAATGGTACGACGAAGAACCCCGTTTAAATCATTTCTTGTATTATTGATGTTTTCCATATTTGTAATCATCGTATCAATAATAAATTTTTTTTACCGAACAGGTATGTATCTTGTAAATGATCATTATGCATCTGTATTATTTGATTCGGGTGCGGATAAGAGTTTCGTGTCGTTAGAATTCGAACCAGTACTTTCTAAATCACGTATTAATCTGGAAAGACCCTACACGGTCGAAGTCGCCGATGGAAAACCTATTGTCGTTGACGTCATAACACGTGATTGCATCATAAGCTTTAACGAGCACGAATTCTCTATTGATCTTATTCCTATGAAACTCGGAAGCTTCGACGTCATCATTGGAATGGATTGGCTAGCCAAACATCATGCCGAGATCGTTTGTTTTGAGAAGTGTATCCGAATACCGTTACCATCCGGGGATAATTTGAAAGTGTTCGGCGAGAAATCATCACAAGGACTCAAACTCATGTCTTGCACTCAAGCCCGAAAGTGCTTAAGCAAGAAGTATATAGCCTTCTTGGCTTACGTGGTCAACACAAAAGCCAAAGGGAAAGAACTTAAGGATGTCCCTATTGTACGAGACTTTCCGGAAGTATTTCCCGATGACCTTAGTGGTTTACCTCCCGTGCGTGAAGTTGAATTTAAAATTGATTTGGTACCGGGAGCAAACCCCGTGGCTAAGTCACCATATCGGCTTGCACCATCGGAATTGCAAGAACTCTCTAGCCAACTCCAGGAATTATCTGAAAAAGGGTTTATCCGCCCTAGTTCTTCTCCTTGGGGTGCACCTGTCTTATTTGTGAAGAAGAAAGATGGGTCATTCCGTATGTGTATCGATTACCGAGAGCTCAACAAGTTGACCATCAAAAACAGGTATCCTCTTCCTCGTATCGACGATCTGTTTGATCAACTTCAAGGAGCTACTATATTCTCGAAGATTGATCTACGTTCTGGATATCATCAGTTACGAGTTCATGATGATGACATCCCCAAGACCGCATTTCGTACTCGTTATGGGCACTATGAGTTTACGGTGATGCCTTTTGGCTTGACTAATGCTCCTGCTGTTTTCATGGATCTCATGAATCGAGTATGCAAGCCTTATCTAGATAAGTTTGTGATCGTCTTCATTGACGACATTCTCATCTACTCCAAAACCAACGCCGAGCATGAACTGCATTTGCGACAAGTTCTTGAACTGTTGAAGAAAGAGCAATTGTACGCGTAATTCTCGAAGTGTGATTTCTGGCTCAAGGAGGTTCAATTTCTAGGACACGTGGTGAATAGCCAAGGAATTCACGTTGACCCTGCAAAGGTGGAAGTTGTGAAGAATTGGTGTGTTCCCACGACACCGACCGAGATTCGTTCTTTCCTTGGTCTTGCTGGTTATTATCGGCGATTCATCGCCAACTTTTCGAGGATCGCAAAGCCGCTCACTTCCTTAACACAAAAGAATAAACCATTCGAGTGGGGGCCCGAGCAAGAGGAAGCTTTTGAAACATTAAAACACAAACTAAGCAATGCTTCTATCTTGACCCTACCCGATGGAAACGATGATTTCACCGTATATTGTGATGCTTAAAACAAGGTCTTGGTTGTGTTCTTATGCAACGAGGAAAGGTGATAGCTTATGCATCAAGACAATTGAAGGTTCACGAGGTAAATTACACAACTCATGATCTTGAACTCGGCGCTGTAGTTTTCGCCTTAAAGATTTGGCGACATTATCTCTATGGGACGAAATGCATAGTCTACACCGACCACAAAAGTCTCCAACATGTGTTCAACTAAAAAGATCTCAACATGAGACAAAGACGTTGGATCGAGTTAATCAGCGACTACGACTGTGACATTCGCTATCATCCTGGACAGGCGAATGTTGTAGCCGACGCGCTGAGTCACAAGGTCCATAACAAAACCGTCTCACTACAAGGAATCCGATATCGAAGACAGTGGTTTCACACGTTAAGAGAATTTGATACCGAGGTTCATGTGGATGTTAACGAGGCTACTATCATGCTCCAAAACATAAGAATTGATAGTGATCTCGAGTTATGCATTCGCAAGGCTCAACAAGCGGCAATAACCAACGAAGGAAGTAATGAGGATTTGGTGTCTAACGTTCGATCACAACTGGAGGAAAAACCAAACGGCCTATGGTACTTTATGAATCGACTTTGGATTCCAAATCGTGATAACCTTCGACACATCATCTTGAACGAAGCTCATCACACCCGATATTCTATTCATCCTGGCTCCGATAAAATGTACATGGACTTGCGTGGTCAATATCGGTGGCCTGGAATGAAGAAAGATATTGCGTTTTATGTCTCCAAATGTCTCACGTGTGCAAGAGTCAAAGCCGAGCATCAACGACCAAGTGGTTTACTTGAACAACCTGAAATCCCTATGTGGAAATGGGAACATGTATCCATGGATTTTATAACCAAGTTACCACGTACTCCTCGTGGTCATGATAGTATATGGGTGATTGTGGATCGTTTGACCAAGACGACACATTTCATACCTATACGAGACACTTACAAGGTTTCAAGACTAGCTCGCATATACATTGATGAAATTGTGAGTCGTCATGGCGTACCGTTGCACATCATTTCTGATTGAGATGCTCGTTTCACTTCACACTTTTGGTCATCTATGCAAGAACTCTTGGGTACTCAATTGGATTTAAGTACGACTTACCATCCTCAAACTGATGGCCAAACCGAACGAACAATCCAAACCCTCGAGGATTTGCTACGACTATGTGTCCTTGACTATGGTGGTAATCGGAATTTTCGTATAACAATAGTTATCACTCGAGCATCAGGATGGCACCGTTCGAAGCACTTTATGGTCGTAAATGCCGATCACCGATCTGTTGGACCGACATTGGTGAAAACTTTATCACTGGTCCTGAACTTATACAAGAAACGACCGATAAAGTCGCTACAATCCGCAAGAACCTTGAAGTGGCAAGAAGTCAACAAAAGAGCTATGCCGATAAGCATCGTAAACCGTTGGAGTTTCGAGTTGGTGATATGGTTCTTCTTAAGGTTTCACCATGGAAAGGCGTTATTCGCTTTGGAAAGAAGGGCAAACTAGCACCGAGATTTGTAGGACCTTTCAAAATCCTAAAAAGGATTGGGAAAGTGGCTTATAAACTGGAACTACCTTCCGATCTTAGTGGAGCTCATCCTGTGTTCCATGTCTAAACTTAAGAAAGTGTTTGGCCGACGAGGGTCTGCATGTTCCACTGGAAGACATTCAGATCGACGAGTCATTGCACTTCATAGAGAAACCTGTCGAGATTATGGATCACATCATGAAGAAGACTAGGACCACAACTACTCCAATTGTCAAGGTTCGTTGGGAGAACAAGTGTGGAGCTGAGTTCACGTGGGAACTGGAGGATCATATGAAGCAGAGATACCCGTATTTGTTTGTTTAGTTCATTTTTAAATTCTGAACAAAATTCTTTAAAGTAGGGGAGACAGTAACACTTTGTATTTATACGATAATTAACATTCATGAGGCTAATTGGAAGACACACACGTTAGACTATCTTTTTACCTCTAATGGCTCTGCCATTGCACATAAAGTAAACACTAAAGCGGTCAGCTTAATCGATGATGAATTTTCTTCTTCATCAAAACCTGAAAGTCCTCCAGGTGTCCTCATCTTGTCGTCACAACCTCCTCTTAAACAAATTTCGGGACGAAATTTCCTAAAGTAGGGGAGACTGTAACATCTCGTATTTTGCAAATAATACTAATACTAATACTAATAATAATAATAATAATAATAATAATAATAATAATAATAAAATGATAATAATAATAATAATAATAATAATAATAATAAATAATAATAATAATAATAATAATAATATATTAATAATAATAATAATAACAATAATAATAATAATAATAACAAAAGTCCAGGGGGCAGTCTTGTAATTTATGAAACTTAATAAATAAGTTTATAACATAAATTGATAACTTAGAAACCGCAGGGACCCGTGTGAAACTCTAGAATTTTCAATTTCAACCCCCGTTCACCCCCGATTTTCCGGCCGGTCACCGGCGGAACTCCGGCCGAACTCCGGCGAGTTAAAACACCCAATTTCACACGGTTTTAACTCAAAATAAAGGTCCCGACACCTTCGTGACCGAGATTCGAATCCAAAGCACCTTTAAACACGCGTTAATCATCGATTTAAGCATAACATTGGATCCAACTTTTTTTCCCGACCGTTCAAAGCTAATCAACCCATTCAAACATCACTTTAGACAAATTGATTCAATCAATTTGAACTTTATCACACTATAAATGCAATGCAACCTGTAATTTCAATCGAACACGCACAAATAATCCGAAATCATTCATCGTCTTCATCGGACCTGCAACTCTCTTAAAACCCAACTTCCGATCATTTTTAATCAACTTTGATAAGGGGCTATTGTTCCAGATCACCATTCGAAGCTAACATCAAGTTTAATTTGATTATAATCACTGTTTGCTCATCCATTGATCATCACATCGACCGCGAACTGTTCTTAATATGTTCTCCATCGATTTAACATCAAAACAGGTAATTGAACACATCATTGTACTCGATTTTAGATGGGGATCAAAAGCCCTATGAATTCAGACATTTACAGACTCGAATTGAGCTTCAATTTTGATCCTGATCGATTTAGGGTTCATAGTATTTGGGATGGGACGCGGGTTGTGTTTAAAAGATTTAAAACACATTCATAACCGCGGTTGAGGCCTTGGTTCACTGGTTTGGTGCGTGTGGGTGTACACAGGAGGTCCCGGGTTCGACCCCGGGCACCCCCCCTTATTTTTTTAATTTGCTTTTTAAGCCTTTAAAAATCATAAAAAAAATTCTAAAAATTAATTTTATAAACTCTAAATATTTTAAAAGTTATCCAATAATTTTCTGTAAAATTATTTCTTTGAAAACACTTTAATTTTTATATAAAATATCCAATAACAAATAATATAATTGGTTTATTTTTATAAAAGCATGACTTTAAATAATAGTTTAAAATATTAAATTATTATTGATCACGATGTTAACGTAATTATGAATTTCTCGTAGAAATTATATGTGTTTCATAATTAATTTCACAAATTACTATAAAGAATTAAATTCTTTTAAAAATTTCATAAATAATACGTTTCTTTTATTAAACTAAACTATATATAACTAACTTTATTTAAGCATAAAAACCCCCCAAATACTTGTCGAAACCCTAGTTCGCGTTAAAACGTTAAAACTTAATATATTAAACTCAATTTCATTTCTAGAAAAGACATATTTCTTTCGAACAAATATAATATACAAAACCCCAAAATCCTAAAACCTTAGTTCACGTCTAAATGTTAAATTTATTGTTGAACTTAATCTTGTAATAAATATGTTTTAGGTACCTTGTAAAGGAATTCGTTGAAACGACACGCGTTATTATTTCTTATTAATCATCCAATTTATACTTAATCGCCAAGTGAGTATTTCTATACCCATTTTATCATTTTCACACTTTTGGGTGAAACATGTTTCCTTATAAACGTTGCACTTGTAAACCCGTTTGATTCTTGTAAAATTATGGCAATTTACTTGTGTGTTGTGATTAGTTGAATCTTGTAGCTACCATGTAATGTCGAATACATGTACAATCATTAACTATTGCTAGCCTGGCGACGTCTTAGATCTATGGGCCTGACAAGCCTGCTTGGTTGATCCAAGTACACTTAGCTAATCGTATATACTTGTAAACGTTTGAGACTTGTAAAACTTTGTCAAGGTTTGATTGTGCATTCTGTCTTACATCCCTAGTTACCTTTTTCTCTAATTTACAACATGAATTGCCATCTTTTATATACTTATATATTTAAAACTATAGAATGCTCACCAACAATATGTTGACCCTTATTTTAAACATGTTTCAGGCAATAGCGTTATGTGGCTGTGAACAATCTTAACTCTCACGCCTCGACGATTCCGCCGTCAAGGTTGGGGTGTGACATTTTGATTGTTATTATAGGTTATTAGATGATGAAAATGTGTATATTTCAATGTTGGGATTATAAGAATGTAATAACATGGATGCATGACTTTGGTGTAGGTTTAGGACAAAAAGGAGTGTAGAAATATGGATTTTAAGAACAATGGATTAGAACATAAGCATATGGACTAATAACCATTTAAGAAAGGTTGGGTGATTAAGTCTTGAATGGTAATGAAAGAGTAGGAGATAATGGGTACGACACCTTCGGAAAAACGACTAAGTTAAATAGAGATTAAGAAAAATTGTCCATGGCAAAAGACTCATGAATAAAGTGGAACAACGAGATAAACAAAAGGAATTAGGAAACTTTATATAAGTACGATGATTGATAAACATCCTTAAACATTGTTACAAAATAAATATTAGTTTATAGAAATAAATAGTATTTTAAAGATAAAATGGAAGAAGATATAAGTCATTTAGGATAGAACTCCTCAAATTAATAATATATATATATATATTATCATTTAACCAAAATAAAAAGAGAATGAAAAGTAATATACTTATTAATATATCCTTAGACTATATTAAAGAAAATATAATATTCTAGAACAAAAATGAGAAATTTTAAGTAATTAGTTAGGGAAACCCATTAACTAATCAAATTGTTAAATCAAAGTAGTCCCTATAAGAAATATAAGCAGAGTTGGAAATAAAATAGATCATGTTAGATACTAGCAATTATAAGTATTTACGATAATAGGTTTATTAAGAAACCGTGTTATAAAATAATAACCCTTTTGCAAAGCAAATAGATTTTTAGAAAAACGCCTTCAAATATTTTGGAAAAAGCGTTTCTATAAACAAAAAGGTTGGGTGAACCAAACAGTTTTGAGCGAAACTTTAAAATTTGTTAAAAGGAATTCTTTCACGTCTAGGGTCGTGATTAAACCGGTATGTGAAGCGTAGCAACCGGAAATTGAAATCAGCAAAGGTGAGTACTTCGGCCCCGTTTTTAAATACTGTTTTATTTAAAATATTTTGGGGAAAAAGCATGATAAAGATATGAGTTATCTTATATATATATATATGATGAATGATTGAGAAAGTGAATATATATTAATTAATGGTATAAGTTGGGTAAGTAATATGCGTACATATTACTGGACCCCTAAATCCCCCCATAATCATTAACCTCGGGGAGGCCACAGACTTATATGGGTAGATCTATCAGGTTAGAAGGGCCCGCTCTCACGACCAGTCGCTCTGGTCGGGAATGTGAGGGAGTATATATGTTTGGACTGTTGTGGGGCAACGACGTGTTCTTGGTTTGATTATGGACTTATAGCCGAATTTATCATAGAACCTAGCTAGTCTATGATACATATATATTAATTTCTCTGTCATCATAATAAAATTGGAAAAATAAACTGTTTTTCCTTTAAATACTGAAAACCCGAATGCTCACCAACTTTTGTTGACCTAGTATTTTCTCATGCTTTTCAGGTCAGTAAGGAAACTCTAATTTGGGAATGATGCTCAGGGATTTCGGGAAGGTCAAACGGTGTTGGGAGATGATGACGGAACGTGGGACCTTAACATCTATGCGTAGATCTTTTCGTAGGAAAAGATTTTTAAAAAACTTGTTTTAACTTTTGGCACACATTATAAATAAATTTATGGATTTCGTAATGTTAATTATGTTTCATTTAATAACCGTTTGACTATAGTCGTTGGTAAAATTTCAACTTCAGTTATTGCCCTTCCACGTGTACATCTGTGGTATGAATCGATTTTCGGGGTGTGACATAATATGTGGTGTATGTATCTTCGGTCTTAGCATCTTGCTAGTTGCTCTTATAATAAAACAATGTTTTGCTGCTAAAGAAAAACTAATATAAGTTCACTAAACTTTAAAAGCAAATCATTAGAGCCTATTAATTTAAGCCCGCCGTTTAATATCCGAAACCTAACTCGAACAATTGAAACCAATTAAACCGATTGCTATTTAGGTCAGGTTTCAGTTAGATTTTAAAACCTAAAAAACCCAAATAATCCGAACCAGTTAACACGAAACCATATTTTTTCTTTTATGATGACAACTTAAACAACCATTTATTCCTACTCTTATCCTTAAACCACATCAATAAACATCACCCGGATAACCTAGAATAAACTACCACACCAACCCGAAACTAGATAAATTAGGGCAACCCACTATATAAAAACAAGGTTAACCAATGATTCATAGCCCAAGTGGTTAAAGTGAGGTCTCAAGACATATAGATTTGAGCCAGAGAGTTGGAGGTTCGGTGCCCGGCCGAGAAACGGACAGATGAACTCGAATAAGATAACATTTATTATCCGTAAGTGTCGTATATTTAGCGTTTAATAAAAGAAAATAACAAATAAAGAAAAGGTTATAAGGAACGTGAAACAGCCCCTGTTGAATGATATGATGATAAATTCTGGAACTTTGTAGCAGTTTTAGAACACTCTCGGCTACTATTTCGATTCATCAAAACAAAATTCACCAAAAACCCTCGTCTCTCCTTCCATCAATCCATAAGCAGAATCTATCAAAACCCTAATAATCACCAATGGATGCAGATGCAGCTTTAGAGCTCGTAAAGAAAGGCGCTGCTCTTCTGTTTCTTGATGTACCTCGGCATACCCTTATCGGCATCGATACTCAGGTACCCATTCTAATTGTTTCATCAATTTCATATTCTTTTATATAATCGATTTCTGTTAGTTCATGAGTTGAAAAGAAGGTTGATTTGTTACACACAGGTTGTAGTTCATGATCCTTAGCGTATCACTAGGTAGTCACTGTTTGTTTAGTTGTTTTGCAATTGGTGTTTATAGCTTTTGAGATGAGAAAGTAAAGGTTGATTGAAGTGTAAAAAGCGGCAAAATTTACACGTTGATTACAATTTCTTGAAGCAAAAATTAATCAATATATGATTTCTGAAATGCGTAATCAGTGGGAGGTGGATTGTCATTTAATGTTAGTATTGATGTTTTATCATGGTGATTGGTTCTTTTGTTCGTGAATCGTATGTTGTTTTTTGTGTGTGCTGTTGAGAAGAGCGTTGGTAACATGAGTATATTTGTGGTCTTCTGTTCTGAAAAAAATGTACTTATGCGGGACTTATATTGTCCAATTGGACATTGTATTCGATGATCATGAAACAGTGAGATAGTTTTGTGGCCAAAGTGTTTTTTATAGTTGCTTTTAGTATCTTATGATGTTGTATTGGATACTGGGTGTTAAGTATATGATTATAATCAGATGTTTCCGCGGGTCCTAGCTTAAAGGTATCAAGATGATTCCTCCGGTCCCCACTTCATCTATTACAGTTCTTCAAACAGGTTAGTTAGCTTTCATGATTCAGTATCCTCATTTTATGCCTTTTATATGTGGGTTTGTTCACTCTTATTCTATTGAGTTATTTACTATGTCTAAGTTCTACAAGTTAAGCTCTCTTCAATTTTATCAAAGTTAACCACTGGTATCACTTGCTAATATTCGAGAAGATAACTCTTTACTGTTGTGTTTGTCCTCTTCGGCTTTTTCTATGTCCTACACAATCATGTCATGAGTTGTAAATTATTTATTGTTGTTTTCTTGCAGGGGTGGCAGTGAGTTTTCACCAATGATTGGTTTTTTCGTGGATTTGAGTCCTTCTGAGGTTAAGATTGACACTAGTGCTTTTGTGTTGATCAATATCACAGCTTTTGTTTACTTGCAGCTGTTTATTGATTTGAGTCGTTTAATTACACTTTTTTTCCGTTTTTATTTTTTCTCTAAAGTTTGATAAGCACTTGACAGATAATTGTTCGTAAGTGGGACCTACAAGAGGAACGACTAGTCAAAGTACCAGAAGAAGAGGTGCACACCTTTTCTTTTCTGCTTTTCTGTCATTTTTATAACGTTTGATGCTAATTTATTCTTTTCCTGTGTTGAAGGAAGAGAGATATTCTCAAGCTGTACGAAGTTTGGAGTTCGACAAGTTCCTGGGCCTTATAACCTAAGCCAGTTTGGAGAGTGGAAAATGTTATCAAACTACATTACAAAGGGTGTCATTGAACGTATTGGTAATTCTGATTTATGTTTCTTTTATTGCTTGCCACTTATTTTTGGTTTTTTGCTGGGTTAATTTTCAGTTTTTTAGATTTTGATTCGAATCCAGTGTAGGATTTTATATTTTTCAATTTAAAGGGTCCAAGAAAGATTTCAAGATCATAAATTTAGACGTATGCATCGTACCACACTCGATTTATAACTGCAAAAGGCTCAACTTAAGAAGCTGGCTTTATTAGTTCCTTGTTCACAGCTGACTTTTTATTTTGACAGTTTTACCATTCCTTGATATTTGTGTAGGTCTTTTGATTTTCCAAAATTTCATATTTTCTTTTTAAAGTTTTATTGAAGAACAATTAAAATGTCTGTATCATCACGGTAGGTTTTCTTATTGCAAAGTGACTATTGTACTTGTTAATATGCTAAATAGAAAACTACAGTTTGCAAAATGAAGTGATTGCAGGCTAATTCTGGAAGTATAAACTCAAAAACCACCATTATATGTTATGCTTTCTGCCTTACATATTCATTTTGGAAGTATTTATTTGGCATTTTGGCAAGAATGATGGTTAGGTTTGCAACCAAAAACCAAGACCAATGAAAATGAAGATGTGGTTATGGGTCCATTTACTCGATCTAAGAGAACTAGTTAGGGACCGACAAAGTCGAGAATGGAAGTAACCAGTGTATATTGAGATATGTAATGTTTGACCTACATGCAGAACCCATTGGAGCAGATATTTCAGTTATCCATGAACCAGACATTCTTGAAAACGGTCCTAAAACTGCAATGGAGGAAGCTTTGTCTGAGCAATTGAGGAATACTAATATCCCAAAATCTGACTATGGCCTTAAAAGAAGAGGTTGTTATTACACGAAAATACCCCGTCTAATTAAGAAAAAGGGTGCCCTTAGCCAAGACCTTACTTCCTTGAATCTTGACAAGGTACATGCTGCAACAAAATTGCCCAACATAAACAATATATATCTTTTTTGTTACGTTTTAGTCTAATCTACAATTTTTCAATATTTATAGCACTTTTTGTTTATGTAGACAAGTGTGTTGGAAAGCTTATTGGTTAAAGACTATGGGGGAACTGAAGATTTACTTCTTGGGGAGCTGCAATTTGCTTTTATTGCATTTCTGGTACCAGCTTATAATTTTATACCTTTTACATTCTTTAAAAGTCTTTGAACCTAAACATGTTTAATGTGGCAGATGGGACAATCACTTGAAGCATTTCTTCAATGGAAAGCTATTGTCAGCCTTTTATTTGGTTGTACTGATGCTGTAAGCTATATACTTGAATTGAATCAATTTTACCTGGGATTCCTTCTTGTTTGCACCAGTTTTTTTAATACCTTTTTTTTAAATGTTTTTTTGAAGCCACTACACTCAAGGAGTCGTTTATTCACCAAGGTAATCTCATATGAATTTATTATACTACTTTTGATGTTCATTATTGTTGTTCCTGCTGACATTTTTGTTTGTAATTTGTTTTTATAGTTTATGAAGGTCCTCTATAATCAACTCAAGTATGCATTACAGAAAGGTCAAACAGATAATAATGTTGCTGCAAAGGGACCTCTAACATTATTAGATGATTCTTTTCTAACTGCTGATAGTTTTCTTCAGCACTTGTGCAAGGTATTTTCATCTTTTGTTTGTTTTTATATTGTTATTATTATACCAAACAGAGGAGGCAATTTTAATACATTGGGTCATGTTCTATCATAAACGGTCAAGTAAAAGATAAGCTAAAAGGGGAATATGTCAAATGGTTCAAACAAGTGAAATGACAAAAAGTGTTCCAATCTGACCAGTCTCAATCTGAATCATTTTGATCCATTACCCAATTTGCCCATAAGGCCACCTATAATACTAAAGCAACCAAGAGTGATCTTTTTAATTTGTTTCTTCTTCTATACTATTCTATGTTGAAGCGCTTCCTTTTTATCTTTCTCTACGATTTTTGGGCACATTAAAGTTACGTACTTTGTGACCATTATAATTATTATTAATTACACATAACATAAGTTGACAGGAACAATGTGGGTACTTAAAAGATTGTCTTAAGTAGGGTCAATAATCCTTAAATTATCTGTTCATGTTTCATTTTCTTTAGAATGGTGGGCGACAGTTCGAGTTGGTCATTATTTAATTGGATATTTGCAGGAGTTCTTTTCGCTCGTGCTTGAAGCTCCTGTTGTTGATGGTGACCTTTTGTCTTGGGTGAGTATTCATGGCATCATGAAAAATGAAAGACAACCTTCTGTTTCATTTCTGGTTTTAAGACTAATCTAGAAATAATGGATCTGATTAAGTGTGTGGAACTATTTTTTTTTAATTTTTTTTATCATTTTCTCCCTATATTTGGTTGCCTAAGGTTCATGTGAATTTATAATAATTAATAATTGTGTCAGTTCGGTTCTTTTATATATTTTCAAAGTTGACTTTTGTGTTTAATGATATTATAAATAGTGGAGTTATAACCATCTCGTACAAATTTATGTAGACAAGGAGACTGAAAGAATTACTTGAGACGTCTCTAGGATGGGTTTTTCACCAGAACAATGGAGATGGAGTCTTTTATGAAGAAGATGACGAGGTTAGTATGCTACATTAAGTGCACGCATTATTACTTTCAGTGGTGGGTTTAGAATGTGCTACAAAAGTTACGCGCTACCATAACAATTTTCAAAGACGCACTATACATTACAAAATAGTATGAATTTTCTTCAAGAATATGCATACCCAACAGAAAATAGTCATACTTGTGGGTCACGCATATGACGTCCAATAGTCATACTGTCTGAATGGGATGTTTTGTCACCTCCTGACTCTACGTGTGTCGTGCTGTGCTAATGTGGATAGTACACAGAACTTAACAACTTTGCTTTTGCAGTTTGCTCCGGTGGTGGTGATGACAGATGAGTGAAATTACAATGAGTTTCCTGTTACATAGGCATCAGGAGATCACATCAAAGCTTCTTTTCAGGTTTCGACATGTAGATGGTATTTACCAGCATCAAGAATCTGGGAATCTGGAGGAATTCGTATATGTAACAACAGTGTTAGAGATTGTAACATGAAGAGTTGTAGTTGATAGCTTGGGAATTTTGCATGGTATGAGTTTGACACAGTAGATAGTTAAACTGTTAAACTCAGTCAAAAAAACACATTTCAGTAATTCCATACATATGTAACATTTAAAAAATAAAGAGGCAGTAATATAACCCGTCATATCACATTTGGACATCTAAACACGAGAAATACCCTCGAGTGCTTCTAACAAGATTTGCTCAAGCTCAAATCTTGAGCGGGGTTGTTATGACATCAAATGTAACATGTTGGTCTGTGGGATATAGTGGGTGTTTGGGAGTGCTTATTTTTATCAATTTTTAACTTTTTAACTTTTGAAAAGTTAAAAAGTCATTTTATAGTATTTGGCAATGTGAGTGTTGTGGGAATAAGTTAATAAGTCACTTCATACTAACTTATTAACTTATTAGAAAAGTCAATAAATCATTTTTAAAAAGCAATCCCAAACACCCTCATAATCTTGGTAGTATTAATATACATGTTCTGCACGCTTTTGTGTCACACTTGAACACAGTATTTTTTATCAAGAATTTTATCATAGTCTCTTGATGGTTAGGATGGATTTTATTTATTTATTATCACTTTTTTTTAACATGAAGTGACTTTGCAATCATTTTAGCCTTTCAAAATGGGGATCACGAAAGATACACCAGTTTTTGACTTTTTACACCACATGTGACCTGTCATGTCCAAACAGTGTCAGAAAAGGGGGTTTGGCTACTAGAGACGACAGTTTGTCATGCCTTAAACATGCATATTTCGATATTTTTTTTTATCTTTTTTGTACTTCATAATATATATTACATATCTATATATAATTAACTACAATATATACTTATATATTTTAGTTTATTTTTATTATGCTAATTTTATTCGCTTTATATATATACATTATATATATTCTAATTATTAAATTGTATGTACACATTGTTATGCATAATGTACAACTATCTAATTTTTTCATTTTTTAAATCTAATACTTTTACACATTTTAATATTTAAGCACTGTAACTTTTTACATTCAACTTTGACCCCCTTATATTTTTCATCATTTATAATTTTTTGTTTTACATTTTGCTTAAAATTTTGAGAGTTAACACGCTGTAAGGTGTGTGTGTGGTTTAACGTTGTTACGCTTATTTTTCCCGTTTAACGGCATGTCGGAACGTGCGGGTCTTGGATCAAATTATTTATTGTTTTTAATGTTTTATATTTCACGCGTGTGGTTTACATCTACTTTCTGTTCGATTTTTTTTTTTCGTTTTTATTTCCTTTTTAATACGATATTAATAAAAATCGCGAGGGAAAGAGAGGATAAGAAGCAGCTTGCAATGGGGTTGAATTTATTGATTTTTGGGTGTATGGTTGGTAAACGGTCGTTTAGAGCTCCCAATCAAATCAAACAGCATCCCTCATCCTACTAAAACTAGTCTTTGTAGCCTAGTTGTAAGGTAAAACGACCAGTATAAAAACAAAAATGATGTATTAGGAAACATAGAACCTTCAAAATACGCATGAAATATTTTGAGTGGTTTGTTTATGCATGTTTCTTGCTGCACAAAGATTTCATAACTCCGAGACAAACTTATGTCATTCCAATGTCTTTTATTTAATTTTTTTTTCCAAGCATTCAATGTCTCTATAAAAACTATTAGAAGTTTCAAATATATATTACATTCAAGTAATCAACATACACGTCATCTCGTTCCGTGGTTGGTAATATATTGGCGTTTTAGGTGCTGTTTGTTTCTGAAGAGGTAAAACGTCTGCAGTCTGCAGACAACGTCTGCAGTCTGCAGACCACATCTGCAGACATCTGTAGAAGAAGAGGTGGACCAAACCTCTGCAGCCTGTATTAAGAAGACTGTTTGTTTTGTAAAGTCTGCAACCACATCTGCAGACATCTGTAGGAGAAGAGGTGGACCAAACCTCTGCAGCCTGTATTAAGAAGACTGTTTGTTTTGTAAAGTCTGCAGACTGCTGAAATAAACTGAAATTAATAAAAAGTTAAAATAAACAGAAATTTAAATACTGGTTCAAATGTGTACTCGAACGTTAGGTAAAAGAAAGCAGTCTTCAGGCCAATATTTTATTTATGAAAGATCAACCTCACCTGATCAGGAACTGCATCAGTATCACGGTCCACAATCGTAGACGCAGCTGAAGCTGCAGATCGAACCGTAGACGCAACAGTGGACGCACCAGATGACACAATCCTCAAGTAGCTCGAAAGCGAACGAAAAGAACTCGGTATAAATCCATTATTACCCCAATCTTACCACCACCAACACCACCACCACCACCGTATCTTTGCTTCTGATCAATCTTTCTCATCACCAAACCTCAAAACAACACAACAATTCCTTCCAAAAGCTATCCAATTCAACACCAAAACCCTCAGTTCTTCCCCTTTCAGCACCGATCATAACCACAACTTTATCCCCTCACACAAACACACAAAAACACCTATTTCCTAAATTCACATCATCTCCACACACCACATAACAAACATATAAACTCCGATTTAAAATATCAACTATCAACACTTCAAATTTCAAACCGATCACCACATAAACAAACAAATCCGAATCCCTCAGCAAAAAACAACGAAGGATTCGCCCTGATTGATGTATTACAACGCAAAGAATCTGATAAACTAAAACAAACTAAAAACGACAGATTACGCAATCAAATTGAAAGTGTTAGGGTTTTTTTAGGAAAGATGACGATGAAATTGAAATTGAAAGAGGTGAAGTGCCGCCGACGGCGAACTTTCCGTTGTCACCGCCGGCGAAGCAGTTGCCCATCGGCGTCGCCGGTGGTGGTGGTGGTGGGTGGCGGTAGTTGACGGAGGAGGAAATTGAAGTTGAATTTGGAAGAGTAGACTAGAGAGGTTAGAAGAGGTTTGTAGAGGTAAGAAGACATTAGTCCACCTCTTCTCCAAGAAGAGGTCACGCAGACATTTTTTAATGAAACGTCTTAAAAAAAACAAACACTCTGCAGACCTCAAACAACTGCCCGCCTCTTTTTGGCGTAGACAAAGAGCTTTAAAAGCTCTTTTTCTAAAAAACAAACACCACCTTAGAGTCTTTAACTGACTTTTTATATGAACAAATATTCATTGTTGTTTAAAAAACAAGTCAATTCATACATCAATTATAATAAATTCATATTTTAATCTGTTTATAATAATACATTGACAAATAAAAATCATTTTATTATAACCACTAAAATGATTTTACTACATATGCCCAAATTATTCTAGCTCATATGATAATTTGTTCAATTTAATTGAAATTTTTTTCTCAACTTATTAAGGTTGAATCCCTCAAAAAGTTTTATGTTAATTTAGTAACTTGTTATAAAATCGGGGTAAGTTTATAGAATAGTAATCAAGTTTGAAAATTGTTCTAATTAAGTCACTCATAAATTTTTTTTTTCCAATTAGGTCACTAAACTTTATTTTGATGTTTTAATCATGTGTATTTAACTTGAATAGTAGGTAATAAACTTAAAAATGTTAAAAAAATTAAAAATAATTAATAAAATTATTCCTCTTAATTATTATCACATCACTCCAATCCAATCCAATCCTCTGAAACTTCAATTTACACCCATCATCACCATCAAAGATCAAACAAGCAGCCAATTACTTACTCAGCAACATGGTCTTCAAATGACGAAGAGCTTTCTGCACATCAAGCTCCAGAGAACCAGATTCAACCGCCATGGATGACCTGAACTATGATCATAACAACGTCACCAATTCTTCAACCACAACTCCAAAATTCGCTAGCAGATTCGCTTTCTTCAGTTCGTCGTTGAATCCTTCAACGCCTCGGCTCCGATCTCACTCCGTTGCCAACCCAAACCTCCAGTGTCGCACCACCACCACCGCCGTCACGATCGGTGCCTCTCAGTCCGAAGCTTCAATGTGACACCAGTAACAACAGCCCACGATTCTTCCTCCGGTCGTCGGATCCTTCGTCGCCACGGTCGTCGGATCCTTCGTCGCCACGGTCGTCGTCGCCGTTCTCGTTCCTCAAATCCAGCTTACGTATTTGCACGGTATAATTTCGTAATTTGTACATTTATCTCGAAGAGTTTCAAGGATTTTGTGTTAATGGGAGCGATACGAGTTCTATTAACGATCGTGATGTTGAAGGTCGGATGTCGCCGGAGAATGCATTGATCGCTGCTTCCCGAAGACACGAGACGTACGCGGTTGTTCTGAAGGTGAAAGCTCCAGCAGCGCCGGAGAAAACACAACGACGAGCTCCGATCGATTTGGTGACTGTAGTAGATGTCCGCAGGTCGGCTGACGATGACCTAGGTGGGCTGCGATGGTGGTGGGACGACGGTGTTGGTGGCGGAGATGGTGGTGGGCGGCGATGGTGGTGGGCGGCCATGGTGGTGGGCGTGATCAACTAGCGAGGGGGCGATGGGGTTGACAGCGATGGTGGGACGAAGGATGGCACGGCGCGCGCGACGAAGGGGGGACGACGGTGGTGGTGCGGAGGGAGATGATCGGATGTCCTGTACCTAAGGAGGAAGATGGATTTAGATATTAGGGTTTTTTTTTATATTATTTTTGGAATTCTAAATGTGATTTATATATTTGTTTAATGTGTTTTAAATATAAAATAAAAAATTACCTACTACGCAGGTTAATTATATAGGATTAAAACACCACTTCAAAGTTTAATGATGTAATTGAAACAGTTTAAAATATAAGAGATCTGATTGGAACACTTAGTAAACTTGGTTACCATTTCGTGAAGCTTTCCCTTATAAGATCCATTAAACCCGAGTTAGTTCCCTTTTACGTTATTAAGGGTCATGTTCGGGTCTGATAATTAGACCCACCAAACTCCTAACTTTTAACATGTTAACCCGACACGATTAACACCCTAATATTAAAGTATTCTCGCATCCACCGCTCAACAATAAGTTTACAAATTTAAGATTTTTATATAACAATTAAATCCTTCTGCCTACCAATTTCAGTTTTTCAATCGATCTTTTCAAAATATTGTTACCGACTGATACTAATATATTATCGAACCACAAATTTGGGTTCAAGAATTTGAACACAACGACCCCAAGTTAGCATCTTTGTACTTCACTATAAAACCAATGGCGCCACGCTTTCCTCTGTTGAATTCTGTCTTCAAACTCACCAAAACCTACTTTCAGGCTCCAAATCCATCTTTCAGATCACCCAATACCCGACCCGGATCCCTTTTCTTCATGGGCTCAATAACCCCAGCAAACGGGTCGCAATTCCCATTTGCCCAAGGTCAGTATCCTTTAATTTCATATTTAAAGTTAGTTCTTTGATATCAATAACTTCAGAATCCATCTGTTCAGAAATCCCATTAAAATCTTGTTGTTAAATGGTGTGTTACTTTGTCGAATTGGTTTATGTAGACCTACTGTTGTGAAAATGCCTGAATGAGTTGAGGGCATCAGGTGCTTGAAGCTGTCATATTTGAGTGATTTTGTAGAGTGTGGGATCGAATATTGTTGAATTTGACATTGTGATTTCTAATCTACTTGTGAACTATGAACTGTGTGATTGAATTTGACATTGATACACTTGTGTGTCTGTTCATTTATGGTTTACTTTTTGTACAAATGCCTGAATAGGTTGAGGGCATCACTTAAAATTGTCATATTTGAGTGATTTTGTAGAGTGAAAGAGGGCAAAATGTTGAATTTGACATTGTGATTACTATAAAATATGTGATGACTGATGAGTAATAGAATTTGACATTGATACAATATGTGTCTGTTCATTTAGTTTACTGGATAAACATTTAATATTGGTTTTGCAGCATGTAGATCATATGCTAGAGGGAGACCACCTCATTATGATCTGTTTGGCAGTGGAAAGCCCGGAGACAAGAAATTCCGTGAAGCGTGGGGAAAAGAATTCGATGAAGACGATTGTCTATGGACAGGAAGTGAAGATGAAAGTGATAAAGAAAACAGTAAAAGTAAACTCGAGAAAGAAATCAAAAATGAAACGAGAAGCAAAAGAGCACTCGGATCGTATTGATGCTGATGACAGTGATGAGTTAAGGAGTGTATGGTCTGGCAGTGACGAAGAGAAAACCCTATGGACTGGTAGTGAAGGTGATGATGATGATGATATTCCTACGGAACCTTATCCTAATGAGAAAAGTGATGCGTATATTGATAAGTTGTTTGAGTTTGATGAGAAACCGAAGTATCGAACCATCTCTGAGCTGTTGAAATCTGAGGAGGAACCAGAGGAGTTATCACCAGGAAAGAAGGCTAGAAAACTTGCAGTTGAGAATGCTTTAAAAAAACTGAAAAAAGGACCTGATGGGCGGTACATTAATGTGTGGGAGGTTATGAGTGATTTGGATATTCTTATAGGTGCTTTTGAGAATATTGTTTCTGGTCCTGAATATGAAGAGCTTCGGAAGGGCGGGCCAAAGAAATTGAACATGGAGTTTTTTAAGGATATACAAGCGCGTATGAGAGACCCAAATTATAAATATTCACCTGAGATAAAGCTAAAACCTAAGAGCAAAGTGGTACCAAGAAAGAAATGGGAAAAGGCGCAGTCGAGACGGAGGAAAGCACAGAAGCGTTGAGGTTCTGTTCTTCATTTTTAGCACTCGTACTAGTTAAACTTTATATGACCTGTATTTTATGTTCATTTTTCGATCAATCTGCATGGTCCGTTTTTCTAAATAAGTTTTAAGAGTCCTTATGGCGCATGCTCAGTTCACAAAATTTGGCCACTCAAGATCATATGCATTGATTGCCTTATAAAATTTTGGTTCTTAAACCGTGTCTACGGTTTTATTAGATACCTTTGATGTTTGGTTACAAATTTTAATCTAAGTGGATAGCTACAGGCTGGCGAAGGGTGAACACAAACGGCCCATTAACACAAGATAGCCATTCCAAGTATGGGTGTTCAAGAAATCTGCAACAGTGCTACCTAAATAGGCTAAGGCTAACCATACTCATTTTTAGGTGAACTGAATCGCTTCTTTGTCCCAGTTTGGTAAACCATGCCTGAACAGCTGAAAGTTTCGGTTTTGCAGTTAAGGTTCACTATTTTAGTGACAAGTAGTTAACCAGAACTAAAAATTCTAAATACTTTATTTTTGAGGCCTTGCCTACCAATACTAACTCATTGATGTATATATAATTACTCCCACTTCAATTTATGAATCCTATTCCATTTTAACTGTATAACTACCTTCTTTTTCAGTTGCACTTCCACCTTCTTCCATGAAGGAATAAGTTCTATCTTTTTAAATTTATTCATATTTATTTCTCTCCTATTGTTCAACAAGAACATGCTGGTTTAACTGTATAGATAACCGCATATTTATTTCTCTCCTATTATTCATATTTAACTCTTTCAAGGAAGAAGTTGCCAAAGAATTTGGCATACCTGTTCAATTTCAGCGTTTTTGGTTTTGGGCAAAGAGGCAGAACCAAACATACCGTCCCAATCGATCGTTGACCCCACATGAGGAAACGCTATCTGTATACTTCTTCTTCTTGATAACACTTTTTATATTGTTTAATATTTTTTTATTAAAATAAAAATTCTTTGGGTCCATTCATGCATGAACTTATTAGTTGGTTTTTGTGCTATATATTTGGTTAGTTTTAGCTGATGGCACATTTCTACCGTGATGTAGAAGTTGAAGTTTCTGATTTAGACTAGAGGTTGCATTGAAGTTTCTGATTCGCTAGCGTTATTGCTTTTGTTATCGAGCCAGGGGTCTCTTTGAAAGCGGTCTCTCTACCTATCTGGATAGAGGAAAGACTTGCCACCACCTACCCCTCCCAGACCCTGCTCTTGAGTGGGATATACTGGGTTTATTTGTTTGTTTGTTTGTTTCAATTATTTGGTAACTATCACTTTGCGAAATGAATAAACCGGGAATGTTGGTTTAATTTGGGAAAATTTGAACACACACTAGACAAAAAAAAAAGCAGGGAGTATGACATCTTGATTTAGTTCTTTTACTTTTGCTAAATTTATTTGTAGACATGTGAACTTATAATGCTCTCCACCCCTAGTTTGTACTCTTCTGTCCAGTTTTCTCATTTTGGGAAGTTGATGAGGATTTAGTTATTGGAATCTCCTAATATGGAAATGCATTTATTTATTGGGCAACAGGTAGTTTGTTAACTGAACCGACTTTTTTTTTGTTTGGACCAGATGCATTTTCAGTAAAATATGAAGCCGATAAAAAACAGTTAACGAGCGTGAACTAGTTCCAAAATAGGGTAATAATCAGCAAGGTGCACAGAAATGAATTTAAATAGAAGTTAAGTTAGTGACCAACTACAATGATCATCAACCTGTTACTTAAGTGACGTATTGACGTGTATTATTGGAACACCATCTCTTTAGTTACAACTTGGCACACAATAGCACACATTATGATGTTTCACATTTTTTTTGAAATCTGTGAGAACTCGTCACCAGAAAACTCACAGGCTCTGCAATCCCTGGCTCCCTGCTGACCAATGGGATCAAATAAGTAGATAACACAACTTGCGTGGTGTCCTTCAAAGGGGTTAAAGGCAAAAACTTAATAGAAGTTGAATTCGGATCTGAGAAATCTGCTAGAGGGATTCAAGCCCATATTATATGCTGGTTGTGGGTTCTATAATGTTACTAGATGAGTTTATACAAGGATAGAGAGATCTATGAACATGATAATAAAGTAACAAAAACTTGCTTGTCCAGGCATATCCGATTATCTTTGTATTAGTATTAATACAATTCTGATTAAACGACTTACCAATAATACGGTTACAAAGTTCAAATTAGGCTACTCATAATATATGGTATAGGATTAGTAGTATCAAGCACAATGACCATGAAGAACATGGGATGTGCATGATTAGGCATCTATGGTTGATGCATGTTACATATGATCACGCACCACGGCGTTTCCCATAATACCATGCATGTTCGTTATCATTGGC
>CM044016.1:44532134-44909634 GCA_024085815.1 Flaveria linearis | reverse complement strand
GGTCCATACGCCACGTATAGGTCGGTGTCGATTTAAAAAAGTATATAAGCTAAACGCCGCGTATGGACCCATACGCGGCGTATAGATCCTCGAAACCACTATATCTTTTAACCTTTCTCATTTTAACACACACTTCGAAAAAAAAACTCTCTCGTATAGCCTATACTACACGTATTGTTCTTCGATTTTTCTACATCCAGGTATGTATTATTGTTCCTACATCATTATTATGTTAATCGTTCACTGATTTAAACGTTAAAGTAGTGTTTTATGCCTTATAATGGATGATTTAAAACTGGTAGATAGAACTATACGCTACTACAGCCCCGCGTATAGGGCTATACGCAGCGTATAGTTATATAGTTGGGGAAGAAGACCCATAGGTGGGTACCCTATACGCGGCGTATAGCTCTATACGCGACGTATAGGGGGGGGTGACCATACGTGACTTGTGGCCCATACATGGGACCCTATACGCGGCGTATAGGTCTATACGCGGCGTATAGGGGCGGGGTTGACCTATACGTGGCTTATGACCCATACGCCGGTACCCTATACGTGGCGTATAGCTCTATACGCGGCGTATAGGGTAAATACATATATACAAATACATATATATGTATATACACATATACATATGCATATGCATATGCATATGCATATGCATATGCATATGCATATGCATATGCATATGCATATGCATATGCATATGTACGTATACATATACCTACACATATACATATGTATATGTACGTATACATATACATACACGTATACATATGCATACACGTATACATATGCATACACGTATACATATGCATACACGTATACATATGCATACACGTATACATATGCATACACGTATACATATGCATACACGTATACATAGACGTACGCGTACGCGTACGCGTATGCGTATGCGTATGCGTATGCGTATGCGTATGCGTATGTGTATGTTATATACGTATACGTTGTTTTTAACCTATTTGTTTTCTTATGCAGATATGTCTTCCGATTCTGATGTTGAGGCTGACGTTGTTGACCTTATTGCTGAGCATCCTTGGCTGCAGTTTGAGGCCGGTTTCATTGAGCACGCTAAGTGCTCAAAATTTATACGTATGAAGATCGGTCATCAAAAGGCCGTAGATTGGGAGGTTATGGCCGAGCTAGGAGAGCGCGATCGTCTTGCTACTATTATCGGAGACGATACGCCATGGAGACGTCTCTTTGAGATCGCGTTTTTACCATCCTACCGTGAGCTAACTGTGGAGTTTTTATTCACATTTACCTATATTCGTCCTGACGAGATGGAGGAGGACGATGAGCGCTCCGAGATTTCTTTTACGCTTTGTGGACATGCACATCAGATGTCCATTGAGCAGTTTGCCGTTCTCTCGGGGCTGTATTTTGAGCCGGAGACTGTTACCCCTCTGTTCACCGAGGGTATTACTGAGATGGAGGAGAGTCGATTGTGAGAGTGGTGGCCTCAGATTGCCGGAGGTCCGTTTCAGAGGACTAAAGGCAGAGTCACTGGCATTCGAGATCTTCTCATCCGTTACTTGCATCGTATGATCGCCACGTCCATCACGGGACATGGCAAGAATCGGGAGTGGTGTACCATTCCCGACTTATTTTACTTATACTGTTTGATTATGGGGACCAGGTGCAACCTGGCGAGATGTTTGGCGGAGTATTTTGCTTCGTATTATCATCAGCAGGAGCGAGCGAGCGAGGAGATGTTTGACCTCCACACACAAGACATTTTGTGTTGCTCATGCGTTTATTAGCAAAGAACGGGAAGATAATTTTGAATGGGTGCTTAATAGATTGAAAGATACGTTAAACAAGTGTATGGAGCCGCGCGTCATAATAACAGACAAAGATCTCGCTTTAATGAACGCATGTGTTAAAGTGTTTCCGAATGCTTCAAAGTGTTTATGCAGGTGGTATATTGATGAAAATATCGCGAAACACTGTAAAACAAGTTTTACGAAAGATGACTGGAGAAAGTTTAAATATGCATGGGCACGTTTGTGTGAGTCTCCCACGGCGAAGATTTACGAGTATAACTATAACCTTCTTTACGAACGACTAGTTAAAGCGAATCGAGAAAGTAAGTTTTTCATTACATACATACAATACTGTTCATTATATAATTTAATTATGTTTTATTATATTTTCAGAAGTATTGTCATATATAAACAAAAACTGGTTAGAGAGTTACAAAGAAATGTTTGTATCAGCCTGGACTAACTCGAACCGTAATGTTGGCCAACACACAACAAATAGGGTGGAGAGTCAGCATGCAAATTTAAAAAGATATCTTAAATCAACAAATAGCTCACTGGATAGACTTGTGGAGTTTGTAGATCAATTGGTGAACGCACAAGAGGTAAATTTAAAAGAAAGCTTTGAGATAAGCAAAATTAAAACCATGAATCATCATAAACTTCCGTTATTTGATTACTTAAGAGGCAAGGTTTCACACATAGCTCTTGATTTATTAGTTGCCGAAAACACTAAATTGCGTGTGATGCGCTCTGCAAATGCAACATGTGGTTGTCATCTTTTCACTAGTTGTGGCTTGCCTTGTGCTTGTCGGCTGGAAAAATATGAACATTCTGGTAATAGCCGCTCCATCATTATCATTTTTCTATTAAAGTAACAAATTATATATTAATTTATACATTTTAATGCAGGCACTAAAATTTCATTAGATGCAATTGACTTATTTTGGACGAAGCTTGATAAAATTAAACCATCATATATGGTGGATGAAAAGTTGATGTTGAAGAAGAAATGGAACGGGTGAAACAACAAATAATGACACAACCCACAGCTGTAAAATTTAGTTTGGAGGAAAAAATAAAAAAATTGTGTATCCATGGAAAAATAACAAAAAAACGCCTGTTGTTCAAACAGATATTCGCGGTCGTCCAACGTTAAAGGTTCAACAACAAAAGTATGACACTCAACAAAGTACGTGCGACATGCCGAGACATAGCTCGTTTATTGCGTCTCACATTTCCGGAAGAACAAGTTCAACTGTATGTGCGGACACAGCTTTTAGAAGAGTTGGACAGACATAAATTGGAGTACAGAGAAGTTTTCGATACTTTGTACCCCGGACAGTATAACGAATTACGTCACACCATCGATTGGCAAAGTGTGGAACCTGCACCAGAACATTGGATAATAATGCCGTATACGGGAATAGTGGTTGCTCAAAAGTTTGGGGTTATTCTTCAATTACTAAGCAATAAAGGTTGTTAAACATTTTTCCCATTATGGGCTGATCCGAAAACTGTCATGACTCATCATGTCGTGTCGATTGTTCATGTCAACAATAATCATTTCGTCCACGTTAAGTTAGAAGGAGATTATCCGATGCCAACATTAAGTAATCTTTGGATTCTTAATCGAAGCATACGTACTGCAGAATGGGAGATTATGTATAGGATTCGTATCTCGGAATACAACGCAATAATAGATAATAACTGAGAAGCCCCAGCTTATATAAATTTATATTAATTCATAATTTGTAATATGCGAATTATATATTTTAATTTTAATTTTATTATTGTATTCGTATTATTTAATATTAAACTGTTTAAATAATTTTAATTCAAATTATGTATATATTAAAATAAAAAAAATCAAAATAAAAAAAAAACAAAATATCTTTTAACCTTTCCAAATATCAATATTAAAATATATATATATATATATATATATATATATATATATTAAAACTCAAAAAATTAAAAAATATATATATATAAGATATACGCCGCGTATGGACTCATACGTGACGTATAGCTCCTCCGGTCATAAGTCACGTATGGGTATAAAATGTCAAATCAACAAACCACCCTATATGCCGCGTATGGACCCATACGCCGCGTATAGAGGTATAAAACGTCAAATCAACAACGCACCCTATACGCTGCGTATGGACCCATACGCGGCGTATATGGTCCAGGGATGTTGATTTAAAATTGGGAGGGTGTTTAAATAAAGGGACCCTTTTTAATCGGTTTATAAAAGTAGTATAAAAATATTTAAGGTAAAAAATCAATTTCATCTTTTAGTCTAAAAAGGAGGTATATAACAAATATAACGACCTAAAGAAAATGCAATAAGTAAAGTGGTGGAGAGAATATGTTTAACACGATTTTGAAGAGAGGGAATGGTTAACGCAATCTTTTTCTGGATGAAGTTATTTTATAAAGTGTATTTTTGCTACAAAGTGTGAGAAGACATAACGAGACTAAAAAGTTACAAAAAAATTATATGTTACAATCTAAATCGAATTTCAAAAAAGTACTTTGTGTAACATCGCGTATTTCGTTAAATAAAAGTTAATTTTGTAAACAATATGTTGATGTTAATTCAAAAATTTCAATAATCATAATAATAATAATAATAATAATAATAATAATAATAATAATAATAATAATAATAATAATATAATAATAATAATAATAATATTGCTATTAATAATTAGTAAGAATTACTTGAAAAAACAAAAAAAATAAGAATGTATTAAAATTGGATTTATAAGTCCAGGGGGTATTTTGTAATTTATGGAACTTGAAAATTAAGTTTATAACATAAAATAATAAGTTTTAAGCCACAGGAGTCAAATTGTAAATTTTTTTAAAAACACCCCAAATCGCCCCCTTCCCCGTCGGTATCCTGGCCGCCGGCCACCGGCTCCGGCAAAGCCCAAAGCAACCAAAACCAGCCGATTTTTAACCAAATAAACACCCCCGACATCTTCACGTGGGAGATTCGAACTCATGCATCAAAAACGAATTAAAATTTGAACGTTGAGTGCGATCTAGAACCGCCCCGCGTGGTCGGCCGCTTTACAGGTCACAAATCGCACTAAACCACGATAATAATTAAATTAAATTCACATAAACAATCATATATACATCTCCAATCGATTACAACTTTCATTTGCATCTGAAACAAACGCGAACATCGAATTCGATCACCTCCCCTGCCGCAACCTGTTCTTGGGCTCTCTGTCATCAAATCGAACTCAATCCAGGTAATTTAACACATGTTTACGATCGTTTTGTCATGGGAACAAAAGCCCCATGAATATATCCGTTCACAACATCAAATTGAAGTTCAATTTGATCCAAGAAAAATTCTAGGGTTCATGTGTTTGAGGGAGGTTTGTATCCAAGGGTTTTATGATTTAAAAACCATTATCAACCGCGGCTGTAAGCCTTGGTTCACCGGTTCCATGTCCACATGCAATCCAGGAGGTCCGGGGTTGACCCCGGGCAACCTCACCTATTTTTTAAGGCCTTTTTAAGTCTTTAAAAATTACAAAAAAATTTCTAAAAATTATAAAAATGTTTTTACAAACATTAAATATTTTTAAAACCACATAATTATTTTCTGAAATTTACCTTAAAATTTTATTTATTTATTTTATTAAGTGTTTTAAATAAATAACACAACTAGTTTAATTTCTTATAAAAATAGACTTTAAATAATGGTTAAAAACACTAAATTATTATTGGTTCAAATAATATTTACTCATTATTGTTTAAATCATGATTATTTCAATTAGATATAAAAGTTTTATATCTAAATCATTCCAAATCATTTTTATTTCTTTAAGTCACTTAAATAATTAAATAATGTTAATTAATTATCATATAATTAATTAATAAAATTAGTTATTTGTTTTTCCCACATTTTAACAATAAATCAAACGGTTACGCTTAATAATACATTTATTTCTATTAAATTCTAAACATAATTACTTTCAATAAATTCATTTTATTTATTTCAAAGCATTCAAACTAAATAAATTATTTTATTTAAACTATCATTCAAAATCCAATGGGAACCCTAATACATTCCCAATTCTCAAATCATTATTATTCTAACTCGAGACACCGTTCCGTAGATTACTCGTAAGAAAATCGTTGGTGTCTAATCTATCACATCCAGATTCTAATTCATCAATCAAGTGAGTATTCATATCCCCTTTTATATCATTTCTTATTTGGGGGAAATCATGTGATACAATATATTCAATCATGATATTCTATTGTTATTTCATTCTAAATTCAATTCAAGACAGGTTATGTTATTACTTGCAACTATGTGAACATACTGTGATAAACTGGACGACAATAAAATCCTAATTTAATCAATCAATCCTGACATCAATGGTAGATCTACTTGTAACACCCGGCCTCTCACACCAACAATATTGTCCGCTTCGCCCACGAGGAGCTCACGGATTTGCTTTTGGTTGCCCGGGTGAAAACTTCCCAGGGAGGTCACCCATCCCTGGATTGCTCCCACCTGAGCACGCTTAACTGTGGAGTTCTCCTCTCATCCACAGCCAATACGCCCAAAACGCGTTGTTGATATTAGAGGCCAGACATTCCTTATGAACCAGGAATCTCTCCTGTCCACGGCCGATGTAGGATATGTGTAGGGTGTCACAAGCAACCCCTGTTTGGACTCATCGTCCTCGATGAGCCCGAGAAGTCACCATCCTTGGTGAGGTATGTCCCACACCCTGAACGGCACAGGAGTGGCTCTGATACCATTCTGTAACACCCGGCCTCTCACACCAACAATATTGTCCGCTTCGCCCACGAGGAGCGGATTTGCTTTTGGTTGCCCGGGTGAAAACTTCCCAGGGAGGTCACCCATCCCTGGATTGCTCCCACCTGAGCACGCTTAACTGTGGAGTTCTCCTCTCATCCACAGCCAATACGCCCAAAACGCGTTGTTGATATTAGAGGTCAGACATTCCTTATGAACCAGGAATCTCTCCTGTTCACGACCGATGTAGGATATGTGTAGGGTGTCACACTACTGGTTTGGATAACCCACCCCACATGGCTTACGCGTGGTGATTGTGCCAGAGGCAAATAGTCAATCTATGGTGTTTGTGTGCAAGTTTATTATATGCAAGTGTCAAGTCAAGGGGTTTATATTGTGTTGGTTTATCTATATGCTTCGTTATTGCATTACAAGTCTTAACTTTACATTATGAATTGGATTATTCTCAATCAATCAATCAATCTATATGTATATTCAAAACTGTAATTACTCACCTGCTAATTTTTAGCTGACTCGTTACTTTTCACATGATTTCAGGTTAAGCAAGTTAGTGGACTTCTACATGCTCATTTAAGACCCGGACTTAGTCAAAATAAAAGACAATTACTATTTGTGATTCCAATTGTTGTATTTGCTGGTGTAAACTCATGCTATCCTGTAATCTAATTTTAATATTATTTTCACTATTAGACAATCATGTGTTATGAACAATCAATCATTCCTTCGTCCGCTCCGATGATTCCGCCGTCGGTCGGGGTGTGACACTTTGAAGTCTCTGTTTCTCTCGTCGTCATCTTTCAGAAAAAAAATAAATAATAAATAAATAAAAATTTCATTGTTTTTTTATAACGCAATAACGTGTTTTTCATAATTACACAATGATGTGATTGTGTTTTTCAAAAATGACATAATAAAAAAACGTTAATTTTTTTGTTTTTTTTATGTTTCGTTTATTTTTTTCTTAGTGAGGACGGCTAGAGGAACAAAAGCTCGGAATTACTTTTTAGAAATTCGATTTAGATTATGAGATATATTTTTTGTGACTTTTTGACTCATTATGTCTTCTCACACTTTGTAGTAAAAATACACTTTGTATTTGAACATCTTTATCATTTTATAGTCTTTTTTAAGTATTAATATTAGCTCTTTAATGGACAAGTTTTCCTGGCTTTTTTTTTTTTGTGTGTTGTAAGATCAAATCCATCTTAATTCTTATTTCTCTTCTGTATACAAGTTACTGTCATCAATAAGGCTTAGTATTAATAACCATCATTAACTAGTTTTTTAGGTTGATTGTGCGAATTTTTTATTTATTTATCATGAAAGGTTTAGAAGATTGTGATATAAAATGATGATATCACCAAATTGTATAAGATATAGTTCACGAGGGGACGATAAGAATATATATAATTTACCATTAGAAGAAAAACTATACAAAATAAAACGAACATAACACATCACAATTGATTATACTATACGAATATGACTAGAAGTGACTGTATATCAGTAGATAACACTTTCAAGTTTCGATCACTAGTTATATTATCCCAATAATTAAAATCAAGAATATGACTATAGACGGATCAAATTTAAAACACATCGCATCTAAAGTTTACTTAAGCCTTTTCAAATTCATGCATTGCTTTTGTTTACTAATGAAGTAAAAAATTTCAGACAATTGCTATGTATTAAGAAATTTAAAATAGTAGCTGCATCTTTAATAAAAATAGTAGTCTCTATCAGTTTAACGGATTGATTTGTCACTGCATGATACTCTTGTCAATTGTCATTAACAATAGTCCAATTTGTTGTGACATGATACTTTTGTTGATATACTATAGTATTTGTATTAGATATATGACAGTTTTAACATTTGTGTCGGGCTTTAGACAAGGCAACCATTATGTTATCTGTCATGCGTATGTTTAGTGTAACTTATGTTACTACTTTTTCTCTCACATGAATCTTTTCATGTAAACATATTTTATTCCGGTTTACCTTTTAACTTTCAAGTTTGGTTAGCGTACGACAAATCTTCGAGCCACTCGGCTCACTACAGCTATATGAGGGTTGCATCTTTGTTAGTCAGGATGGGTTATGAGAGTTGCATATTTTTCGCATCCAACTTGGCCAAAGAGATTTCGAAGGGCTTGAACTCTTAATTCTTAAAAACCATTGTTTAAATCATCAAAGATCGAAATACTTGTATGGAGAAACTAGTTACCATGTTTTGAGTAATTACACTACAAGAAAAGCTGACAATAGCGGCGACACCATTAGCGACGACAGGCCCTTTAACGGCGACACCATTAGCAGCGACGCCAATAGCGGCGACCTGTCGCCGCTAATGAGTGACGATCCACCGTTCGTTAAATGAACCACATCTAACCGTTCAAAAACACTTTGATCTGACGGCTCGTGTTTAATCGTACGTTAGGTATTAGCGGCGACCTGTCGCCGCTAATACCTTTTCAGCTATACGCGGGTTTTGCAGCCATTTTGCTCACTTTCCCTCCACCCCTTTCTGCTTACCTCTCCGGCGATCGACCTGCTACCCCTTCACCCCTCTCCGGCGACCACCTCCTCCGACCACCTCCGGCGACCACCTCCTCCGGCCACCTCCTCCTCCACCACCTCCTCCCTACACACCACCACCTACACCCGAGCGCATCCACCACCACCTACACCCGAGCGCATCCACCACCCCCCATCACCACCGGACCTCCTACCTAGCCACTACCCACCATTCGACAGCCGCGCAGCCACCACCCACCCCCAGCACAACCCCTACTATGGCCGGCCACCCACAAACCAAGATCCGACCACCGTCGCCGCTTTTGCTCGTGTTCCGTCGCCGCTACTGCAAAAGATTCTACATTCGGTATTTTTTATTTTTTTATTTTTTTTTTTTTTTTGTTTTATAAATGTAAATGCTTTAGGTTGTGATTGAGTTTATTATTAAAACCACATTAGGATGAGATAACATATATGGATGATTTAAGTTTTGATTAGTTGATATATGTATTTGTTAAAACTACGTTAAAGATGTAGATAGTTAAGTTTTAAACTAATTAGATTAGGATTAAAAGTAATATTTGTTGAAACTATATTTAGAATGAGAAACTAAATTTGTTGATATATTCTTTAAGTTTTGTTTAGTATTTGAACTATACGTATTTGGTAATTTTGTTATTAGTTGGTTATAATTAGTTGAAAGTATAGAAAACTTGTATTAGAAATGGACAAATTAGTTGTACTAAATTAATAGATAAAATTATTTGTTTGATTATTGTTATTTTGGATGAGATAACATATATTTTATGATTTAAGTGTTGATTAGTTGATATATATATTTGTTAAATCATATTAACGATGTAAATGGTTAACTTTTAAACTATTTAGATTAGGATTAGAAGTAATATTTCTTGTTAGGATGAGAAACTAAATTTGTTAATATATACTTTTAGTTTTGCTAAATATTTGAATTATTTAGATTAACGATGTAAATGGTTAATTTATAATTACGTATGATGAATAACAATAATAAATTGACTTTTAATCGTTGTTCATTATTAGAAATTGGCTTCTAATCACCATGATTATATTCCTCCATTTAAATTGTAAATTATATTGCAGTGCTGTAATCATGTCTGTCGATAAAAGTTGGATTCTTAATCCGAACCGTAGATCACCCGAGTATCAGCAAGGACTCATCTCTTTTATCGATATGAGTGAAAAATATATCGACAAATATGGCATGATTAGATGCTCGTGTAGGAAATGTCAGAATACTCAATTATTAGGATGTGTTAAAATGAAATATCATTTAGAAATATGGGGCATGTGTCGGACGTACAAGGATTGGATCTATCATGTTAAAATGAAATATCATTACGATATGTTTGTTCGTGAGGTTGGGATATACATGGAGGCCAATTATCCCTTTAATGTTCGTTCGTGGACTGATCTTTCTGATGCTCAGAAGAATGCGTTGGATGAGCATATGGCGGTAACTTTTATATGTTTTATGTTTATTGTTCGGTATTTATTTAACTAACTTCATTTGTTTTAACTTAAATGTAGCGACGCTTTGATTTTGATGAGATTTTGCGAGATCGTGAACGCGCTCAGATTGAGGGTGGCATTCGTTCTGTATATCTCAAACGATTCAGAGATCGAAAAAACGTTGCCAAAAGACACTTTGATCGTGTTGGAGGATATGAAGATGTGGAACAAGCAAGGCTCAACCCTCCAAAGGGAATTAATCATGAAAATTGGAGCAAAACAATTGATTTTTTCTTAAGTGACGGACACAGAAAAGGCTCATCATCAAACAAAGCAAACCGACAACAACAACAATACACTAATCGTGGTGGGACTGCCTCGTATAATAGTTATTGTTACAAGAAGGTAATGATTTAATTATTTATATGTGTATTGTAGATAAGTATTTATTTAATATATGATATACTTTTAAATGTTAATCAGAATAAGAGCAGACTTGAGGCATTTCAGAATGCTCATACCAGTAAAGATGGGACCTTTGATACGGAGATAGCTGAGCAACAATATGTAAGTTTTATATAAAGTAGAGTTTTGAAATATTAAAGATGAAGCCTTTGTGTGTGTGTGTGTATATATATATATATATATATATATATATATATATATATATATTAAATGACTTCGTGTTAATGAATGTAGAATCAGCTCAAAGGACGGTTTGATGAGCTAAGTCAATCCCAAAACGAAGGAAATAGTTCATCACTGAACGAGGTTGAAGTTTTTAGTCGGTGTTGGAGAACGCCGCGGGCATATTAGAGGGATTGGGCGTAAACCGTCTTCATCTGCAGGGTCGACTTCGTTTGTTCATGATCAGGAACAAACACCTCAGACATTATCAGAGGTATTAAAGTTTTATACGTTTTATCTTGAAGTTGTTAAATGTATCATTGTTGGTTTATCTTAAACGGGTCAAAATGGGTAAATTTAAGTTGAATTATGTACATTATGGTTGAAATGAGTCAAAATGATACAAACACACTTGATATAGTTAAAACGGGTCAAAATGGGTAAATTTAAGTTGAATTATGTACATTATGGTTGAAATGGGTCAAAATGATACAAACACACTTGATATAGTTAAAACCATATTAATTTGACTTAAAACGGGTCAAAATGGGTAAATTTAAGTTGAATTATGTACATTATGGTTGAAATGGGTCAAAATGATACAAACACACTTGATATAGTTAAAACCCTATTAATTTGAGTTAAAACGGGTCAAAATGGGTAAATTTAAGTTGAATTATGTACATTATGGTTGAAATGGGTGATACAAACACACTTCAAAGTGTTGGTGTATCATTATATACTTAAAGTTATACTAAGAAGCAAATACAACAACTTATAATGTATGTTTTGTTTTGTAGGCTCAAATCGCAAGTTTGTTTAAAATGCAAACTTTATGTCGCAAGTGACGCAACTTATTGCCTCCCAAAAAGGTACACAACAAGCTGATGAAGATGATGATTCGGACGAGGACGACGAATAGGATAGCGGTTAAGTAGTTTAAGTTTATTTTAACGACATTAGAAGTTGAAGTTAAACAATTTGTATGTTTATGTTATTTGTGTTGTTAAAACTCGTATTGTACTTCTTAATACTTATGTTATTTGTGTTGTTGGAAAATCTGGAAATTTGGTTTTGTTTACAGGTTTTTTCGGTTTATAAAAATGGAAATTAAAAAATAAAAAAAATTAAATTGAAAAATTGACTATTAGCGGCGACAAGTGTCGCCGCTAAAGTCCTTCCCGGAATTTTTTATTTGAATTTATAACGGCGATATTGTCACCGCAAATGATGGAATTAGCGGCGACTCTTTAGCGGCGATATTTTCCACATTAGCGGCGACTCTTTAGCGGCGATATTTTCCACATTAGCGACGAATCATTAGCGGCGACTAATTAGCGGCGACAAGTCGCCGCTATTAGTATTAGCGGCGAAAATGGGTATCAATAGCGGCGACAAATGTCGCCGCTAATGGTCTTGATCCTTGTAGTGTTATAATTATTTGTGTATTGTTTTATGAAACTAATTATTCATGCTGGTTATTTCTTTTTAAACTCGATTCAAAATTCAAAGATCCTATAGCCCTTTTGGATCTCCGGATCTCCAGATCTCCACACTTGTAATTAGAGACGTAAACAAGCTGAGCCGTTCGTTAGCTACTCAAGAGCAGCTCACTTGATCTAAGCTTAAACAAACTCAAGCCTACATTGAAGCTTGCTTAACACACAAGCCTGAACCCAAGCTTCATACAACGAACTAAACTAACCTTGAAAGCTTATACAAATATGTTATTATTACGTACTTATCTTATAGAATTATGATAAACATAACCAAATAATATATACTATGCTATATATACATATAACATAAATACATATAAATATAATATGTATATATATAATATAATTAGATAATTAATAAATAATAAACAAGTCGATCCTGAGTTGAGCTAAAGCTTACTCATAAACCGAGCTCAAGCTCTATTTAATTATAGGATCTGAGTTTGAGCTTGAGGGAACTCGAGCATTACTCTTTTCGCCACACCCCTATTAGTTGTAAGTTGTAACCAAGAAAGTCGAAGTTTAACCCACCATGGTACTCTTACTCAGTCACCAAATATACATATAAAAGAACAGAAAATGGTAAGGTTTTAACAACAAACCATATGACCAGAAATTGCAATCTTTAATATCTATATATTCAGAAAACTTCCAACAGTATATATGTTGTACTATAACATAAACAAATATAAATTAAAACTCAAAGAAAGCAGCATTTGAACATAACCCTACTACATACACTTCCTAAATCCAAAAAAAAAAAAAGAAAAAAAAGAGCAAATACTTCTATTAACCACAATACCTGTCTTCTCGCAAACTAACCATCGTCGTTTAAAATTTTTTATGTTTAAAAATATAAAAACACCCATTTTTCACACTCGTAAAGCGTTTACTTTAGCATCTTTACAAGATTGATGGTTTGATTGCAAGAGAAAACAAAGTAAAATGGTGTGAAAAGCCAATAACTTGAGAAAAAAATAGTCTTTCGGTATCAAACTTCACCTAAATCTGAAGGGTTCCATATACAAACCTCCAAATTCAGCTCCCCAGAGGAATTAAGGTACCCAAAAGGAACTAAAAGAAAATCAGATGGAGGAATACCTTCAACCCGACCCGGTAGAGTCTGTGTATATGACTTTAACTTTAATGAGCTGTTTCCTCTTTCTGATACAAGACAGTACAGAAACCGCTCATTACTGTTGCTCGGGCCAATACAAGTTACCATAACAGTATGGCCAATATTTTCAGTCCCTTTATTCAGTAAGAAGAGAACACCGTCTTCTTCTGCTTGAAGCACAAGAAACGTTTCATCCATGCCTAATGATACAGGTAACGGGAATTGTACTGAAAACGCCTACCAGAGTCCCAATGTTTAGAGCTGAAATGATCTGATAATTCTTGAAATAAACCTGTGAAGTTGCAGTTCAGAACAGGGCATGGGCATGTGGATTGACCCGTGTACATGCCTCTACTGTCATGGGGATTTGTGTTTGTATATTCTAATGGAGTTTTGAAGCTATAGTTGTCGATTCGCAAAGGAGGTGTATTATTGTTCTTGTAAGAAAATGGTACATTATCCTGCTGCAGTTTCAAATCAGGTCAGATTAGTTTAGTTCTAAACATACTATTGTTTTATTTTCAAAACACTTCCATAATATTATTTCATATTTTTACCAGGTTTTCATCCTGTCGAACCAGAGTACCACGATTAACTCTAGCAGCTACCTCTCTTAGTGGGAGTACATCAACATGATCTCTGTCAGTTAACAGCCCTAGCCCGAGACCTCTCTCCTTGCAAATCACCTGAACATGGATAAAATCTTTAAAACTTGAACAATGATATATTGAGTGGTTTAGTGTTCAATGTATTGGGTTTTTATAAACACTTTTGTTCTAGCAAAATTGCAAAAGATAATAACATACAAAACAGGTTTGCAAAATTTATCAATTACAGATAAAAGTGCCATGTAAGGAAGGTTTTTTTGCATATAAATTCCAAAATTTGTCCAAAAATCAATCTTTCTTGCAAAAAAATAAAAGGGTTGTTCGCAACAAAAGACCAAGTAATATATGATACATGTATGTGTACATAAAAATATACTCACACATATATATTAAAGATGACAAGATGAGCGGGTTTCAATGATGGATCAAAGTGGTTACAGGTTGAAATGGGTCGCCTGTTAGTAGGGGCCAAAAGTTACCAGGTCTAACTGAGTCGACTCAATACACTTTTAGCTCCATTTTTAATAATACACGAACAATATTCTTACAATAAAATACAAATCTTAATATGAAAACGATTTAGAAGGTTGTATGTACAAAAATTAGGCTCTAGGTAACTTTCAACCCGTTTGACCTGCTACCCTTTTAACTAAACTTTTTGATTTGAGCCGTTAGATATAAAACAAAACATTTCAAAAAGACGCTATACATCCCAATTCTACGCCTTACCTCTCCACATCCGTACCCACCAAGCTCTTTCTCCTGTTTCTCTCTTTCAGAAATCGCTTCTTCTGTCCACGAGGATAAGCATGGAACAACAACAGGGCCGGGTTCACAAGTTCCTCCAATGGCAACACTCTCATAGTAGAATAGCTGCAAAATGTTAACATGTCTTAGATTTCCCAAACAAAACTTGCAACAAAACAATTAGCAAAACACTTAGAAAGCATTGTATTTCACCTGAAGAAACAAAAGACAACCACCAACTGCGCGCTGTTTCCCTTGACGATAACGAGACACCTCCCTAACTAACCTATCAAGCAAGAATTTCGCCCAATTGTATTCATGGATACAATCCATATCTGTCAAAAGATGAAGAAATGAAGGGCTAACATCTAGCCTTGCTGTAGGACACAAAAGTGTCCCTAAAACATAGAGTAAAAATGCTCTTTTAAAATCCTCTCCTGCCTCTGGTTGTCCCAATCTTTCTTCAAGAAAACGAACTGAAATTCCTCGATTTGAAGCGTTGTATTTTGGCGCAATTCTGCAACTAAGTCATCAGGACCTGAGTTGACCACCTCTTTACCACTAGCAGATAACCCCATCACAAGTTCAACATCACGAGGGTATAAAGGAATTCTTTCACCACAAATCTCTAAACTACGCCTTATGGTGTTAAATCTTTCTAACAACCATAGGCATAAACTACGCCTCAGAGTTCTACATTTAAGATCAAGAAGACTACCAAATCCCATGCTTTTCACGGCTTCCTTTTGCTCATCTGTGAAGTGCTTTAAAACATTGACTAAACGACCAGGTGAACACCGAGTGACTAGGTTGGCCTGCATTATGGAACCCATAAGTGATAAGTAAAAAGCTAACAGTAAAACTTCATCAAACAGACACATCATGAGAGAAAACCACCATGGTGTCACCTGCTTTCTAGGTTTAGGTTCACGGGCAGGAGCATTACTCAAGTAGTCATTCCATACTTCACGGGCACGTTTTGTGTATTTTGATTTTTCTTCAAGAGTCATCACTTTCCAGGCATCAGAGGCTGCTTTTGTTGCCTAAAAGAAAACAAATTTAACATCAAAATCAACTCCAACTGGCAATTTTTTTAACGAGACAATATCAGGCCATGACAATTTAAATCAGATCCATGATGCTTACAACTTTCAGACCAGAGGATTCAGGATGTGAAGCACTGTACTCCTTGATGAACTCCCGGCTAGAATATCATTCACAATCACATATCTCAGTATAACCCATAGATCAAAAGCCAACACAACTAAATGCAAAAAACAGAAAGATAAACAAAAAAAGAAATCTATTTATCACCTAAAATGTACCCAAGAGCAAGCAGGACGAGGCGTACCACCTTGCTTCTTCTTTTTCTTCCTCCTGCTCCCTTCGAGTTCAAGACCCGCCATTTCTTTTCTCTTCCCCATCATCGAATCACTTTCACTCGGCACCTATTCCAAACAAAGGAAACATATTTACTATATCAGATTCAAAACCACACCAGAAAGTTAAATTCACCAACAACACAATTGTAATGTATTATCAACAATCACCAATAACTCAATAAGCAATAAAACAAGCAACTATAAAGTCTATAATCAAAAGTTAAGATCATCGATAACTTTAAAATTCATAAGAACCCAATTCATACAATCCACCAACTCTTCTTTAACCAGCTATAACAACAGCAATTGATCAACACCTACACAATCACACCAATCATCGTGTATGCTGTCAGGTTAAAGAACACTCATCACACGCCAAAACCCTCATTTCAAATAAAAAAGAGCATCAAAATTCCAATCTAAATCAAGAATCAAGAACATACACATGTCATTACGACAAACCGATCAGAAAGCATGCGACTTTACAAATCAAGAACCACTAATGTAAATTGAAGATCATAACACAATTGAGAAGGAGAATCGATACCATTGCCGAGTAAATGTCAGTTCCTTCGTCGAAATTGGGCGAGCTATCAGTACCCATGTGTGAAAGATTGTAAGAAAGAAGGTTAATTAGGGTTGTAGAAAAGGGGGAAATGGATAATTTTTGGGTTTTTTTTATAGAGTTGATGGTTCTGATCGAGATTTTTGAGCTAATCGGAAGTGGGTTGATTCCGATTATGGAGAATTGAAACGGGGAAGAAGATGACAGCAGAGGTTAACGAGTGTTTTGTGAGTCTGATCGGATGCAATTGAAACGACCCCCATCTTTGCAATTTACTGGTGCTGTTAGTTTTACATATTTGGTCCCTGAAGGTAGTTTTGGAGGATGAGTCTCGGTTATAAGCGTTTTTAAACTTACGTAAAGGTGAGAGGATGGAGCTAGTCGTTATGTGGAGGAAAATGAAGGGCGTGTGTGGGTGTTTTTGAACAACCTGGGTGACGGTGATGTGACAGTGTGTTTGAAGCTAGCTATTGGCGATGCTTTAACCCAAACACGTTTACATTTATGTAAATCTTGATGCTTTGATTGTTTTGTGTTTGTAGTCGGACGAAAGAAGAAGTTTATGAAACAGTGAAGTTGAACAAAGAAATGGTTGAATTAGAGGATGAATGTAGGGCTATCATATCAACAAAGTAGTGGTACGCTAGAAACTAGAATTTCACTCTGATTTGTCCAGATAATGATAAGTTTCAATAGTGATAAGTGGTAACTGGATCTTGTTCTTCTTTAGTCGCAATTGTATGATTTGTTGCAACTTATAGTAGCAATTGAGTAGTGCTTACACAGTCAATATCAACTCTGTTTGTGGAAACCGATCTAATTACGGTTCCAACTATAATGATAAACATAAGCGCCTTTAATTCTTCCATCCCCTACGTCAAGCAGGACAAGACTAATTACGGTTCCAAGTATATTGATAAAACATAAAATCTATTGTATTGATTTGATCGTCCTGCATTAATGAAAATACAATATCGTATCCATAGTGAGATGAAATACGTGTTCTTTTCCTTTTGCAAAAGTTGTTCCAATTTACCATGGGTCTTTGCCATATCATTTTGCATTTGAATGATAGATGTTTTGAGAAAATACACTATAGCAGTATCGCATCCTGAGTTCCTGATGTTTTGTTACTGGTACTGTTTCAATTTACAAATAGCACTCTCATCATATGCAATTGTTTGATCGCTCCACATCATAATATCAGGACATCAGGTTGATCGCTTTTCAACCTTTATTCATCCGTATCATGACCCGTTAAGCTTATTTTTGTGTTTTTACATCAACATCACAAGAATAAAATTTGCCACTGTTTCCTTTGTCCTTGAACAGTGAATCAAGTGCAGGATATAAAAGCGAGGGAAAAAATATGTATAAAAGAGAGAGAAGCAGTGTGGTCACAAGGTCCTCCCTGTTTTAACCACAAGAAATAACACAACAGAAATGAAATTCCAAATGATACATTAACATTATTCCATAACTTCTTAAAAGGTAATATAAATTTGTAGTGATACATACTAGTTAGAGAAAGCAAATTCTAGAAAAAGAAGAGAACAACAGTTAGCATACAAGACATTGTTTGTTCATACGGGCGATTGAGCCTTCTTTATGCAAAGATGTAGAGGCAGAGTCCCGCTGTAACCAAAAAAGTCAGATGGAACAGTTAGGTAATTCTTTTTGAGCGGATGCTCAGACCACCTTGTATATACCTCTGGTTTGCACTGCAGCGTAAGAGTTGACTCCATGTTTCTAGCAGTGATTTGATATTCAAAAGAAGTTTTTAGTGTGCTTGTGCCCACACAATCAACACTCAAGGCTCGACCATGTTCTCTAGATTGATGATTGAGAATGAATATAACACTTTCGTGTTGTTCTTGAAGAAAAATGTGTTTCTGAAGCGTTGCTACATGAACAAAGAAGGTGGTGTTGTAGGTGAAGCGGGTGGTGGAGGCTGCATGTTGGATGCCAAAGTGGAGGTACATGCTCTTGGAAGAACCAGCAAAGGGGCATGATGGGTGAGGACAAAAGCATGTGGCATGGGGACACATTTGTTCATGCTCTGTTTTTTTATTGTAAGTCATGGTTTTTTTGCAACCATATTGCGCATTTTTGCATGATATCTTGGCTGATTCAATGACCTTTTCAATAGCTCTGCAACGGTTGTAACCAATCGGCATGCAGCAAGATGGGCATTTTTGCTTCACCTTGGAGCAGCATAAGGAGCATGCTATATGCCCGTTCTCACACTGCAAAGCCATTAACAGGAAAAAAAAAACAATTAAAAATGTTAACCTTAAAACTTCAACAACAGAGAGAATGAAAAATGATAACTGCATAAAACTAAAGAATAATTATTAAAGTGCTCAGAAAACCCTAGAACTGATGCCATATTTCCATGGAAAAGACTCACTGATGGCAAGATCAAACCATCTAAACCGACTGGCATCATACTTCAGTTCACATCTTATTTTCCCCGTTCAGAAAACAAACACGCGAACAGGAAAGGATCTTGTGGGACAAAAACCAAATGAAAGTTATAACTTCCTATGACAAGGAGAAACGACTTATGACCTTCACACAGCTTAGCACAAAGATGGAAGCACGAAATTCTGCTGTTCATATAGGTTGCATTCAAATAATGAAAATCACTGCAACAAACTAACAAAAATTCACCAACGGCTGTCTGGAATAGTAGCTTAAGGAAGTTACAAAGATAATTATGTTGGTTATGAAAGCAAAATTCTTTGATTTGGATTAACAGAAATCTATTATAGTCATTATGTAGATTGGGCAAATGCTAAAGATATATGTAGCATTACTCATACTACATTCATGTATTTTCACAGTCATCTGCAAGTTATATACTAGCAATCTTAATTTCTTCACTCACACAAATCTCCATGATTCTGTCAACAATTCAATCACACTTCACAACACATAGCACTTAACCCTTACCTAAAGCATCAATGGATCATCACAAGTCCCCAACACACTAAACACATTACCATTATCGGTTCAAAACAACTCAATTACCAATCACCATTATCGGTTCAAAACAACTCATAAAACACAAACACACACAAAACATATACACGAAGATCAACAGATGCAATACCTGAAACACAGGAGTACTCAACGGATCAAGGCAAATCGGGCAATCCAACACATCCGGATCCGTCAACACCACCTGCAATTCTCCACTCACACCATTAACCACCGGCGAACCACTGGAAACCGTCCGATTCGCAACCACCACATTCGACAGCCCCCGGAGCAACGACGCCGCCGTAGATGACGTCATCTGATGCCGCCGATCGTCTCCCTCCGCCACCGCCTCTCCACGGTCACTAACATCATCCTCGCTTACAATATGCTCACAAACCTCAACCTCTTCTTCATCCTCCTCACTCTCCACCTCCTCATCATCATCAACATCATCATCATCATCATCTTCAACGTCTTCGGATCCTCGCGAATTCGATTCGACGTCTTCTACGGGAACCTGAACATCTTCATCGTCATCCTCCGCCAAAACACGCGATTGCGATCGCTGCACTGATCTTCGCGAATCCGACGTCGTTTCGGATAACCTTTGGCGTTTGATGGTGAGTGGAGCCTCTTCTTCGTCTTCTCCGATGGAGAATCTCGCCATCGGAACCGTAATTTCGCCTCTTCTATTGATGTTTGCAGCAGTTGAAGCCATTGATGTTGATGCTTCGTTGTTTATCTGGATTTTTCACACGAATCAACATTGTTTTTCATTTTTGGTTAACCCTAATTGACCTAATTGGATTCATATTTACATATCTATTATAATAAAAGAAGCTTTTGATTGGACACTTGACATAATTCTAGAGCTCCTAATTCTAATTTTTCCGCTTATCTCTTTTATTAAATAATTACATTAATTATAAATCATATTATTTAGTTCCTTTTTAGATTAAATTTATTGTTTTAATAATTTAAGAAAGAGTTCTTTTTATAAATGTAATATCTAAGGAAACATTAGTTATGATAAGAATTTTTTCTAAAACATCCAAATTTAAAAAAATATATAAAATATTAAAAAATTAGTGTTTTTAAATCTATCTATTATAATAAAAGAAGATTTTAGTTGGATACTTGGCATAATTCTAGAGCTCCTAATTCTAATTTTCCCGTCTATCTCTTCTATTAAATAATTATATTAACTACAAATTATGTTATTTAATTCCTTTTTAGATTAAATTTAGTTTTTTAATATTTAAGAAAGTGTTCTTTTTATAAGTGTAATATCTAAGGAAACATTTGCTATGATAAGAACTTTTTCTAAAACATTCAAATTTTAAAAAAAATATAAAATATTAAAAAATAGTGTTTTTAAATAACAAAATTTTTATAAACTAAAATAACTAAAATTCAAAGTTATAATGAGGTATTTTTTGAAGTGATACTTTTTTGAAATGGTTTGTTTTGAAACAAAATGTTTGAATTTTTTTAATAAATAAAGAAATTATTTTATTACTTAACTATTACTTATAAGTAATTTCAATGTATCCTATATCAAAATATATTATTTTATAATTAATAAATTTTCATTATTAATTATTTATTATTTATTTATTCAACACGTGTAATACACGGGATACTAACCTAGTAATGTTATAATTTGAGGAAATTTAAGTAACATCATGTTGAATGTTTTTTAGAAAGAAGTTAGGGGCTGTTTGGTAGTATCTGAATGATTAAGTGCTGAACCAATAAGATGTCTGAACCATTAAGTGCTGGATCATTAAGAGCTGGTATATCACTTAACTATTCAAAGGCAAATGTCTGACCAATTCAGATAAGAGATCTTAACCATTCAGCATTAGACCTCTTAACCATTCAGCATTTGTATAATGCTTAACCATTCAGAGGCAAATGCCTTAACCATTCAGACACGTGCTCGTGAAACAAACAGTCTGAACCATTAAGTGTTGAACCATTCAGCATCTGAACCATTAAGAGGCTGATTAAAAGGCTGCCAAACAGCCCCTTACTTTTAAGAATAAAACCCTTTTTATTTTAGGTGTTACATGTTTACCGAAATTGAATATGAACTTACCCTTGAAATATGACGACGATTGACAAAGATGTAATGATGATTGTGAATCTTGCAATGCATGATGCCGATTGAGAATACTCGATGTTTATCAAATTTTTTTGTATGTTATTAATTTGATGACTGTGTAGATTTTATATGATTTGTTGTTTATTATATAGAGTTTGATGTAACGGTAACATTGAGATGCGACCATTGTTTAAATTCTAACGGCTACTTGGTAATGTATACGTTACGATTTTTAAAATTCAAATGAGAATATACGTGTGCAATTAATTGTGTGTAAAATCCGATGTTTAAATTCTAACGTCTACTTGATAACATTAAGATGCAACCATTGTTTAAATTCTAACGGCTACTTGGTAATGTATACGTTATGATTTTTTTAATTCAAATGAGAATGTATGTGTGCAATTAATTGTGTGTAAAATCCGATGTTTAAGTTCTAACGCCTGCTTGATAATATTAAGATGCGACCATTGTTTAAATTTTGTTTGAGCCTCATAAGTTACTCTTAAGTAGTTTGAACCTAAATAATCTCTGATTATTGCCATTAAAATACCAACTCAAATAATATTATTTATAACATATTGCATTGTACTATTAGTTTGTAAAATGTTACATAAATCTCACTTAGTTATAGATAAGCATCAAAACTCTATATTGGCGATAGCGTAACGTTAAGTTAGATATTAAATCTAGAGTAAATTACGCTTTTCGTCCCTGTGGTTTGGTGATTATAACCATTTTCATCCAATAGTTTAAAAACGCCCGGTTTAACCACTGTGATTTAAAATCTGTCACAATTAAGTCCAAACCGTTAACTCCATCCAATTTTTCTGTTAAATATTTCAAAAAAGACGATAATACCCTTGGATTAAAAGTGTTACTCTTATACAAATATATAAAATACTTATAATATTTAATATAAATCAAACATATATCTTAAATATTTACACACACACACACATATATATATACACACACATATATATACAATATATACATATATATGTTGGGTTTGCAAGAACATGAAACAAAGTTTAACCATTTAAACTTTTCAGAAAACGCAGCGGATATGTTTAACTTTTAAACACTTTTAAATCTGAAAAATATATGTTCTTAGATGTCCATAAAAGTGTAGGAAGCAAACCCATTAACCAAAGGATCATTTATGTGAATAATCTAGCTAAGAACATGAATAAACAACATAAAATCACAGCTTCATTGAGCTGTGATATATACCTTTCTGCAGCAGCTAAACTCGACAGAAAAGAGTTGTTAGATGCTCAAGAACTTGGCCAAGACTCCAAAGAAGGAACCCTCAAGCTAGTATACCCCAAGCTCCTTGCAAACACCTTCTCTTGTTAGATAGAAATCACCAAAACAACATCAAAAACCCAGCTTGAAAACCCTTATTCACTGCTGCTGAAAACCGTGGCTTAGAGAGAGAAAGGAAGCTGATTTTGTGTTGTTAGTTGCATGCATGAATCATATTCATGGAGTGCATGATCTTCACACCAAGAACAACATGTAATCAGCTCAAAATTTGCTCTTCAAAGCTTCCCAAAGCTGCTGCCTTTCTCGTAAGATAGAGAGAGAGTTAAGAGCTGAAAAGTGTTTGTCTCTTGCATGTTTTAGATAATGAGAATGAGAGTGTCTTTTATTCCTTTTGTTAGTGGAAGTAGCATGTGCATGATTCAACCAAGGGAATCATTGTGAAGACCCACACAAGCATGCAAGCATCACATGCTTGTCTCCCACTTGAACTTATTCAAAGTATGCAAGAATCAAGTCCATGGACGGTTTTTTTTGGTTTATAAAGAAAAGTTTTCTTTTACTTTTTATAAACAAACATAACACATGCACATCACATGCACATGGATGTTTCTTGTATATAAAAGTAAAACTTTCTTTTATAAATCTTAACCATTAACACACATATAACTAGTCTTTTATAAATAATAAACATACACATATGTATTGTCTAATATTTTAACTAGTTTATACAATTAACCAATTAATTGTATAAGTAGTATACTCTCATTATTATTTGGTGTTATACAACTAATTTAAATAACACTTCAAATAATATTATTGAACAAGATATCCTAATAAATTGTTCCATCTCATATGCAACTTATTTAGAAAACCCATTTTCTAAATTTGATGTAAATATTTAATTGCATGATCATATCATCAATTAAATATTAATTGGTGTTTGCTAAGCTTGTTATTGGGTATAACCCGACTTGGATCATAACGTACTAACCACATCAATATTTTATGTGTCTTGGGCACATAGAATCCTACAATCTCCCACTTGCCCAAGATTCATAGAATATTGATGCAAGTAGTAAATGACGCCTAACAACGGTTTACTACCCTTAATACGCATGACTTATGGCCATTCAATAACATCATCTCATTCAAGTACCCTACTTGAAATGATTTAGGTGAATCAATCATCTATCCTTTTGTTACAGATGTCATGTTAAATCCAAGGACACAGAATGATCATTCCTTGTTGATTTAACTTAATCAGGCCTTAGACATCATACTCTCAACGAATAAGAGGAACAAATCCCATCTTGACTACATACGTTTCTCACAATCACCTTATGTCATACCTGAACATAGCCTTATGTACTGACAATTATTTCATATCAGTGAAGAACTAGTTCAAGGTGTGACACTTGGTGAATATCAAAACCCAATATGTATCTCAGGTCGGAGGATACCAAATGATATTCGCCTTTACTCAAATTTACTTATGATCAATCGATAAGATTCCATGTAGTAAAATTTGAGATGCGGGTTAGTCTAATATTTGTATCCCACAAATATCTATGAACCTTGGTAGCAACCTATTGCTCTATATTCATCCTTATGAATATCAACCAACCCAAGTTCATAATAGTCTTACCCTCACACTTGTTCCCACAAGTATGAACGACTACGGACATTTAGAGTAAATAGTTTACTCATGGATTAAACATGCTAAATTGGAACATTAATTGAGACATTATAACCAAATAATTTTAAAGAGTTCCACATATTCAAATACAAAATTTGATCAAGTCCAATCACTAGAATATCGAAGTCCAAAGGCATAGGTATGACTTTCATGCTTTGCCCTTTCAAGGATCTTCGTGAGTGGATCCGCAATGTTTTGATCAAAGTGAACTTTGCGAATACATATCTTTCCCTTTTCAACTTCATCCCTTATGTAGTTGAATCTCCGCTCATTTTGCCTAATCTTTTGATGTGCACGGGGTTCCTTGATTTGAACAATCGTACCCTCGTCATCACAAAGATTTCTAAGGAGTCTTGAATGGTAGAGACCATCCTTAGATTCGTGATAAACCCTTTTATCCATGCAGCTTCCAAAGCTGCTAATGAGGCGGCTATGTATTCTTATTTTGTAGTGGACAATGCTACCCTTATCATAATGGAGACGTACCCCGTTTATGATCGAGGATCATCTCGATTAGTTTGGAAACTAGCATTCGTGTAACCCTTTACAACTAGTTTCTCTTCATCAGATCCATATATTAAGAACATATCCTTAGTGTTCCTAAGGTATTCCAATATACTTTCAACAGCCATCCAATGGGTGTTACATGGATTCCGCTGATATCTACTTGTCATGCTTAACGCGCATGACATGTCCAGTCTAGTGCATATTATCGCATACATGACGGATCCTATAGCAGACGCATATGGGATGTCCTTCATACGATGTTGCTCATCCTTTGAGCTTGGACATTGAGATGCACTCAATATTGTCCCTCTTTGAATAGGTACCATACCTTTCTTAGAGTTTTCCATCTTGAACCTTTTCAAGATTTTATCAATGTATGCACTTTGGTTTAACCCTATCAACTGCCTCGATCTATCCCTATAGATCTTTATTCCCAAAATATAGGCGGCTTCACCGAGATCTTTTATGGAAAAACAATTTCCAAGCCAGGTTTTAACACCTTCCATGGTTGGAATGTCCTTTCCATATAGTATTATATCATCAACATACAATACTAGGAATATGATTACACTCCCACTAGCCTTTTTATACACACAAGCCTTGTCAGTGTCCACTTTTCCATGCATATTTGTTTTCTTCTTGAAAACCCACTTGCATCCAACCAGTTTGGAGTTAAGTGGAGGGTCAACCAATTCCTAAAATTGTTTGTCATACATGGATTGCATCTCTACGTTCATGGCTTCCAGCCATTTGTCACAATCCTAATTGGACATAGCATTATGGTATGTACTTGGCTCATCGGAGTCAATCTCATAGCATCCATCAATGAAAGATCCATATATTTCAGGTGGAATGCTAACTCTACCAGATCTATGAACGTTTTGTGTGTATCGATCAACCTTTTGATCATTATCAACAACCTCTTGTTGATAGCTAGTGTCAACCAAACGTGTATCGGCTTGTGGATCTTGATCCTCATCAAATTCCACTGTTCTATGCGTCATTCCTTCCATAAGGAACTTGGCTTCCAAGAACTATGCCTTTTGAGCAATAATACCTTTTGCTTTGTTGGATCAAAGAAGTAGTATTCTATACAGTCCTTTTGGATATCCAACAAATATACACTTAGTGAATCGACTTTCAGTTGGTTTGGGTGTTAAGCTTAACATAAGCTTCATAACCCATACTTTTAAATATGATGGCGATGGAACTATTCCATTTCATATTTCAAAAGGCGTCGAATCCACTTTCTTGGTTTGGGCCATATTCAAAATACGAGCCGTGGAGATTAGTGCGAAAACCCAAGATGATAAAGGTGGTAAGCTCATAGCCTTAATGAATTGAACCATATCCAAATAGGGTTCAGTTTCTCCTTTATCAGAATGAAGAATTTAGATAGTTATGTAGAGTTGATTTTCTACTTCATTATTGAAGATTTTGAACATTTCAAATTCTTCATGTTTATGTGCCATCAAGTACACATGACCATAGCGACCATAATCGTCGGTAAAGGTAATGAAGTAAGTTTCATCATACCTTGTCATTGTCTTAAAAGTACCACATACATCCAAATGTATGATTCCTAATAAGTCTTTTGCCCTCTCATTAGTACCATTAAAGGGCGTGTTGGTCATCTTACCTAGTAAACAAGATTCACACTTATCAAATGAACGATTTTCATTTGTTTTCAAAAGACCATTCTTTTAAAGTGTTCAAATCCGATTCTTGTTTATGTAACCAAGATGACAATGACAAGGATAAGAGTTACTTAAACCATTTTAAGTCTCGTGGTGCATGATAGGTATAATATGTTATTATAGGACGAATCTTTATGAACCAATTCATAAATATCATTAGAAGGCATAGCCTTGAAATAATATACATTATCCATATAGATATAAATACCATCATTTACTAACTTTAAATCATAATCATATCGTTTTAAAAGGGAAACTTAAATCATGTTCCTAGTCAAACTAGGAGCATATAACATGTTTTGAAGAACAACTTCCAAACCTTTTGAAAGTTTCAAAACATAGTCTCCTTTCTTAAAGTGCTTATTTCTTTTGAACCCTCGCAACAGATTGCATAAGTGAGTTCCACATGCGGTATCCAATTACCCATGTGCTTTGAGGAAATAACATTTAAGTCAATATGAATTATGAAGGTTGTGCTTCTGGTTTGCCCAGCATCCCTCTTATTTCTCAACTCATTGAGATAGGTTGGACAATTTCCTTTCAAATGACCTATCTCACCATACTCAAAGCATGGATCGTTTTTGGTTATCTTAGGCTTCATAAGCTTAGGTTTTGGAGGTTCCGCTTTGATCTTCCCTTTCCCTTTGCATTTGATGTGCCCTCTTCCTTTGGCAACATTTGCCTTGGGATCGGGAATGTCCTCAACATCGTCGGGGTCGGGTTGGTTAGAAATAGGATCGTCAAGGACATTTGCCTTTGCTCTTGCTTGAGAACAATTCTTAAGTTTCGAGACTAGTCTATAAGGTTATTATGGTTCAGACGATCCCTCTCTAAAATAGATCTCAGTGATAGGGTATGGACGGTCGGGGTGGTAGCATTATTGTTTGCGGTCATTCTACAAATTTTACAAAGTTCCTTTAGTATTTCTGAAAAAATTTCATTTTAATTATTAATACCCTTTATGTCTCATAGACAACTAATAATTAAAATCTAGAATCCAACGTTACACTCAAATAATGGTTAGGTGACCTTTATCCCATTATTCAAATTAACAAGGTAGTCAACATTTGACAATTGCAACCTTTGCAACTTCTAGCGGTATGGGATCGACTTTAAACATCATATGTAAAGTCGGCATGTTAATCCCATCAACACCATTTGGAAACCATATTTTAGGTGATCCATTCAACATGGTTTGCAAATCAAGTTACCCTACTTGCACACACATGTGAGTTTACCAACACAAGTGGTTAGGTGACCTTTATCCCACCAATGTGGTATTCCCTCCTTAAGTCATAAGTTCCCTCAAAATGGTTAGGTGACCTTTATCCCATTAAGAGTTTCCAAATAACTTAAGTGTTGTGCAAAAGGACGGTGTTAAACTTGTTTAAAAGGGATTTTTAGTTTTCATTAATTCTAGTTTTGAAAACTCTATGTACTTGTATTTGCATGCTTTCAAATACAAGGTACCCTATGGTTCTTTGATTAAAACCAATTTTAATCATTAAAATCATTAAACCATTTTAATAACTTTTATTAACCTTTAAGAACCATCAATTTTCAGATTGTTGTGTTCATTAACTAGTTTGTTATGCATGTCAAAACATCAACCAAACCATCAAACAACAAACAATCAAACAAGCATATATATATACAAACATATGTGCATAACCATAGCCCTTATGTTGACAACACTTGTTTGCCATCACAAGTGTTGTCTTTGGTCTTTCTAAGGGTCAAACATATCATAAAGGTTCCAAGAACCTCCCACTAGAAACCGCATCCAAATGCTCCATGTTTCTTGTGTCTTTGTGTCCATCTTTGGGTCTTGATCTTGTACATCTTCCTTTTACAAAATTGTATCCTAATACATTTTTTTTCTAGTAAAGGAAATGAACCTAATCTATTATTAGATACCCAAATGAATGAATAATTACAACCCAAAAGAATAAACATAAATATTACAACCAAATTGAATGAATAAAACAACCACTTGAATCATCCAAACAAACCAAATCAACATAGGGTCATGGCTAGGTTATGCACTTTATCAACATCCAACATATCATTAAAACAAAATGATGAATCCCCACAAAACCCATGAATTTTCAGCCAACATAAACTGAAAATTTGGATTTAGATGTTGTCCAAACAACACAACAAAACAACATATGTATATCTTTCAAGATTTAACTACAAGCATGTATAATATAACCTTGAAAGATGGGATTCAACAAAACAGAAAAAGGGCAGCCCTAAATCAGCCCTTATAAGTTTATAATCATCCTTTAACACCAATTTTAAAGGACAAAACTAGCAAGATATCCACATAACCGGCTCTAGATGCCATTGTTGGGTTTGCAAGAACATGAAACAAAGTTTAACCATTTAAACTTTTCAGAAAACGCAGCGGATATGTTTAACTTTTAAACACTTTTAAATCTGAAAAATATATGTTCTTAGATGTCCATAAAGTGTAGGAAGCAAACCCATTAACCAAAGGATCATTTATGTGAATAATCTAGCTAAGAACATGAATAAACAACATAAAATCACAGCTTCATTGAGCTGTGATATATACCTTTCTGCAGCAGCTAAACTCGACAGAAAAGAGTTGTTAGATGCTCAAGAACTTGGCCAAGACTCCAAAGAAGGAACCCTCAAGCTAGTATACCCCAAGCTCCTTGCAAACACCTTCTCTTGTTAGGTAGAAATCACCAAAACAACATCAAAAACCCAGCTTGAAAACCCTTATTCACTGCTGCTGAAAACCGTGGCTTAGAGAGAAAGGAAGCTGATTTTGTGTTGTTAGTTGCATGCATGAATCATATTCATGGAGTGCATGATCTTCACACCAAGAACAACATGTAATCAGCTCAAAATTTGCTCTTCAAAGCTTCCCAAAGCTGCTGCCTTTCTCGTAAGATAGAGAGAGAGTTAAGAGCTGAAAAGTGTTTGTCTCTTGCATGTTTTAGATAATGAGAATGAGAGTGTCTTTTATTCCTTTTGTTAGTGGAAGTAGCATGTGCATGATTCAACCAAGGGAATCATTGTGAAGACCCACACAAGCATGCAAGCATCACATGCTTGTCTCCCACTTGAACTTATTCAAAGTATGCAAGAATCAAGTCCATGGACGGTTTTTTTTGGTTTATAAAGAAAAGTTTTCTTTTACTTTTTATAAACAAACATAACACATGCACATCACATGTACATGGATGTTTCTTGTATATAAAAGTAAAACTTTCTTTTATAAATCTCAACCATTAACACACATATAACTAGTCTTTTATAAATAATAAACATACACATATGTATTGTCTAATATTTTAACTAGTTTATATAATTAACCAATTAATTGTATAAGTAGTATACTCTCATTATTATTTGGTGTTATACAACTAATTTAAATAACACTTCAAATAATATTATTGAACAAGATATCCTAATAAATTGTTCCATCTCATATGCAACTTATTTAGAAAACCCATTTTCTAAATTTGATGTAAATATTTAATTGCATGATCATATCATCAATTAAATATTAATTGGTGTTTGCTAAGCTTGTTATTGGGTATAACCCGACTTGGATCATAACGTACTAACCACATCAATATTTTATGTGTCTTGGGCACATAGAATCCTACAATATATACATATATATATATATATACAATTAAACACCACATATGAAGACCATCACAAGAACCACCACCTTGATATCATCTTCACCACCTCCCCTGTCATCCACCATCATCTTCTCCACCAACAATGGTCCTTTAAAACTTCAAACCCCTAAACCTTCAAACCCCCAAACCTTCAAACCCCCAAACCTTCAAACCCCCAAACCTTCAAACCCCCAAACCTTCAAACCCCCAAACCTTCAAACCCCAAACCTTCAAACCCCCAAATCTGATTTTTGATTCAACTCAGAAAAATCCCATAAACAAAAGAATATCATACAGAAATCAAGAAAGCAGAACTTGATATGTGTCTCACCATCAGATCTATTTCAAATTTTTCTTCCTTTTGGCTTTCAATGTTCGGATTAGCTGGTTTTCTGCAAAATTATCAAACAAAAGATAGGTCAACAGATCACCAAATACAGATCATCAAGACCACACCCACACCGTATTTCCCCTCATCTTCCGCCGTCGGTCATGGAAAGGCTAGATTCAAGAACTCTAATTGGTGGTGTTGGTGGTGGTTGAAGTTTCGGTGGCTTTGTGATGGTTGACGATTCGGTGTTGGTGGTCGGCTTTGTGGTGGTTCATGGTTGACGGCTTTGTGGTGGTTCATGGTTGACAGCTTTGTGGTGGTTCAGGGTCCGAGGTGTTGGCTGCGATGCGACGACGGTGGCTGTGAGGTGGTGGTGTGGCAGACGTGTGATTTAAACTATGGTGGGGTTGGATGAGGGTGGTCGGTCGTGGTATTACAGTGATGGTGGTGCGGTGGTGCGGTGGTACGATGGATGCGGGTGGTGGTGGTGCGCTAGTGCGATGGATGCGGGTGGTGGTGGTGCCATGGTTGTGAGTTTTTGACAAAATAGATGGGTGGGGTGGGGGTAGGGCTGCTTAGGTGGAGTGGCTTTGGTTTTAGAGAGAGAGAGAGAGAGAGTAGAGATAGAGAGAGAGAGAGAGAGTGTGTGTGTGTGTGTGTATATATTATTAATATTTATACATAGATATTGTAGTAACAGTTTAAGTCCAAGTGTATTTTTGTCTTTTTACATACACTTAACGGAAAAATGGATGGGGGTTAGTGTCCTGGATTTAATTGTGACAGATTTTAAACCACAGTGGTTAAACCAGGCGTTTTAAACTATTGGATGAAAATGGTTATAACCACCAAACCACAGGGACGAAAAGCGTAATTTACTCTTAAATCTAAAATCATATAGAATAATAATTAATAAATAATAATCAACTTTTAAAAATATTATAATTAGATAACTCAAGTTTAAAAAATGATTCAGTTAGTTTACTTTACTTTCATATTTTATTTAAATTATAAGTTTTAACATGTTCTTTTAGTATGTTTTTTTTTTGTTTCAATTAGAAATAATTTTTTTTTGACGTGACGTGTAACGGTGGTGTGAAATTTAGGCATTTTTTATTTTTTTTAAATATTTGACATGTTTTTTATTTTTTAATATAATTTCATATATTAAAAATTCTGATCCCCACTTCTTCTCCTCCATTATTTTCTTAACATATGAAAAATTGATTATGACTTAATTTGATGGTTTAATGGTTCAATTTAAGGAAAATATGCATCAGTGATCATACTAGAACATTTTTGAAACTTGATTACTATTCTGTAACATTTTCGCTTATTTGAACTAGGTTATTCCTCGCACGCTTTGTGCGAGGGATGAACAAGTTAAACTGAGGCTTAGATAAATGCACGTAGTCGAATGATAATAACATTTTACACCTGAACACGTTTTCATCTTCGTAGCCGCCAACATGTCAAGGTAACAAAAACATAGTCGTAAAGAAAGATCATCATAAGACCGAGAGATAATTGGAAACGACACATGGTGCGGCCTTAGTTGGAAACGGGAGGCGGAACGACCATCATCTCCATCGGTTTGGCTTCTCTCACTAACCGTCTCTCTCTAGAAGTACCAAAGTGTGCTATTAACATTATTTAAAATGGCAACAATAATGACAAAAATGAATAACCTCAAACATTAGTGTTCACTACCTTTGTTTTTTTTAATACAAAGCTAATAATTAAAAATTTAAAAATAAGAACAATTATATTTTCCACCACAACAACACAATCCATCACATCCTTGATGTGTTGCTTGTTGTTGACATCATCGAGTGCTTGATATATTTGTAGAAATCTAATACCGTAATCAATTTGATTACTAAGAGATTGAATATGATTTAGTAATAACACAAGATTTTTTATTTACTTTAAAATAAAACAAGAATCTCAGAAGATTACAACAAACTGAGAGTGTATCATCATCAACACCTAAGCTTTCTTATTACATCTCATTAACTAACTAATAACCCGTTAACAAGAATTAACAAATTGAACTACTCACTTGACAACTATACCCCTTCAACAAAAAGAGAATGACACAAACTATCCTTGCACTAATATGAAATAGCTGCAGCACAATTACACTTTCACAATCTCCACCTTTGTTCAAAGCTAGCCAATTCCCAACAATTCAAACAATATAGAAACTCAGAATCACCCAACGCTTTAGTCAACATGTCACGAAAATAAAACATCAGAAACTTAGAACTACCCAATGCTTTAGTCAACATGTCATTTTCTTCAACATCTTCAGACCCTCGCGAATCCGATTCGATGTCTTCCACCGCAACATGCACCTCTTCATCGTCTTCCTCTGCCACAACACGCGATTATTATCAATACACTGATCTTCGTGAACGCGACATCGTTGCGGATAACCTTTAGCATTTGATGGTGAGTGTAGCCTTTTCTTCGTCTTTTCTGATGGAGAATCTCGCCGTTGGAGAATCTCGCCATTTATGCTAGTGATTTGTTGTCTATATTAAATTTTCACACGAATCAAGATTGTTTTTCATTTTTGGTTAACCCTAATTTACCAATTGGATTGATTTTTACATGTAATGGTTATGAATTGGAGAAATTAAGTGGCATCATGTTGAATGTTTCTTATGGAGATGTTACTTTTAAGTCATAAACGTTTATTTTAGGTGTTACGTGCCTACCGAAACTGATTGTGAACTTACCTAATTATATTAGCTCTAACACCCCCGCACCCACACGCACTCACTCTACACACTCCATATATCTCTCTCTCGCTCTCTTAACATTAACACTGAGATATCATACCTACTTAATTCTAACGGCTACTTAGCAATGTATATTTTATAAATTTTAAATTTCAAACGAAAATATTTGTGTGCAGTTAATTGTGTGTTAGATATGTAAGAATATTATCTTACACTAAAAAAACAATACCTAAATATATTAGCTCTACACCCCAAGAGCCTCTAGTTGAAACAACCACAAACCAATATCTGGGCTGAAAATATCTCTTACTTCAAATCAAACCCTATATTAATGTAAACAATATAAATTTATATACGTCTGTTAGAGGCGAACGAGGTGGTTGATGTGGCATGTATAGTCTACAGTTAGGCACGATGAGTGGTTACTTTTTTTTTTTTTACCAAATTTCACACTTATCTCATTAGCGTCACATCAACACCCTTCCTATTTTACCCAATCTCCCTATTTAGGAGGGAGTGGTATTATTAATTTTTTCACAAAACAGTTCCTCTTAATTTCTGTTGGTTAAAAAAGAAAAAGAAGATCGAATAAGGATGAAAAACTCCTGTAAGTAAGGTGATTGGGAAGATGATGATTTCTCGACAAACCATGAAGGATTAAGCAAAAGATATCCAACGACGATTCAAGCGTTCCACCTTCATCCACAGTGGAATCTAACAACGATTGCCCTCTTAAACTGTTGCTTCATCCCCAATTAGCATGGCTTTGTTCTAATGCTAGCTATTTATTTTTACTCTGTCATATTAAAGACCTTGAACTTCTACTCCACCAATATGATATTTGAGGTGGAATGTTGCATAAGAGAGAGAATAGAGAGAGCACCCTCAAAAAGATACACATAATAAAAGGTATTTTATTGTTTTTAATTTTATTTTTAAATAAGAGCTTAAACATTCTCAACTTCTTATGGGAGAAAGTAAAAAACAATGTCTCCTGAATAAAAAATGAAAAGGGAGCGAGTTAGATGTGGTAGGAATGCTTGAAACTGGAATCATACGGGATGGGTATACTTGAAGCCCAGTGGTATTGGACTGGATATGAGATTAGTTTTAACCTTTTTTATAAGGGTATGAGATTAGGTGATACCCGACCCGATTACCCGAAATCACATACCCGTTTACCCCGAACATATACCTGGAGCTTTTTATTTTTGGATATAAAAGCAAACGAACTAACTTTTTGGGATTATTAGATATGTGTTTTGTATATGAAATTTATGATATGAAATACCTGTTGCTAATTTGATAGTGGATGTGAAATTTTAAGATACTTAAATGTTGTAGCTGTTTTAGAGTTTTAATATTAAAATGTAAGCAATTTGTTATAATTATTTTTATGTTAAAATTTACCAGATGGGAGATATTACTGTAGTTTTTTATTACAATAATAAAGATGATCATATTTAATATTTAAAAAGGGGTACTTAATGTATAAAAGACAAAATTGTATAAACATACCCAACAACCCGACAGATGTTGGTCGATAGTAGCAACCATAACCTAATACTAACATATATACCCTATAGCCGACCAGTAATGACCCGACCAATACTTGACGGTATTGGGTCGAATATGAGATAAGATTTCAGAACCAGGCGTGGGCTTGGGATTATTAATACCGATCGAACCCGTCCCATTTCTATCCCTACGTTGTGTTCTTGAGTTTATTTCAGGAGAGAAGAGAAATAAAATCATTTATTTCTTTTTTTTTTCTTCTCCTTTCTCTTATTTTTTTTCTCTTTTCCCTTATTTTCTCTTCACTTTCTTCCAATTTGAAAGGATTGCTTTTAGCATGCATTTCCCCTCCACTTCTTTTCTTTTCACTCCTTAACTGAATTTGAGAACATAATTTTTTAGTTTTCTTTTGCTTCCCTCCAATAAAAAAACTCTAGAACACAACTGTTTTTTTTTCTTTTATCTCCTTAGTTGAACTCGAGAACACTTGTGGCCACTCTTTCTGTTTCACTCATACACACTGTTTTGTATATCATATCAGGCACCGAAACACAAGAACGTTGTCATTTTTTATGACAAAAAACCCTAAAAAGCATATGTGTTGTTAACTCCCTCAAAACCTTCATCATCTGAATATTGAAATCGATATAGTATTAGATGATCAAGAAAGTTACAAGAATATCAAAACAATAATCAACATATATACAAGATGAGAAAACATTAATCATGCCAAGAATTGAGGGATAAATATGGAAGTTGGTAGAGGAGAATACGGAAGAATATACGGAGAATTTGTTTCCATCTATACTCCCCCTCAAGTTAGAGCGTGAAGATTTTGAACTCCTAACTTGTCAAGTAACGCTTTAAATTGTTGTGCCCAAGGGTTTTGTAAGAATATCTGTGATTTGTGTTTTAGTGTCAATCTGCATGGGCTGTATTTCTTTTGAGTCAACGCATTCTCTAACAAAATGACAATCCATCTCAACGTGTTTAGTCCGTTCGTGGAATACAGGACTAGTGGCCATGTGACGAGCCGCTTGATTTTCACAAAAGAGGTGTTGGGATGATAGGAGAAACATCAAGTAGACGTAATTGCCATCTCGTCCATAAAATTTCACTGACGGCATTTGCCATCGCTCTGTACTCTGCTTCTGCGGATGATCGGGAGACGACAGATTGCTTTTTAGACTTCCATGAGATCGGAGCTCCCCCTAGAAATAATAAATAACCAGTTCTCGACCTTCGTGTGATTGGACAGCCTAGTCAGTCAGAGTCACAGTAGGCCGTGAGGCTTATACCTCCTTCTTTGGGAATTAAAATTCCCTGTCTAGGTTTGGCCTTATGTCACACCCCAACCTTGACGGCGGAATCGTCGAGGTGTGAGGGATAAGATTGTTCACAGCCACATAACGCTATGTTTAAATGTAAATAATCACATTAATAGTTTCAATAGGAATTACAAACATAAGTCTCAATCACGAAATACATTCAAACAAATATCAAAACATAACATAACATTTCATTTATTTAACTAGGTCCACGTCTTAGTGTTATTGCAAGCTTCAAAAGACCACTTTAAACTTGGGGGTTACCTGAAACTGATAAAAATAAAAGGTCAACTAAAAATAGTTGGTGAGTTTCCAATGTTTTCATACATAATATGAAAAGATTATAAGTTACAATTCGTGTCATAGGTTATAGCTAGTAAGGTTATAGAACACATATCTTCACAATCAAACCTCGACTTGATTACAAGTATATAAGATTGGCTAAGTGTATTTGGTTCCCTAGTGCACAAGCATACGGCTCCTAGTAGTCGGCAATACATCGACTTTAGCACCAAATAGGCTTGTCAGGCCCAAAGATCTAAGACGTCGCCAGGCTAGCAATAGTTAAGGATTGTAACAAACTATGTATCTCATATAATCACTTACAACATACAAATAACCATGACAAGATATAAAGATGAATTGCAAGTGCTTTACAAGTCTCAAACGTTTATAAGTGTGTAAAGTATAAGTATCATGTTTCACCCCAAAATGGTGTGAAATAAAGTAAAAGGGGGCAAGGAAAACTCACTTGTCAAATAAGTATATAAAACAAACAAACAAACAAACCCAGTATATCCCACTCAAGAGTAGGGTCTGGGGAGGGTAGGTGGTGGCAAGTCTTTCCTCTATCCAAATAGGTAGAGAGACTGCTTCCAAAGAGACCCCCGGCTCGATAACAAAAGCAATAAAGCTAGGAAATCAACATATAATCAAATATATGATATAAGCTATATGATATATGATACCGTACCCATCCTACAGCAAACATTAGAATATCACCAAAAGAATATAAAATGAACAAGCCTGCATCAGGGAAGCACCAAATTTTCCCTAAAAAGGTCGCAGTGTACTACGTACACATCAGGCCCGGAAGAAGTAATGAAAGTCCCTTCGTATCTACAGAAACCACTAAAAGTCCTTAATTTTAATTCTACGTCTCCAGTCGCTCCTATCCTCGATCATGTGCTCAGAGAGGTGCAAGTGTGCCATATCTCGCCTAATTATCTCTTCCCAAGTCAGCCTAGGTCTTCCTCTACTCTTCCTGCCCTCTATGACGATATTCTCCACTGCTCTGACTGGTGCTGCCATTGGTCTCCTCTTGGCATGTCCATACCACCTTAATCTTCCCTCTCTTATTTTATCTGCAATACAAGCCACTTCTAAATTCTGTCGAAACACTTCGTTTCTTATCCGATCCAGTCTTGTATGGCCACTCATCCACCTTAGCATTCGCATTTCCGCAACCTCTATTTGTTTCTCGTGCGATTTCTTTATGGCCCAGCATCTGTTCCATATAGCATAGCTGGGCGTACCACGACTTTGTATAGTTTTCCCTTAAGTTTTGCTGGAAACCTCTTGTCACATAGGATCCCTGATGCTGCTCTCCACTTGCACCATCCTGCTTGGACACGGTGCGCTACATCGCTGTGTATCTCTCCGTCTTCCTGCAGGTACGAGCCCAGGTATTTGAACCTAGATGTCCGTGGGACCGGCATACCTTGGATACTGATTTGGGTGTCCTCTTCCTCGTCACCACCAAAGTTACAATGCATGTATTCCGTCTTAGAGCGACTTATCGTTAACCCTTTGTTCTCCAGCGTTGCTCTCCACTGCTCTAGCTTGTCGTTAAGCATCATTTTAGATTCTGATATTAGGACAATATCATCCGTAAAGAGCATGCACCACGGGACTGACTGTTGTATAGACTTAGTCATTTCATCCAACACTAGTGCGAAGAGAAATGGGCTCAATGTCGATCCTTGGTGGAGTCCCACTTCCACTGAGAATGAGTCTGTGTCTCCTACCGGTGCTCGCACACGCGTTTTTGCCCCGTCATACATATCATTAATTAATTTGGTATACCTCTCTGGTACCCCTCTAAGTCGTACAGTTTCACAAATTAGTTGTCGCGGTACACTGTCATAGGCCTTTTCTGTAACATCTTGTAATTTTGGTTAATTAAAAATTAGCTTTGTTATAATTCTTGTAAGGGTCATTATTGCCACATAAGAAACTTATGGGTTGCTTATGTTCATATTATTTGTTAGGAAGTCAAAATACAATAATAATAATAATAATCCTAATAATGATAATAATAATTGTCTCAATAATAATAATAATAACAATAGTAATAATAATAATAATGATATTAATAATTATAATAATTTATAGAAGTTAATAAACTTGAGTCAATGTTTAAAACCTAAACTAATTAAGTTAAGGGTTGGTTTTGCCAATTTTAAAACTTCAAAAGAAAGTTTTCAACATAAAACAACAAATGTAAACCACAGGGACCATCTGTGTAAGTCTCAAAAAGAAACCCAAACCAACCCTCCCTTTCCCCGTAAATCCGGCAACACCTCCGGCCAAACTCCGGCGAGCTCCGGTGAGCCTCAAACTCACGAAAAAACACCCGAAATCAATGCCCAAACCGTTCCAAACCCTTCGTGTACAAGATTCGAACATGATTAACCACTTAATTTGGGTTATAAAACACCGGTTACTATGTTCACTCGAGTAGTAACCGAAACCTTTAAATTCTAGAGCCGTTCGATCATTAAACCTCAATAATAATATAATTAACTCAACATAAACGGTAATCTATCAACCTTAAATCGAATACCACCCTCAATTACACCTGAAAATACACGAAATCCCACCTTCGATCACCCCCACTGTCGCGGACCTGCAAGTTAGTCGAGGACCATCTTCCAAGCAACGTGAGACAAAATTGACAAAGGGCTTTTCATCATTTGGGCTATTCGAAACTTTCTGCAAAGCGAATTCGAATTTCGTCATCAATTGTACCCTGAACGAATCACAACATAGTCGCGCACTGTTCTTGAACCTGTTCTTCATCGATTCATTCACAAATCGGGTAGTTAGATACATCATTTTGTTCGTATTTACAAGGGGAGTCAAAGCCCCATGTTTGTTTCCTTTAACACCATCGAATTGCCATTCAATTTATGGTCCAAACGATTTAGGGTTCTAAGGGAATGGGGGAAATTGATTAGTTTATGTTTAAAACGATTTAAAACCAAGATAAACCGCGGCTCAGAGCCTTGGTTCACTGGTTACACACTTGACTGTCCACCTGGAGGTCCCGGGTTCGAACCCGGGCACCTCCATATATTTTTTTAAAGGCTTTTCAGCCTTAAAATAATTATAAAAAATTCTAGAAAAATATAAAAATGGTGTTTGTAAACCTTAAACATTTTTAAAGACATCACAAAATTTTCTGTAAATGTTTCAAGATTTAAATAATTAAATATCTTTTAATAAGATATTATAACAAAGGTTAATTTAGGTTATTTCTTATAAAATGGACTTTAAATAATAGTATAAATTGATAAATTATTATTGTTCCAAACGTTCGTTTCAAATAATATGGCTTAAATTGTAATTATTTCTTTTAATTATAAAACTTTGTTCTATACATTTTCCAAGTTATTATAAAACGTTCTTTTCACATCATGAAATAAAACATAAATATATATATAAAATTTTCAAGAAATCATGAATAATTTTCAATTGTTAAAGGTAAGTATTTGACAAGCCCCAAAATCCACTTAGAACCCTAGTCCTCGTTGATTCGTTAAAATCATTACAATAGAGACTTAAATCTCGTAAAAACATATATTTTAAGTGCATTGTGAAGGACTACGTTGAAACGACGCGCGTTATTATTTTCTTATTAATCATCCAGTATATACTTATTTGATCAAGTGAGTATTTCTATACCCCCTTTTTTATTTTCACACTTTGGGGTGAAACATGTTACTTATTAACCACTACACTTGTAAACACGTTTGATTCTTGTAAACTTATGGCAATTTACTTGTGTGTGCGATTAGTTGAATCTTGTAGCTATCGTGTAATGTCGAATACATGTACAATCATTAACTATTGCTAGCCTGGCGACGTCATAGATCTATGGGCCTGACAAGCCTGCTTGGTTGATCCAAGTACACTTAGCTAATCGTATATACTTATAACTTGGTTGATCCAAGTACACGTTTGAGACTTGTAAAACTTTGTCAAGGTTTGATTGTGCATTCTGTCTTACATCCCTAGTTACTTTGTTTCTCTAATTTACAACATGAATTGCCATCTTTTATATAATTATGTATCAAAAACTATAGAATGCTCACCAACATCTATATGTTGACCTTTTATTTTTAACATGTTTCAGGAAATACACAAGTCTGATTGATAGCTTGAAGTGCTTCCACATCTAGGAATGGACCTAGCTAAATAAACGAAATAAATTGGATTGTTGCATCTTGTGTTATGTTATTTACTTTTTGAGACTTATATTTGTAATGGTACAATTCACACTTATGAATAATATATATTTGGGTTATTAATAGCGTTATGTGGCTGTGAACGATCTTAACCCTCACACCTCGACGTTTCCGCCGTCAAGGTTGGGGTGCGACAGATTGGTATCAGAGCCCATAACTATAGGGATTTAGGTTATTAGAAATGGTGACCTAGACTATAGCATATGCATGAACCTTATAGAATTATATTTCTATCTTTTAAAGTATATGGTTTGCATGCTACATAATGCTATGTTCCCTTATGTGCAATTTGATGCCTTAGCATAGGATTGCCTAAACATTTCTACATGTCTCCCAAAACTTACATTTGACTCTTAGACTCTCCCCGAACATGAAACCTCTTAATCTTATTCTCGACGACACGTGGAATCGTATACTTATGCTTATGACTTGGATCTTTAGGCGTTATGTCTAATCTATATAAATCTCATCAAGGTTTTGATTTCATGAACCTAAGAAATATTGTGTGACACATAGACACCTGTATTCTGGATTTCCTGGCAAAAAGCCCTCGGGCTAAGGCAAGCGTATTCGTATAAATCTCATTGAGGGGCCCGTTACGCTACCTGGGGATTTCTGGGATGAGTGATAAACTATGGTCAAAATACACAAATCTCTAAGGCAAATGGGTCAATTCACCTTGACGTGTCAACGTTTCCAAATGGTAATGCGTTACCCAAATGGAATCATTCTGTGTACCTTACAACCCTTAGCTTGTCTTTGTCTAAACTACTATCCTTTGTTATTCTCATTCCTGTAACTAACTCATTTTGTATATCTAGCATGTCTCGTCATCATGGAAAGCGTGGAAGTTCCGACCGAAAACTTGCAGCAATGATAGCCCGACAAATGGCTGCTGTGCTCCCAACCATGGTTGCTGAGCTTAATAGCACCCTAATGGCTAATAGCAACAACAACACTAATGGGAACAATAGTGGTGCTCATGGAGAGAATAACAACAATCAACAAGGGAACACCCGTACTTGCACTTTCAAACACTTCAACTCGTGCAAACCCACTAGTTTTAGTGGAAAAGAAGGAGCCACTGGACTCCTCGAGTGGTTTGAAAGTATGGAGAACACCTTTATCGTTAGCGAGTGCCCTGATGAGTTCAAAGTTCGCTATGCTGCAAGTGTCCTTCAACAACGGGCACTAACATGGTGGAATAGTGAAAAGAAAAACCGTGGAACTGAGGTTGCTTTGGCGTTGCCCTGGGAAGAATTTAAGGATATCATGATCCAAAAGTTTTGCCCGAGGAGCGAGTTGCAAAAGCTGGAGGAGGAGTTCTGGAACCTCAAACAGGATGGTGGGAATCATTTGGCTTATTCCACCCGACATCATGAATTGAGTATGCTGCTACCACACATGGTAGACACCGTGCCCCGTAACATTGAAAAATTCATCAAGGGGGTACCACCTCAAATTCAAGATGCCGTGGTGGGTAGTAGGCCCACAACTTTGGAGGAGGCAATTACTATCACAGCGTAGCTCACTGAGAATCATATTAGAGCTGGCACTATGTCGGCAAAGGGTTCAAAGTATACTGCGAAGGCGACACCCGAGGCAACAAAGGAGGTAAGGCCGAGTCATCTTCCCAAAACAAGAAGCGTAAGTTCACCCCGACACGCAACTATGCTATGACCGCCCCAAATGCACCTCAAAAACAAATGGTGGTGCAAATCAAGCTCCCGTGGCTAGAGCTTATGTTGGTCCATACCCTATGTGCAACACGTGCAAGTACCATCACACGAGCAACACTCCATGCCGAGTCTGCTCATTGTGTGGAAAGTATGGGCACTTGGTGGCTACTTGTCTTCGAGCGCCAAACAACACTGCAATGCTTACCAACCGAACCTGCTATAACTATGGCGAGTCTGGTCATATTCGTCCGCAATGTCCTCGCAATGCAGGAAATGTGCCACCGGCTCGTGGAAGGGCCTTCAACATCAACGCCAACCAAGCACAAGCCAACAATGACGTGGTGAATGGTACGACGTTGAACTACTTTTAAATCATTTCTTGTCTTATAAATATTCCTATCTTTGTGTTCATCATACCAATAATAGATTATTACCAAACAGGTATGTATCTTGTAAATAGTCATTATGCATCCGTATTGTTTGATTCGGGTGCGGATAAGAGTTTCGTGTCGTTGGAATTCGAGCCTATACTTTCTAAACCGCGTGTTAAACTGGGAAGATCCTTCACGGTCGAAGTCGCCGATGGAAAATCTATTGTCATTGACGTCGTAATACGTGATTGCACCTTAAGCCTTAACGAACACGAGTTCTCCATCGACCTCATTCCTATGCAACTGGGAAGCTTCGATGTTATTATCGGCATGGATTGGTTAGCCAAACATCGTGCGGAAATTTTGTGCTTCGAGAAATGCATCCGAATTCCCTTACCGACTGGTGATACCTTAAAGGTCTTTGGGGAGAAACCATCCCAAGGCCTCAAACTTATGTCTTGTATCAAGGCCCGCAGGTGCTTAAGTAAAAACTACATGGCTTTCATGGCATATGTAGTTAATACGAAAGCCAAGGGTAAGGAATTGAAAGACATTCCTGTCGTGCGGGTGTTTCCTGAGGTTTTTCCTGAGGATCTTAAAGGGCTACCTCCCGTGCGAGAAGTTGAGTTCAAGATTGACTTAATCCCTGGTGCAAACCCTGTGGCTAAATCGCCTTATCGTCTTGCACCGTCCGAGATGCAAGAACTAGCTAGCCAACTGCAAGAGCTGACCGATAAGGGTTTCATTCGCCCTAGTTCATCACCGTGGGGTGCACCTGTCCTATTTGTGAAGAAGAAGGATGGTTCATTTCGTATGTGCATCGATTACCGAGAACTCAACAAGCTTACTATCAAAAACCGATACCCTCTCCCTCGAATCGATGATCTTTTCGACCAACTCCAAGGAGCAACTCAATTCTCAAAGATCGATCTACGTTCTGGGTATCATCAACTACGTGTTCACGATGATGACATTTCAAAGACCGCTTTTCGTACTCGATATGGACACTACGAGTTCATGGTTATGCCTTTTGGCTTGACCAATGCACCTGCCGTGTTCATGGATCTCATGAATCGAGTATGTAAACCGTATTTGGATAAGTTTGTGATCGTGTTCATTGATGACATTCTTATTTATTCCAAGACGAAAATCGATCACGAGACGCACTTGCGACAAGTTCTTGGACTTTTCAAGAAGGAGCAATTATACGTCAAGCTTTCCAAGTGTGAATTCTGGTTAGAAGAGGTTCAATTTTTAGGACATGTGGTGAATAGCCAAGGAATTCACGTCGATCCTGCAAAAATTAAAGCCGTGAAAAATTGGTGTGTTCCCACAACCCCAACCGAAGTTCGTTCTTTTCTGGGCTTAGCGGGATATTACCGTAGGTTCATAGCAAATTTCTCGAAGATTGCTAAACCATTAACGGTGCTAACCCAAAAGAATCGACTCTTTGAATGGGGACCCGAACAAGAAGAGGCTTTCGAGACATTAAAACGCAAGTTGTGTAACGCTCCTATTCTCACGCTTCCCGATGGAAATGACGACTTTACCGTGTACTGTGATGCCTCTAATCAAGGCCTTGGTTGTGTTCTCATGCAACAAGGCAAAGTCATAGCATACGCATCGAGGCAATTGAAGGTTCATGAAGTGAACTACACTACCCATGATCTTGAACTTGGTGCTGTAGTTTTTGCTCTGAAAATTTGGCGACACTACCTTTATGGGACGCAATGCATAGTCTACACCGATCATAAGAGTCTCCAACACGTGTTCAACCAAAAGGATCTCAACATGAGACAAAGACGTTGGATCGAGTTGATTAGCGACTACGACTGTGACATTCGCTATCATCCTGGAAAGGCGAATGTTGTAGCCGACGCACTGAGTCGCAAGGTCCACAACAAGACTGTCTCGCCTCAAGAAATCCGAGATCGAAGACAATGGTTTGACACGTTAAGGGAATTTGATACCGAGATTCATGTGGATATTAACGAGGCTACTGTCATGCTATAAAATATCAGATTGATTGATCTCGAGTTATGCATTCGCAAGGCTCAACAAGTGGCATTAACCGACGAAGAAAAGGATGAAGATTTGGTGTCCAACATTCGGTCACAACTGGAGACAAAACCAACGGCTTGTGGTACTTTTTGAATCGACTTTGGATCCCTAATCGTGATAATCTGCGTCACCTCATTATGAACGAAGCTCATCAAACCCGATACTCTATTCATCCTGGCTCCGATAAGATGTACATGGACTTGTGTAGTCAATATTGGTGGCCTGGAATGAAGAAAGATATTGCGTCTTATGTTTCCAAGTGTCTAACGTGTGCAAGAGTCAAAGCCGAGCATCAACGACCAAGTGGTTTACTTGAACAACCCGAAATCCCTATGTGGAAATGGGAACGTATATCCATGGATTTCATAACCAAGTTACCTCGTACTCCTCGTGGCCATGATAGTATATGGGTGATTGTTGACCGTTTGACCAAAACGGCACACTTCATACCAATACGAGACACTTATAAAGTTTCAAGACTTGCCCGCATCTACATTGACGAAATTATGAGTCGTCATGGCGTACCGTTGCATATCATATCCGACCGAGATGCTCGTTTCACTTCGCACTTTTGGTCGTCTATGCAAGAACTCTTGGGTACTCAATTGGACTTAAGTACGGCTTACCATCCTCAAACTGATGGTCAAACCGAACGAACAATCCAAACCCTCGAGGATTTGCTACGACTATGTGTCCTTGACTTTGGTGGTGATTGGGATACGCATTTACCACTCGCGGAATTCTCATATAACAATAGTTATCACTCGAGTATCAAGATGGCACCATTCGAGGCCTTGTATGGTCGTAAATGTCGTTCGCCGATCTGTTGGACTGACATTGGGGAAAATCTTATCACTGGTCCTGAACTTATTCAAGAAACGACTGACAAAGTTTCTAAAATTCGATATAACCTTGAAGTGGCTAGGAGTCGCCAAAAGAGTTATGCCGATAAAAGACGCAAACCGTTGGAGTTTCAAGTCGACGATATGGTTCTTCTTAAGGTCTCTCCATGGAAGGGTGTTGTACGTTTTGGGAAGAAGGGTAAGTTAGCCCCACGCTTTGTAGGACCTTTCAAGATTCTGAAAAGAATTGGGAAAGTGGCTTACAAACTGGAACTACCTCCTGAACTTAGCGGGGTTCATCCTGTCTTCCATGTCTCAAACCTGAGGAAATGTCTGGCTGATGAAAATTTGCATGTTCCTCTCGAGGAAATCCAAATAGATGAGTCATTGCATTTCGTTGAGAAACCGGTTGAGATCATGGACCGCATCATGAAGAAGACTAGAACTACAACTACCCCAATTGTTAAGGTTCGTTGGGAAAACAAACGTGGAGCTGAGTTCACTTGGGAACGTGAGGAACATATGAGAAAGAGATACCCGCATTTGTTTGTATAGTTTTAATTCTAATTTCGGGACGAAATTTCTTAAAGTTGGGGAGACTGTAACATCTTGTAATTTTGGTTAATTAAAAATTAGCTTTGTTATAATTCTTGTAAGGGTCATTATTGCCACATAAGAAACTTATGGGTTGCTTATGTTCATATTATTTGTTAGGAAGTCAAAATACAATAATAATAATAATAATCCTAATAATGATAATAATAATTGTCTCAATAATAATAATAATAACAATAGTAATAATAATAATAATGATATTAATAATTATAATAATTTATAGAAGTTAATAAACTTGAGTCAATGTTTAAAACCTAAACTAATTAAGTTAAGGGTTGGTTTTGCCAATTTTAAAACTTCAAAAGAAAGTTTTCAACATAAAACAACAAAATGTAAACCACAGGGACCATCTGTGTAAGTCTCAAAAAGAAACCCAAACCAACCCTCCCTTTCCCCGTAAATCCGGCAACACCTCCGGCCAAACTCCGGCGAGCTCCGGCGAGCCTCAAACTCACGAAAAAACACCCGAAATCAATGCCCAAACCGTTCCAAACCCTTCGTGTACAAGATTCGAACATGATTAACCACTTAATTTGGGTTATAAAACACCGGTTACTATGTTCACTCGAGTAGTAACCGAAACCTTTAAATTCTAGAGCCGTTCGATCATTAAACCTCAATAATAATATAATTAACTCAACATAAACGGTAATCTATCAACCTTAAATCGAATACCACCCTCAATTACACCTGAAAATACACGAAATCCCACCTTCGATCACCCCCACTGTCGCGGACCTGCAAGTTAGTCGAGGACCATCTTCCAAGCAACGTGAGACAAAATTGACAAAGGGCTTTTCATCATTTGGGCTATTCGAAACTTTCTGCAAAGCGAATTCGAGTTTCGTCATCAATTGTACCCTGAACGAATCACAACATAGTCGCGCACTGTTCTTGAACCTGTTCTTCATCGATTCATTCACAAATCGGGTAGTTAGATACATCATTTTGTTCGTATTTACAAGGGGAGTCAAAGCCCCATGTTTGTTTCCTTTAACACCATCGAATTGCCATTCAATTTGTGGTCCAAACGATTTAGGGTTCTAAGGGAATGGGGGAAATTGATTAGTTTATGTTTAAAACGATTTAAAACCAAGATAAACCGTGGCTCAGAGCCTTGGTTCACTGGTTACACACTTGACTGTCCACCTGGAGGTCCCGGGTTCGAACCCGGGCACCTCCATATATTTTTTTTAAGGCTTTTCAGCCTTAAAATAATTATAAAAAATTCTAGAAAAATATAAAAATGGTGTTTGTAAACCTTAAACATTTTTAAAGACATCACAAAATTTTCTGTAAATGTTTCAAGATTTAAATAATTAAATATCTTTTAATAAGATATTATAACAAAGGTTAATTTAGGTTATTTCTTATAAAATGGACTTTAAATAATAGTATAAATTGATAAATTATTATTGTTCCAAACGTTCGTTTCAAATAATATGGCTTAAATTGTAATTATTTCTTTTAATTATAAAACTTTGTTCTATACATTTTCCAAGTTATTATAAAACGTTCTTTTCACATCATGAAATAAAACATAAATATATATATATATAAAATTTTCAAGAAATCATGAATAATTTTCAATTGTTAAAGGTAAGTATTTGACAAGCCCCAAAATCCACTTAGAACCCTAGTCCTCGTTGATTCGTTAAAATCATTACAATAGAGACTTAAATCTCGTAAAAACATATATTTTAGGTGCATTGTGAAGGACTACGTTGAAACGACGCGCGTTATTATTTTCTTATTAATCATCCAGTATATACTTATTTGATCAAGTGAGTATTTCTATACCCCCTTTTTTTATTTTCACACTTTGGGGTGAAACATGTTACTTATTAACCACTACACTTGTAAACACGTTTGATTCTTGTAAACTTATGGCAATTTACTTGTGTGTTGCGATTAGTTGAATCTTGTAGCTATCGTGTAATGTCGAATACATGTACAATCATTAACTATTGCTAGCCTGTCGACGTCATAGATCTATGGGCCTGACAAGCCTGCTTGGTTGATCCAAGTACACTTAGCTAATCGTATATACTTATAACTTGGTTGATCCAAGTACACGTTTGAGACTTGTAAAACTTTGTCAAGATTTGATTGTGCATTCTGTCTTACATCCCTAGTTACTTTGTTTCTCTAATTTACAACATGAATTGCCATCTTTTATATAATTATGTATCAAAAACTATAGAATGCTCACCAACATCTATATGTTGACCTTTTATTTTTAACATGTTTCAGGAAATACACAAGTCTGATTGATAGCTTGAAGTGCTTCCACATCTAGGAATGGACCTAGCTAAATAAACGAAATAAATTGGATTGTTGCATCTTGTGTTATGTTATTTACTTTTTGAGACTTATATTTGTAATGGTACAATTCACACTTATGAATAATATATATTTGGGTTATTAACAGCGTTATGTGGCTGTGAACGATCTTAACCCTCACACCTCGACGTTTCCGCCGTCAAGGTTGGGGTGTGACATTTTCTAGGTCGATGAATACCATATGGAGGTCCCTTTTCTTTTCTCTGTATTTCTCCATTATCCTTCTTATGACGTGTATGGCTTCTGTCGTAAAGCGTCCTGGCATAAATCCAAATTGGTTTATTGCTATCTGGGTTTCCCGTCTAATTCTCGTATCAATAACTCTTTCCCATAGTTTCATCGTGTGACTCAGTAGCTTTATTCCCCTGTAGTTTTCGCAACCTTGAATATCTCCTTTTTTCTTATATATGGGGACTATGACACTGGTTCTCCACTGGTCTGGCATCTTCCCTGTCTTAAAGATAGTGTTGAATAGATCTGTTAGCCATTTGAGACCCTCATCACCCAGACATTTCCACGCTTCAATCGGTATGTTGTCTGGCCCCACCGCTTTAGCCCTTCCCATTTTCTTCATAGCTTTTGTAACTTCGTCAACTGTGATGCTTCTACAATAGCATTGATTTTGCTGCGTTGTTTGAGTTGTTCTATCTACCTCAGTTTGTTGATTTTGATTCCTATTGTTAAATAGGTTATCGAAGTAAGTTTTCCATCTGACCTTGATATCTTTCTCCTTCACCAAAACCTTTCCATCCGCATCCTTTATGTACTTGACCATTGTCAGGTCCTGTCTTCTTCTTTCTCTTGCCTTGGCTATCTTAAACATGTCATGCTCTCCTTCTTTCGTCTCTAGTCGCTTATACATCATTTCATACGCCGTGTTCTTTGCCTCTGACACCGATTTTTTCGCTTGTCTCTTAGCCTCCTTGTACTTTTGTTTTAGCTCCGCGTGTTCTTCGTCATTGTTACAGTGTATGAGCTCTCTAAAACTTTGTTGTTTGGTACGTATCTTCTCCTGTACATTTTCGTTCCACCACCATGATTCCTTATGGCCAACTGCCCTTTTTGTTGTGACTCCAAGCGTTTCTTTAGCTGCTTGGATGAGCCTATTTGTCATAACCTCCCACTTTTGGTTTGCATCTTCCTGTGGCCCAGTTTGGTTCATTTGTATGACTTTATCTCTAAAAATGGTAATCTTTTCGTCTTTGAGCTGGCCCCATATGATCTTGGGTGTAACTCTCTTGTTCCGTTGGGCAATTGGCCTCTTGACGCGTATATCCGCCACCAACATATGGTGTTGCGTCACAACCGTCTCTCCCGGGATTGCTTTACAGTCTTTCCACGAGCTATGATCTTCTCTCCTCATCAATAGATAGTCTATCTGCGTGTGTCTCCCGCCGCTGCTAAACGTGATTAGATGTGAGTCTCTTTTCTTAAAGAACGAATTTATGATGCCTAAGTCATGCGCTACTGCAAATTCAAGAAGCTCCCTACCGCCGTCATTCCTAAGACCATACCCGTAGCCTCCGTGCACCAGTTGGAAATGCTCATTATCCTTTCCGATATGTCCATTAAAATCTCCTCCTATGTATAACTTTTCCTCTCTAGGTATGTCGCCCATAACTTGGTCTAAACTCTCCCAGAACGTTTTTCTTTCCGTTTCTCCTAATCCAACATGTGGTGCATACGCACTAACTACCGTCACTACCTCATCTCCTATTACTATTCTTAACAACATAATTCTATCATTGTATCTCCTCACCTCCACTACATTATCTTGGAGTTCCTTAGCAACTAAAAAACCTACTCCGTTTTTAGCTCCATCAGACCCTGAATACCATAGTTTATAACTATTGCACTCTTTTGCTCTCCCACCCCGCCATCTAGTCTCCTGCAGGCATGCTATGTGGACCCTACGTTTTTTCAGCACATCAATTAACTCTAGTAACTTACTAGTTAGGGTTCCTACATTCCACGATGCCACTCTTAATCTACAAACCTGATTCCCTGTCTTGGCACCTCTCCTCACCGAACATGATCTCGGGGCAGCATATTGGGTCGTACTATCTATTATACCAGGCAGAGTCTACTAAAACCACCAAACAATAAAAACACAGCCAACACACTAGAAAGAAAGCAAGCACACGTTAAACACACTCAACAAGTAAAAACACAAACAACTAGAGCTATACGCAATAAATCAAATACCGGGAAAGCAGCAATATTTCAAATAGCTAGAAATGAGAAAATGTAACCCGTTATGGAACGATCTTACCAAAGTTATTCTAGAACTAAAAACAGGAAATATAAAGGATAGAAAGATCTGACAGCGGGGGGTTCCCAAGTTAGGGTTCGCCTAGCGATTGAAAGTCCGTAACCTTCGCGGGTTACAAGGCTCACAGATGGAGCAAGAACTCGTAACAGGTGACGGCAGGTGATGGCGGTGAGTGACTGTGGGTGTGTTGTGTGGGCTGTCGGCTAATAGGTGACGGCAGGTGATGGCGGTGGGGTGGAAGGTGAGGGCAGAAAATGCAGCGGCGATGACGGCAGTGACCGGAGGTGACCGGTGTGGCTAGCGGGGGTGAAGGTTGTGGCTAGCGGAGGTGGGCGGTGGTGGTGGGTGGTCGCGTTTTATGGTGTGGTGGTCGCGTATGGTGCTCCGGTGTGAGGTGGCCGCGGTGGGTGACGGGTGAAGGTTGTGGCTAGCGGGGGTGGAGGTTGTGGCTAGTGGAAGTGACCGGGTAGTGGTTGCGGTTTGTGGTGTGGTGGTTGGTGGTCGCCATTTGTGGCGTTGTGGTCGCCGTTTGAGGTGGGGTGGGGTCGCGGTCGCGGATTTGTGTGGTGCGCCGGAGGTCACCGGAGAAGGTCTCCGCGGTTTGTCGCCGGAGAAGGTCACCGGCGGTGAGATGACCGTTGGTGATGGTGGCTGCGGTACTAAGGAGGTACCTGTGCAGTAGAGAGAGAGTACAGTAGAGAGAGAGAGTACAGTAGAGAGAGAGAGAGAGAGCCGGAGAATCATAAAAAGAGTTGTAAAAATATATGTAAATATATAATGACGATTAATAAGAATAATAGTAGGCGTCGTTCCAACGTGAATCGTTACAAGGCACCTAAATATGTAAATATATATTCACAAGGTTAAAGTCTTAATAATAAGCTTTAATGTTTTAACGTGAACTAGGGTTTCAATTGGAATTGTGAGGTTTTGTCGAGTAATTAAATTTATAAAGTAATTATTCGCGTTTCGATCTATTAGGAGAATTTTATATGGGTGTTTAAGTATTTTAAGAATGAATTTCAAGTATGAAAATTGATAAGGTTTAATATATATAAAACTTTATAATTATTTAAGATTAATTGGAATAACGTTTTGATTAATAACAAATTATTAATCTAACCCTTAGTTAGTATATTTTTTAAGAGAATAATATTTTAGAATGATTTATGAAATTATAAAATATATAATTTCTACAAACTTTTATTATTTATTATTTGAGACAAATAATTATTCATTATTTGAAACAATAATAATTAATAACTAAAACATGAAAATAATCCAATTGTAATGTTTTGTTAAGATAAACAACTTTTGAAGTCTATCTTATAAATTATTTAACTAGTTTTATTATTTGTTTTAATAAAATAAAATAAAATATTAAGATATTATAAGAATTAAATTTGCAGAAATTGGTTTGATGTAAAGAAAAATATTTAAAGTTTATAAAACTGGTTTCAAAAATTTTTAGAATTTTTATACAATTTTTAAGGGCCAAAAAGGCCTTTTAAAAAAAAGAATGGGGGTTGCCGGGTTCGAACCCGGGACCTCCAGTGTATATTGCACATGCATAACCGGTGAACCAAAGGCCGTGGCCGCGGCTTATGTTGGTTCTAAATTCTTAAATGCAGTGTTAAACAAGGATCCTCAATCCGGATGAACCCTAGGTTCGTTCGGATCCAAATCGAAGGCCAATTCTTTGTTGTTAACACAGAAGATCATGGGGCTTTTATTCCCCATGGTTTAACGATCATAATGGTACGTTTAATTACCTGATTGGAGATCAAATGGGCGAGCACAGATCAAGAACAGTCGCGGCTAGAGATGAGATTGGTTCGAAATGAAATTGTTGATGATAATCGAATTAAATCAGCAGGAAGCTTCGTGTGATGACCTCTATGCAAAGCCCTTTATCAATTGAAGCTGAAATTGCTTGAAAGGTAGTTGTTGATTGAGTTGCAGGTTCACGGCAGTGGAGTCGATCGAAGGGAGTGTTTTCAATTGTTTTGAACGAAATTGAAGTCACAGGAGCGTTATAATCGATCTTAAGTGTGTTAGTGCGATTTCAATTTGATTATTATAGTTCACAGTGCGATCTGAGGTCTGTAAAAGCTGTCAACATCGCGTGGAGAGAAACAGAGATTGAATCGCACTTAGATTTCAAATTAAACTATAGTCATGCATTCGAATCTTGCACATGAGGCTGTTAGGGTGTTTGTTTTGATTTAAAATGGAGTAAATTGGCCGCTGCGGGCTCGCCGGAGTTCGGTGGTCGGCGGCGTGTGTCGACGGGGAAAGGGGGGCGGTTTGGGTGTTTTTAAAAAAAATTACAATCTGGTCCCTGTTCTTTCCAAATGTTTTTATTTTAGGTAATAAACTTTTATTTAAAGTTTTCAAAATATCAAAACAACCCCCTGTACTTTAATTCTAAATTTTATTATTATTATTATTATTATTATTATTATTATTATTATTTATTATTATTATTATCAATAATATTATCATTATTAATATTATTATTACCATTGATATTATGGTTATTATTTTTACTAGTATTATTATTACTATTATGATTAGTTATTATTATTACTATTATTATTATTATTATTTTCATTATTATTATTTTTATTATTATTATTATTATTATTATTATTATTATTAATTTATTATTTATTATTAGCAAAACTAACTTTATATTAATTCAAAATTACAAGATGTTACAGTCTCCCCAACTTGAAAGAATTTCGTCCCGAAATTAAAAATGAAACTATGCGAATAGATACGGGTATTTCTTCTTCATGTGCTCCTCACGTTCCTAAGTAAATTCAGCACCACGCTTATTCTCCCAACGAACCTTGACGATTGGGGTTGTGGTGGTTCTAGTCTTCTTCATAATGCGATCCATAACTTCAACGGGTTTCTCGACAAAGTGTAATGACTCGTCGATCTGGATGTCATCCAACGGAACATGTAGACCTTCGTCAGTCAGACACTTCCTCAAATTCGAAACATGGAACACAGGATGAATCCCACTAAGGTCGGGAGGTAATTCCAGTTTGTAAGCCACTTTCCCAATCCTTTTCAGAATCTTGAAAGGTCCTACAAATCTTGGAGCCACTTTACCCTTTCTTCCGAAGCGAACAACACCCTTCCACGGTGAAACCTTAAGAAGAACCATCTCCCCAACTTGGAATTCCAATGGCTTACGTCGCTTATCAGCATAGCTCTTTTGTCGACTTCTTGCCACTTCAAGGTTCTTTCGGATGATAGAAACTTTATCGGTCGTCTCTTGTATGAGTTCAGGACCAGTGATGAGGTTTTCACCAATGTCGGTCCAGCAGATCGGTGAACAACATTTTCGACCATAAAGTGCTTCGAATGGTGCCATCTTGATACTCGAGTGATAACTATTGTTATACGAAAACTCCGCGAGCGATAGATGCGTATCCCAATCACCACCAAAGTTAAGGACACACAGGCGTAGCAAATCCTCCAGGGTTTGGATCGTCCGCTCGGTTTGACCATCAGTTTGAGGATGGTAAGCCGTGCTTAGATCTAGTTGTGTACCCAAAAGTTCTTGCATAGACGTCCAAAAATGTGAAGTGAAACGGGCGTCATGGTCGGATATGATGTGAAGAGGCACCCCATGACGACTTACAATTTCATCAACGTATATACGAGCCAACCTAGATGTCTTGTAAGTGTCACGTATGGGTATAAAATGTGCCGATTTGGTCAATCGGTCAACGATCACCCATATGCTATCATGTCCTCGAGAGGTTCGGGGTAGTTTAGTTATGAAGTCCATGGATATGTGTTCCCACTTCCACATAGGAATCTCGGGTTGTTCAAGTAACCCACTTGGACGTTGATGTTTGGCTTTAACCTTCGTACACGTGAGGCACTTAGCTACATAAGTCGCTATGTCTTTCTTCATTCCAGGCCACCAATATTGACCACGCAGGTCCATGTACATTTTATCGGAGCCAGGATGAATAGAATAACGAGTTTGATGAGCTTCGTCCATGACAAGGGTACGAAGATTATCACGATTTGGAACCCAAATTCGATTCGCGAAGTACATCAACCCATTAGGTTTCGTCTCCAGTTGAGTTAGAAGGTTATGCTCCAGTTCATCCTTCATTCTTCCTTCTTGTTGAATCATTTGTTGAGCCTCCAAGATACTAGACTCGATATCACTATCTATTCTCAAATTTTGTAGCAGTACGGTAGCCTTGTTGACATCTAGTCGAATTTCAGTATCGAATCTTCTCAAAGCATCAAACCACTGTCGTCGATCGTGAATCTCTTGAAACGAGGTCATCTTGTTATGGACTTTACGACTTAGTGCATCGGCTACAACATTTGCCTTCCCAGGGTGGTAACGAATGTCACAGTCATAATCATTAATCAACTCAACCCAACCACGTTGTCTCATATTGAGATCTTTTTGATTAAAAACGTGTTGAAGGCTTTTGTGATCAGTGTAGACTATACATTTCGTACTATAAAGGTAATGCCTCCAAATCTTCAAGGCAAAAACAACAGCACCAAGCTCGAGATCGTGGGTTGTGTAATTCACCTCGTGAATCTTCAATTGTCTTGATGCATATGCTATGACCTTTCCTCGTTGCATAAGAACGCAACCAAGGCCTTGTTTTGATGCATCACAATATATGGTGAAATCTTCGTTTCCATCGGGTAGGGTCAAGATAGGAGCATTGCACAGTTTGTGCTTTAACGCTTCAAAAGCTTCTTCTTGTTCGGGCCCCCACTCGAATGGTTTATTCTTTTGTGTCAAGGAAGTGAGTGGCTTCGCGATCCTTGAAAAGTTGGCGATGAATTGCCGGTAATAACCAGCAAGACCAAGGAAAGAACGAATCTCGGTCGGAGTCGTGGGAGCACACCAATTCTTCACAGCTTCCACCTTTGCAGGGTCAACGTGAATTCCTTGGCTATTCACCACGTGTCCTAGAAATTGAACTTCCTCGAGCCAGAAATCACACTTAGAGAACTTCGCGTATAGTTGTTCCTTCTTCAACAGATCGAGGATTTGACGGAGATGTAGTTCATGATCGGAGCAGGACTTGGAATAAATAAGAATGTCGTCGATGAAAACGATGACAAATTTGTCTAGGTATGGCTTGCACACCCGGTTCATAAGATCCATGAAGACCGCAGGAGCATTGTTAAGCCGAAAGGCATAACCGTAAACTCGTAATGTCCATAACGAGTACGAAACGCGGTCTTTGGGATGTCATCGTCATGGACTCGTAATTGATGATATCCAGAACGTAGATCGATCTTTGAGAATATAGCAGCTCCTTGAAGTTGATCGAACAGATCGTCGATACGTGGAAGAGGATACCGGTTCTTGATGGTCAACTTGTTGAGCTCCCGGTAATCGATACACATACGGAATGACCCATCTTTCTTCTTTACAAATAAGACAGGTGCACCCCAAGGAGAAGAACTAGGGCGAATGAAACCTTTATCAGTTAATTCTTGAAGTTGACTAGAGAGTTCTTGCATTTCCGATGGTGCAAGCCGATATGGTGACTTAGCCACGGGGTTTGCTTCCGGTATCAAGTCAATTTTAAACTCGACTTCACGTACGGGAGGTAAACCGCTAAGGTCATCGGGAAATACTTCAGGAAAGTCTCGTACGATAGGGACATCCTTAAGTTCTTTCCCTTTGACTTTTGTGTTGACCACGTAAGCTAAGAAGGCCATATACTTCTTAGTTAAGCACTTTCGGGCTTGAGTGCAAGACATGAGTTTAAGTCTTTGGGATTGTTTCTCGCCGAACACTTTCAAAGTATCCCCAGATGGTAACGGTATACGGATACACTTCTCAAAGCAAACGATCTCGGCATGGTGTTTGGCTAGCCAATTCATACCAATGATGACGTCGAAGCTTCCAAGTTCCATAGGAATAAGATCAATGGAGAATTCGTGTTTGTTAAGGCTTATGATGCAATCACGTATTATGGCGTCAACGACAATAGATTTCCCATCGGCGACTTCGACCGTGTAGGGTCTTTTCAGATTAATACGTGGTTTAGAAAGTATGGGCTCGAATTCTAACGACACGAAACTCTTATCCGCACCCGAATCAAATAATACAGATGCATAATGATCATTCACAAGATACATACCTGTTTGGTAAAAATTTTATTATTGATACGTTGAATACAAAGATAGAAACATCAATGGTACACGAAATGATTTAAACGGGATTCAACGTCGTACCATTCACAACGTCATTGCTGACTTGTGCTTGGTTAGCGTTGATATTGAAAGCACGTCCTCGAGCTGGTGGCACATTACCCACAGGGCGAGGGCATTGTGGGCGGAAATGACCAGGTTCCCCACAATTGTAGCAAACACGGTTTGTGACCATGGCGGCGTTGTTAGGCGCACGGTGACAAGTCGCCACCCAGTGACCATATTTACCACATAAGGTACAGATACGGTATGGTTGATTCCCCGGATGATGATATCTACACGTGTTGCACATAGGTTGCGGACCAGCATAGGCTCTAGCCCCAGGCACTTGTGCCACAGGTGCAGCGGTAGGTACAAGTTGTTTTTGGGTTGTTTGGGTGCAACCACAGCATAGTTGCGTGCCGGTGTAAACTTGCGCTTCTTGTTGTTGTTGTTGGACGGTTCAGCTTTGGTCTCCTTAATGGCCTCACTAGCCATCTTTTCCACCTTCTTTGCACCTTTCACAGACATGGTGCCTGCTCGTATATGGTTCTCGGTGAGTTGGGCGGTGATAGTAATGGCTTCTTCTAAAGTTTTGGGTCGGCTACCCACTACAGCATCTTGAATTTTGGGTGGTACACCCTTAATGAACTTCTCGATGTTGCGGGGAACGGTATCGACCATGTGAGGCAGTAATAAACTCAACTCATGATGCCTAGTTGAGTAGGCCAAATGATCACCATCGTTTTGCTTCAAATTCCAGAATTCTTCTTCCAGCTTTTGCAATTCACTTCTCGGGCAGAACTTCACGATGGCGATGTTCTTGAACTCATCCCAAGAGAGTGCCAAAATAGCATCAGCCCCTCGGTTTCTTTTCTCGCTATTCCACCAGGTAAGTGCCCTTTGTTGAAGCATACTAGTGGCATAACGGACTTTGAGTGCCTCGGGACACTCACAATTGGCAAAAGTGTTTTCCATGCTTTCGAACCACTCAAGAAGACCAGTGGCTCCTTCCTTGCCACTAAAGCTAGTGGGCTTGCAAGAGCTAAAGTGCTTGAAAGTGCAAGTTTGGTTGTTGCGCACTTTGTTTGCACTATTCTCTCCTTGACCATTCCATTGTTGCTAGAGTTGGTCATCAAAGTGCTATTGAGTTCGGCAACCATGGTCGGAATGACAGCAGCCATTTGTCGAGCAATCATGGCGGCTAGCTTACGATCGAAACTTCTACGCCTTGCAAGTTGACGAGACATGTGTCACACCCCAACCTTGACGGCGGAAACGTCGAGGTGTGAGGATTAAGATTGTTCACAGCCACATAACGCTATGTTAAAGTATAAAATGCCATTAATCAATTGTTTTCAATCACCACATACATCAATGTCTCAAAATAAATCAAACAAAAACAAGAATTCAATCGTCTTTATTAAGCCTAGGTCCATGATCTAGGTTCATGCATTCCTTCAATCATCGCTAAGCTTGCACATTACCTGAAACATGTTGAAAATAAAGTCAACTAACTAGTTGGTGAATTCTCATGGTTTTAAATACAATAAGTATACAAAATGTGGCAATTCTAGTCAATGGTCACAAGATAGCAAGTATATAGAACATGCATAGTTACAATCAAGCCTCGACTGAATAATATGAATAAGCATGATTAGCTAAGTGTATTTGGTTCCCTAGTGCACAAGCATACGGCTCCTAGGAGTCGGCAATACATCGACTTTAGCACCAAATAGGCTTGTCAGGCCCAAAGATCTAAGACTTCGCTAGGCTAGCAATAGTTAATGATTGCACACGTATGTCACATCTCATATAATACTTAACATATCCAAACAATCACGACTATGTAAAGAATTGCACGTGTGTAATAAGTATCAAAGCGTGTATGTGTAAGTTTGTATAAGCAACATGTTTCACCCCGAAAGATGTGAAATAATCGTAAAGCGGGGCATAAGAACTCACATGTTTAATAAAGGAGACTTGTAGATGTAATAAGAATAACCACGAATAAGATTTCCAACACAAACGTCACAACGCACCTAAACGAAATAAAATAGCGCGTTATAATTTGTTTGATGATTAATTGTAGGTCTAATAGGAGTTAATAATTATTCGTATTTATTACACGTTAATAACGTGATCGGTTAAATGAAACGAATGGACTATACTTGGTATAATCACTTGTTAGCGCGTAAGAGAAATAATAAATAAGACTTGATTAAATTGTACGTTAAACCGATTTTTAAGGATTGTATATAATAATTATAATAAGTTATTTAACTATTATAAGGGACTATATACAAATATATATATATTTATAGGTATAAGTAATCAAACAATTTAATTGTTTGAATATACATATAAATATATATACTAAACAATCAATATATATATATGATTTAGCTATTAAAAGAACTATGTTTAAATATATATATATATATATATATATATATATATATATAAGTAACTAAACAATTAAATTGTTTAATTATATATATATAAATGTATATACTAAACAATTATAACATTGTATATAATAATCAATATAAATAATTTAGCTATTAAAAGAACTATGTATAATATATATATATATATATATAACTAAACAATTAAATTGCTTGAATATATATATGTATAAACATATATACTAAACAATTATAACATTGTATAATCATAATAAATGATTTAATTACTAAAAGATCAATATATATATATATAGATAGATATAGATATACATAACTAAACCATTTAATTACTTAAAAATATATATATACATATACAAGTATTATGTTTACTCATTTCTTTTGTATTTTTAAAACTAAAATAATGTATTTATAAATACAAAAGTATTTTATAAAAATTATTTTAGTCCCAAATTAATTAAACAAAAGTAAACAAAATAATCTGCATTTTATGAAATTAATTTTAGAAATTTTCAGAATTTAAAAAGGTTTAATAATTAAAAAGAAATAAAGAAAAGAAAAAAATCGAAAAAGAAAACAGGGGAGGGGGGCTGCCCGGGGTCGAACCCGGGGCCTCCCTGTGAACATGGGACGGAGGAACCAGTGAACCAGGGCTGTGGCCTTGGTTCACATTGGGTTGTTTTAAATTTAAACGCTAGTCTCCTGGTTCACCCCCAAATCGATGAACCCTAGTTCTGTTCAAGGCCAAAATCGACCCTCGATTCGGTGTTAATCACCTAAATCATCATAGGGCTTTTGTTCCTTGAACGAAAACGAGTAGAAAACAGGTTTCAATTACCTGTTTTGATGAGATAAAAGGTGATTTCGAGTTCGAGTTCGATTCGGATGTTCTTGAGATTGGGGTTTTGTGATCGAGAGGTTTTATTGTGCAATTGATGGTTCAGGGAGTTTAGGAACTCCAAAATGAATCAAACGCCTATTATTTATAAGCTTGATTTCATGGTTTCGGGCTTAACCCGTTTGAATTTGAAAACGCGTTTATGTTTACTAAATTTGAACGATTCGAGCTGTAATTGTGTCATTATATTTGAATGATTGATTGTTTAAGACGCGTATTAAGTTTAGAAATGATTGATTTGATTCAATTTGTGAATTTGGGCAATGTTTGATTCGATATTTCACACGGTTTAGTCTTTGGCTCGATTAGGAAGGTCAACGCGCGGGGAAATCGAATTGGGTGGTTGGTTGAGTTCGAAACAGGGGAACCGAGCGGTTTGAGGCGATTTATTTGGGTCAATCGATTTTAAAATGGTGTTTTGAGGCCTGCCGGAGCTCGGCCAGAGCTCCGGCCGATTGTTACCGGAAAAACGGGGGGGTGGGGTTTGGTTTGTTAAATTACACAAATGGTCCCTGTTCATTCAAATTTTATTATTTCATGCCATGAACTTTTATTTAAAGTTTACAAAATGACAAAATGGCCCCCTGCACTTTAATTCATTATTTTTATTATTATTATTATTATTATTATTTTATTATTATTGTTATTATTATTATTATTATTATTATTTTTATTATTATTATTATTATTATTATTATTATTATTATTATTATTGTTATTATTATTATTATTATTATTATTATTATTATTATTATCTATTATTATTATTGTTAGTATTATTATAAAAAGCGATTTACTAAAGATGCTATAAAATGGCATAATAAAATGAACACAAAAATACAGGATGTTACAGTCTCCCCAACTTAAAAGAATTTCGTCCCGAAATTAAGAATCAAAAAGGGTTACAAGAATAAGTAAGGGTAAGTCTTCTTTATATGTTCTTCACGCTCCCAAGTGAATTCCGCTCCTCGTTTGTTCTCCCATCGAACCTTTACAATTGGGGTCGTAGAGGTCCTAGTCTTCTTCATAATGCGATCCATGATTTCGACGGGTTTTTCAACGAAGTGTAGTGATTCGTCGATCTGAATGTCTTCCAATGGCACATGCAAATTATCGTCGGCCAGACACTTCCTCAGATTCGAGACGTGGAAGACAGGGTGAATTCCACTAAGGTCGGAGGGTAGTTCTAGTTTGTAGGCCACTTTCCCGATCCTTTTCAGGATCTTGAAAGGCCCTACAAACCTTGGAGCTAACTTGCCCTTCCTTCCAAAGCGAACCACACCCTTCCACGGTGAGACCTTGAGAAGGACCATCTCCCCAACTTGGAATTCCAGTGGCTTGCGACGTTTATCGGCGTAGCTTTTCTGTCGACTCCTTGCCACTTCCAGGTTCTTGCGGATGATAGCGACTTTATCGGTCGTCTCTTGTATGAGCTCGGGACCGGTAATAAGATTCTCGCCAACGTCGGTCCAGCAGATTGGTGAACGACACTTACGACCGTAAAGTGCTTCGAACGGTGCCATTTAGATGCTTGAGTGGTAACTGTTGTTGTAGGAGAATTCTGCGAGCGGTAGGTGCGTATCCCAGTCGCCCCCAAAATCAAGGACACAGAGACGTAACAGGTCTTCCAGGGTTTGGATCGTCCGCTCGGTTTGGCCATCGGTTTGGGGATGGTAAGCCGTGCTTAAATCCAATTGTGTACCCAGAAGTTCTTGCATAGTAGACCAAAAGTGAGAAGTGAATCGAGCGTCTCGGTCAGATATAATGTGAAGAGGCACACCATGACGGCTTACGATCTCGTCGATGTAAATCCGGGCTAACCTTGACGTCTTATATGTGTCGCGTATGGGTATGAAATGTGCCGACTTAGTCAATCGGTCGACGATTACCCATATGCTATCGTGCCCGCGAGATGTCCGAGGTAACTTGGTTATGAAGTCCATGGATATATGTTCCCACTTCCACATGGGAATTTCGGGTTGTTCGAGTAATCCACTTGGACGTTGATGCTCCGCTTTAACCTTCGTGCACGTAAGGCACTTAGCAACATAGGTTGCTATGTCTCGTTTCATTCCGGGCCACCAATATTGACTCCGTAAGTCCATGTACATCTTATCGGAGCCCGGGTGGATAGAATAACGAGTCTGATGTGCTTCGTTCATGATAGAAGCCCGAAGGTTATTGCGTTTGGGAATCCAGATTCGGTTTGCGAAATACATTAACCCATTGGCTCTTGTTTCCAATTGGGCTAAGAGATTTGGCTCGAGCTCTTCCTTCATACTCCCTTCGGTTTGCACCGCTTGCTGTGCTTCTCGAATACTCGCCTCGATGTCACAATCGATCCTTAAGTTCTGCAATAACACCGTAGCATTGTTGACATCGAGTCGGACTTCAGTATCAAACTCTCCTAATGTATCGAACCATTGGCGTCGGTCGCGAATCTCTTGAACGGAAACCATCTTTTGATGCGTCTTTCGACTCAATGCATCGGCTACGACATTTGCCTTGCCGGGATGGTAGCGGATATCACAATCGTAGTCGCTAATTAGTTCCACCCAACGACGTTGCCTCATATTGAGGTCCTTCTGATTGAAAACGTGTTGGAGGCTCTTGTGGTCCGTGTAGACTATACATTGTGTGCCGTATAGATAGTGTCTCCAGATTTTCAAAGCAAAGACCACCGCTCCGAGCTCGAGATCGTGCGTCGTATAATTTACCTCGTGAACCTTCAATTGTCTCGAGGCATATGCGATAACCTTTCCCCGTTGCATGCGGACACAACCAAGGCCTTGTTTCGACGCGTCGCAGTATACCGTGAAGTCGTCATTTCCATCCGGTAGCGTCAGAATAGGAGCATTGCACAACTTGTGCTTCAATGTCTCAAACGCCTCTTCTTGCTCGGCTTTCCACTCGAAAGGCTTGTTCTTTTGAGTCAAGGACGTGAGTGGCTTTGCGATTTTTGAGAAGTTGGCATTAAATCGCCGGTAATACCCGGCTAGACCAAGAAATGAACGAACTTCCGTCGGAGTTGTGGGAGCACTCCAATTCTTTACGGCTTCAACCTTCGCAGGGTCGACGTGAATTCCTTGCCTATTCACAACGTGCCCTAAGAACTGTACTTCTTCAAGCCAAAACTCACATTTCGAGAATTTCGCGTACAGTTGTTCCTTCTTCAACAGTTCGAGGATTTGACGGAGATGAAGTTCATGATCGGAGCGAGACTTGGAATAAATAAGAATGTCGTCAATGAAAACGATGACGAACTTGTCTAGGTATGGCTTGCACACCCGATTCATAAGATCCATGAAGACCGCTGGAGCATTGGTTAAGCCGAAAGGCATAACCATGAACTCGTAATGCCCATACCGGGTGCGGAATGCAGTCTTTGGGATGTCGTCTTCGTGGACTCGCAGTTGATGATAACCCGAACGCAAGTCGATTTTTGAAAAGATTGCAGCTCCTTGAAGTTGGTCGAAAAGGTCGTCGATACGAGGAAGAGGATACCGGTTCTTGATAGTCAACTTGTTGAGCTCCCGGTAATCGATACACATGCGGAAAGACCCATCTTTCTTCTTCACAAATAAGACAGGTGCACCCCAAGGAGAAGAATTAGGGCGGATAAACCCCTTCTCGGATAATTCCTGGAGTTGGCTAGAGAGTTCTTGCATTTCCGATGGTGCGAGTCGGTAAGGTGATTTAGCCGCGGGGCTTGCTCCCGGAATCAAGTCGATTTTAAATTCTACTTCGCGTACGGGAGGTAACCCGCTAAGATCATCGGGAAAGACCTCAGGGAATTCTCGTACAACTGGAACATCTTTGAGTTCCTTCTCCTTGGCTTTGGTGTTGACTACATATGCCAAGAATGCCGGATAACTCTTACTTAGGCATTTCTGAGCCTTAGTACATGACATAAGCTTGAGACCTTTGGAGGACCGTTCACCGAACACCTTCAACGTGTCCCCGGAGGGTAAGGGCATGCGAATGCACTTCTCGAAACAAATGATCTCGGCATGGTTCTTAGATAACCAATCCATGCCAATAATGACGTCGAAACTCCCGAGCTTCATAGGAATAAGGTCGATAAGAAACTTATGGTCGTCGAGACACAATAGACAATCGCGGATAACCACGTCGACGGTGATGGGTTCTCTATCACAACTTCGACGGTGAGAGGTCTCTCTAGATTTGAGCGAGGTTTAGAAAGTGTCGGTTCGAACTCTAAGGAAACGAAACTTCTATCGGCGCCCGAATCAAATAATACGTATGCATAGGTGTCATTAATAAGAAACATACCTGTATAGGTTTTAAAGGCACTTAAGGACACAAGTAAGGAATTTTAAGAGAAATTCTATGGAGATAGGGTTGCATTTTTTTTTTTACGTACCGTTCACCACCTCGTTGTTCGCTTGCGCTTGGTTCGCGTTGATGTTGAAAGCACGTCCACGAGCTTGTGGAACATTGCCCACAAGACGAGGGCACTGGGGTCGGTAGTGACCTGGTTCTCCACAGTTGTAGCAGACCCAATTTGGTTCCGTCACTGCGTTTCCCAATGCTCGGCGACACGTTGCCACAAGGTGCCCGTACTTGCCACATAGTGTGCAGATGCGACACGGAAGATTGCCCGGGTGGTGATACCTACACGTGTTACACATAGGTAGAGGGCCCGCATAAGCCCTTGCCACGGGCACTTGTGCTGCTGGAGTAGCCCCGGTAGTACACTGTCTTTGGGGCGGTTTAGGAGCAGCCACGGCGTAGTTCCGTGCCGGTACAAACTTTCGTTTCTTGTTATCAGGCTTGACCTCCTTAACCTCCTCGGGGGTCGTCTTCTCAGTCTTCTTGGCACCCTTTGCAGACATAGTGCCTGCTCGGATGTGGTTCTCCGTCAGCTGTGCAGTGATGGTGATGGCTTCTTCCAGAGTTGCGGGTCGGCTACCCACAACGGCATCCTGAATTTGAGGCGGCACACCCTTAATAAATTTTTCCATGTTTCGGGAAACAGTATCCACCATGTGTGGCAGCAGTATGCTTAGTTCATGATGACGGGTAGAATATGCCAGATGGTTCCCGCCATCCTGTTTCAAATTCCAGAATTCCTCCTCCAGTTTCTGGATTTCACTCCTCGGGCAAAACTTGGCTATGGCTATGTTTTTGAATTCCTCCCAAGTTAAAGCCAAGATTGCATCGGGGCCTCGGTTCCTCTTTTCACTGTTCCACCACGTTAAGGCCCGTTGCTGCAGCATACTGGTGGCATACCTTACTTTGAGTGCTTCGGGGCACTCACAGTTGACGAAGGTGTTCTCCATCCCTTCAAACCACTCTAAGAGACCGGTGGCACCTTCCTTGCCACTATAACTGGGAGGCTTGCATGAACTGAAATGCTTGAAGGTGCAAGACTGGGTGTTACGCCGTTGGTTTGCACTATTCTCCCCTTGACCATTGCTATTGTTTGTGACGCTTGCGATCATAGTGCTGCTGAGTTCAGCCACCATGGTCGGGATGACCGCAGCCATTTGCCGGGCAATCATGGCAGCAAGCTTACGGCCGGATCTTCCTCGGTTTCCGTGGAAACGAGACATGCTGGAAAAATACAAATTGGGTTAGGATCGGTTAAAAGGATAATAAGGATGGGCAATTAAGGTAAGAATCATGAATTATACGGAATGATTCCATTTGGTGACGCATCACCATTTGGAAACGTTGACACGTCAAGATGAATTGACCCATTCACCTCAGAAACTCGTGTATGTTGGTCATAGTTTATCACTCATCCCGGAAATCCCCAGGTAGCGTAACGGTTCCCTCAATGAGATTTATACGTATACGCTTGCCTTAGCCCGAGGGCCTTTTGCCAGAAAATCCAGAATACAGGTGTCTATGTACCACACTAGTTCTTTGGTTTATGAAATCAAAAATCTTGATGGGATATTTACAAGATTAGACATAAAGTCTAAAGAATTCCTATCAATAGATTCTACTTGGAGACGAGAATAAGTTTAAGAAATGGTAACTGTCGGGGAGAATTAACGTTTAAGATAAGTCTAGGGGAGACGGGTAACAATATGTAATCATGTAGAAAGGCACCTATGCTAACGCATCACATTGCACATAATAAGGCATAGCGTTAGGCAGCATGCAAACAATAAGTATGTATTCATAAGAATACTATTCTATAAGGATCATGCATAAACTATAGCCTAGGTCACGATTTCTAATAACCTAAATCCCTATAGTTATGGGCTCTGATACCAATCTGTCACACCCCAACCTTGACGGCGGAAACGTCGAGGTGTGAGGATTAAGATTGTTCACAGCCACATAACGCTATGTTAAAGTATAAAATGCCATTAATCAATTGTTTTCAATCACCACATACATCAATGTCTCAAAATAAATCAAACAAAAACAAGAATTCAATCGTCTTTATTAAGCCTAGGTCCATGATCTAGGTTCATGCATTCCTTCAATCATCGCTAAGCTTGCACATTACCTGAAACATGTTGAAAATAAAGTCAACTAACTAGTTGGTGAATTCTCATGGTTTTAAATACAATAAGTATACAAAATGTGGCAATTCTAGTCAATGGTCACAAGATAGCAAGTATATAGAACATGCATAGTTACAATCAAGCCTCGACTGAATAATATGAATAAGCATGATTAGCTAAGTGTATTTGGTTCCCTAGTGCACAAGCATACGGCTCCTAGGAGTCGGCAATACATCGACTTTAGCACCAAATAGGCTTGTCAGGCCCAAAGATCTAAGACTTCGCTAGGCTAGCAATAGTTAATGATTGCACACGTATGTCACATCTCATATAATACTTAACATATCCAAACAACCACGACTATGTAAAGAATTGCACGTGTGTAATAAGTATCAAAGCGTGTATGTGTAAGTTTGTATAAGCAACATGTTTCACCCCGAAAGATGTGAAATAATCGTAAAGCGGGGCATAAGAACTCACATGTTTAATAAAGGAGACTTGTAGATGTAATAAGAATAACCACGAATAAGATTTCCAACACAAACGTCACAACGCACCTAAACGAAATAAAATAGCGCGTTATAATTTGTTTGATGATTAATTGTAGGTCTAATAGGAGTTAATAATTATTCGTATTTATTACACGTTAATAACGTGATCGGTTAAATGAAACGAATGGACTATACTTGGTATAATCACTTGTTAGCATGTAAGGCCCCGCTCCCGGGCACCTCACAGTTGGTCGTCATTACCCATAAAACATACATTCATTTCATACGGGTATCAAACCAAAGTTTATAAAAACATACTTACATGCATTTTCCAGCCCCAAAACGTTTAAAACAGGTAAAAAGGGGTCTAGAACTCACATGTGCTTGACAAGCAGCCTCTCAATCAAGCCTTTAAGACGCGGGTAACACTACACTGCCTGCAGATAAGTTAACACTCAAAAGAGTTAATTTCTGCCTAATTTCGCCACTAATTTCGCAGGTAGTTTCGCCCGTAATTTCGCCGGGCGAATTAGCAGTTTCGCTGCTAATTTCGCTGGGCAGCAATCCGCCAGTTTCGCTGGACAGATTCGCCACCTCAAGCGCCCAACTTTCGTTGGAATTCCCTAGTTTCGCAATATCTAAGGTCAACTTGGACATTGGCATAGTCGTCAGCGAAACCATAGTTTCGCTCAGGCGAATATATAGTTTCGCTGCAGCGAAACTGTAACTTCGCTGTAGGTTCCTCCAGTTTCGCTGGACGAACTTACAGTTTCGCTGGACGAGACCTTAATTTCGCAGAACGAGCTGAAATTTACGAATCAGCTCGTTTTAGTCCAAAAATCCAATCCTTTCCACCCAAACCCTTGCATTATCATCCAGGAAGCTATATCTAAGCTTCTTACACGTTTTATTACCCTAAAACGTGTGTTTGGGCGATTTTTGCCACTAGAAACCCCAAAAACCCCAAACTCGGGTTTTTTCACCAAATGTGGTAATTTAGATGCGTTTCTTACCTTGATTCTTGTAGTTTTGGAGTCCACAAACACTAGCCTTCGATTCTTGACCACCTGAGCTTCGATCCGGCACTTTCTCTCTCTACACTTTCTCTCTCTAGAATGGCGTTTGAGTGAAAATGAGAGTTGCTCAGCTGATCCATCTATTTATATGCCAGGCGTCCCGGGACCCCAAACTCGTTAAACTCGTGACCCGGAGGGTTAACTCGGTGTAATACCCGCAACCACTCTATATTCATTAAATGGTTTTCATCCGAGCCCATCACTATCATCTGACTCGATCAGAAAATTTACCGGGCGTTACAAGTCCACCCCCCTTATTTAGGTTTCGTCCCCGAAACCTGTCACTCTTCGAACAAATGTGGGTAATGCTGTCTCATCTCTTCTTCAGTCTCCCACGTAGACTCCGATCCCTTCCTGTGCTTCCACTGTACGCGCACAAGAGGAACCACTTTGTTTCTTAGCCGTTTCTCTTTTCTATCAATGATCGCCACTGGTTGCTCCACATAGTTGAGCCGTTCGTCTACTTCGATATCCTCCAGCGGAACGACCATATCTTCATCGGCTAAACATTTCCTCAGATGAGATACGTGGAAGGTCGGGTGAATTCTACTCAGCTCATCTGGTAGCTCCAACCTATAGGCCACCTCTCCTACACGGGCGATAATTCGGAAAGGGCCTATATACCGCGGGCTCAGTTTTCCCCGCTTTCGGAACCTAATGATTCCCTTCCAAGGCGAAACCTTTAACATGACTCGATCACCGACCTTGAATTCTATCGGTCTTCGCCTCTTGTCAGCATACGACTTTTGTCGGTCTTTCGCCGCCTTCATGAAGGCTTTGATCTTTTCTAACTTTTCAGTCGTTGCTTCCACTACCTCGACGCCTCCCAGTTCCTTCTGTCCAATGTCTCCCCAACATACGGGCGTCCTACATTTCCTACCGTATAACATCTCGTAGGGTGGCATGCCAATACTGGCATGGTAACTGTTATTGTACGAGAATTCTGCTAACGGCAGGTGATCGTCCCAACTTCCTCCAAAATCGATCACGCACGCCCGAAGCATGTCTTCGAGTGTTTGGATCGTCCTCTCAGACTGACCGTCTGTCTGAGGATGATATGCCGTGCTAATATGTAGCCTCGTTCCCATCGCATCATGGAATCTCTTCCAAAACTTGGAGGTAAACCGGGTGTCACGGTCAGACACAATAGACACCGGTACGCCATGACGAGCTACAATCTCTTTGATGAATAGATCCGCCAATCTTTCAGATGAATACGTCTCGCGGATCGGTAGAAAGTGGGCACTCTTCGTCAATCGGTCAACTATCACCCATATAGCATCATACCCTTTTGGGGTACGTGGTAGCTTCGTAATAAAGTCCATGGTGATGTGCTCCCACTTCCACTCGGGTATATCCAATGGTTGGATCTTCCCGTACGGTTTCTGGTGCTCGGCCTTTACCTGTGAACAAGTCAGGCACTTACTCACATATTCCACCACATCACGCTTCATGCCTGGCCACCAATAGTCTTTCTTCATGTCTTGGTACATCTTGGTAGCACCGGGGTGAATGGAATATCGAGTCTTATGAGCCTCATCCATAATCTTTCCACGTAGATCCCCGTACCGAGGAATCCACACTCGCCCAAATCGGGTCTTAACACCTAGAGTGTTCTCACCCAGTTCTGTAACTAGACCTCTCATCCTTTCGGAGTTTAGACGATCTTCCTTCAAAGCCTCGTCTTGGAACTCCTTAACCTGCGTCATCACGTCTGAGGTCATAATCAGCTGGCAAGCCTTCACCCGAATCGGTTCGGGCCTTTCCTTCCGGCTAAGGGCATCAGCCACCACGTTGGCCTTGCCCGGGTGGTAATGGATTTCACAATCATAATCTTTTATCAGCTCCAACCACCGCCTCTGCCTCATGTTTAGATCTTTCTGCTCGAAGAAGTACTTCAAGCTCTTGTGGTCCGTGAAGATGGTGCACTTTGTCCCGTATAGATAGTGTCGCCAAATCTTCAACGCGAAAACCACCGCAGCTAGTTCTAGATCGTGTGTGGGATAATTGACTTCGTGGGTCTTCAGTTGTCGAGACGCATAGGCTATGACCTTTCCGCGTTGCATCAATACGCAACCTAGCCCAGAATAGGATGCATCCGAATAGACCACTAAGTCTTCATTTCCTTCGGGCAATGTCAAGACAGGAGCTTGGGTCAGTCTCATCTTCAATTCCTCAAACGCATTCTCCTGTTCCCGGCCCCACACGAACTTTACGTCCTTGCGAGTCAATTTTGTCAAAGGTGAGGCTATCTTGGAGAAGTCTTGAATAAATCTCCTATAGTAGCCCGCCAGCCCCAAGAAGCTGTGAATCTCGGTTGGCGTCTTCGGTGACTTCCATTGCATCACGGCCTCAACCTTTGCTGGGTCCACCATTATTCCTTCTGCATTCACTACGTGACCCAGAAATTGCACCTCGCGTAGCCAAAAGGCGCACTTGGAGAACTTGGCATACAATTTCTCCCTTCTTAATGTTTCTAATACTTCCCGAATGTGGTCGGCATGCTCTGTCTCGCTTTTCGAATAAATCAGGATATCATCGATGAACACAATCACTGATTTATCTAACATTGGCCGGCACACTCGGTTCATCAAATCCATAAAAGCAGCCGGCGCATTGGTCAACCCAAAAGACATGACCAGAAACTCGTAGTGGCCATAGCGCGTACGAAAGGCTGTTTTAGGGATATCTTGTTCCTTCACCTTTAGTTGATGGTAACCCGATCGAAGATCTATCCTTGAAAACCAACTGGCACCCTGAAGTTGATCAAACAAGTCATCGATCCTTGGTAAGGGGTATCTGTTCTTCACCGTCAGCTTATTCAGCTCGCGGTAGTCAATGCACATTCTCATACTACCATCCTTCTTTTTCACGAACAGTACCGGAGCACCCCAAGGCGAGATACTCGGTCGGATAAACCCCTTATTCAGCAGCTCCTGCAACTGCTCCATCAACTCTTTCATTTCCGTCGGAGCCAAGCGATACGGTGCTTTTGCGACAGGTTGGGCACCCGGTATCAGGTCGATCTGGAATTCGATCTCTCGGTCAGGTGGCAATCCCGATAAGTCTTCGGGAAACACGTCCGGAAAGTCACACACCACTGGCACATCGCATAGCTGTGGTGTTGGCGTCTCTACATTCTTTACATAACATAAGTAGGCGCTACATCCGCGCCTCATACACTTTCCCGCCACCGCCATTGAGATCACCTTCGGAATTGTCGTAACTCGATCGCCATAAATCGTCACCGGACTTCCGTCGGTCGCCGTCAGTCTAATCATCTTCTTTCGGCACACGATATTCGCTTCGTAGGTTGCTAACCAGTCCATTCCTAACACTACATCGAATCCTCCTAGAGGCATCACATGTAACATGGCTGCAAACCTATGACCCTCTAATTCTATGGTACAGTCCTCTATCACATCCGTAACCCTAGTGGATTTACCAATAGCGGTTTCTACGTCAAAGGACTTATCAAGGCATTTACTCCTAACAGGCAGTTTAGCACAGAAGGTAGTAGAAATAAAGCTCCTACTGGCACCCGAATCAAATAATACAGAGGCTAAAATTTGGTTTATTAGGAACGTACCGGACACAACGTCGGGGTCCGTTCTAGCCTCCTCCTGCGTCATCGTGAACGCCCTAGCCTTTGCCCTCGGGGCTTCTCCTCTCGTCTTCTTCTCTCCCGAGCCCTCAGCCTTCGGCTTCTTGCAGTCTCGGCTCATATGACCACTTTCCCCACAGTTAAAACACTTGCCCATCCGGCAATCCTTGGCCATATGTCCAGTTCTCCCACACTTAAAGCAGATGTTGTATCCCCACTTGCACTCCCCTGAGTGCTCCTTTCCACACTTACCACACTTCCTCACCCCAGCTCCAGACACGACCACTCGGCGGTCATCTACCCTCGCCTTCTTATTACTTGTCGAGGTATCACCTCGGCCAAACCTCTTTCCCTGCCAGCCCTTCTCTCCACCTGCCTTCTTTCCACCCTCAGTCTTCACCAATGCCGCTCGTTCATCGTACAACCTCCCCGCCAAGTCCACCGCCGACCTGAAAGTACTCGGTCGAGCGGAAATCAGATGCCACCGAATTTCGGCTGGCAACCCTTGAATATACCGGTTGATCTTTCGGGACACTGGCGTCACCTGCTCTGGCACCAACAGCGCCAACTCGTTAAACTTGGTGGTATATTGTTGGTGGGTCATCGTCCCCGCCTCCAACTGCAGGAACTCTCTCTCTATTCTATCCATTTCCCGACGAGGACTGAACTCCTCGATCACCAACCTTTTTAACTCAGCCCACTTCATCTTCCCTATAGCCCTGCTACCCTCGGCTTGGACCATATTTTTCCACCAGCATAAAGCCGACCCTGTAAAAGAGTGGGTGGCAAACTTCACCTTCTTGTCCTCCTGGCAATCACTAATATCGAGGACAGCTTCCATTTCCATCACCCATTGGTGAGCATCAGTAGCAGTACCAGACCCATCGAAAGTTGGGGGCTTGCACCTCATGAATTTCCCGTAATCACAGCCCCGGGCTGTCTCCCGTACCTGTTCTTCCTCCTCATCATCGGACAATACCGTTTCTGCCCCTGCCTGTTGTTGTCCACCGGAGGACTGATTTCTCCCCCGTCTCTCATCCTCACGTACTGCCTTTAACACTTCTGTCATTACAGACGATAAGATCGTCTGCATAACCTGGTGCACCTCCTCGACAACTGCCTCTTTCACCGAGGCCCTAAAATCATCACTCTCATCCATTCCCCCCGAGGGAGTGGTATTAGGTTCTTCAGGAACCTTCTGCTCTCGTCTAGGTCTTCCTCTTGTGGCTCGTGGTTCCACACCACTTCCGCCATCGCCTCCACAAAGTGGGGCTTTAGATGATCTACCACCGACCATCTTCTATCACACACTGAAAGGTTCAAATACCAACACGGTCATTCAAGGAAATAGCTCAGTTTATGTTAAGTACAGTAAGTTACTAATTACAGTGGCCAGTTGTGATTAGTCACTTACTCCACTTTTCGTACCCCAAGCATTACCCTTCCTGACTACACCGGTATCTAAATCTAACAGCACACATAACCACATTTCACACGCACATACTTTAATTAATTTTAAGAAAATACCTGATGGCACGCAGCTACTCAGATGGCATTCTCATTCTCCCTGTCCCATTCTCAGTTTAAGTTTAGGTTTATTATGAAAATTTTACCCATTTTACTTAAACTTTTGCTCTGATACCAACTTGTAAGGCCCCGCTCCCGGGCACCTCACAGTTGGTCGTCATTACCCATAAAACATACATTCATTTCATACGGGTATCAAACCAAAGTTTATAAAAACATACTTACATGCATTTTCCAGCCCCAAAACATTTAAAACAGGTAAAAAGGGGTCTAGAACTCACCTGTGCTTGACAAGCAGCCTCTCAATCAAGCCTTTAAGACGCGGGTAACACTACACTGCCTGCAGATAAGTTAACACTCAAAAGAGTTAATTTCTGCCTAATTTCGCCACTAATTTCGCAGGTAGTTTCGCCCGTAATTTCGCCGGGCGAATTAGCAGTTTCGCTGCTAATTTCGCTGGGCAGCAATCCGCCAGTTTCGCTGGACAGATTCGCTACCTCAAGCGCCCAACTTTCGTTGGAATTCCCTAGTTTCGCAATATCTAAGGTCAACTTGGACATTGGCATAGTCGTCAGCGAAACCATAGTTTCGCTCAGGCGAATATATAGTTTCGCTGCAGCGAAACTGTAACTTCACTGTAGGTTCCTCCAGTTTCGCTGGACGAACTTACAGTTTCGTTGGACGAGACCTTAATTTCGCAGAACGAGCTGAAATTTATGAATCATCTCGTTTTAGCCCAAAAATCCAATCCTTTCCACCCAAACCCTTGCATTATCATCCAGGAAGCTATATCTAAGCTTCTTACACGTTTTATTACCCTAAAACGTGTGTTTTGGGCGATTTTTGCCACTAGAAACCCCAAAAACCCCAAACTCGGGTTTTTTCACCAAATGTGGTAATTTAGATGCGTTTCTTACCTTGATTCTTGTAGTTTTGGAGTCCACAAACACTAGCCTTCGATTCTTGACCACCTGAGCTTCGATCCGGCACTTTCTCTCTCTACACTTTCTCTCTCTAGAATGGCGTTTGAGTGAAAATGAGAGTTGCTCAGCTGATCCATCTATTTATATGCCAAGCGTCCCCGGGACCCCAAACTCGTTAAACTCGTGACCCGGAGGGTTAACTCGGTGTAATACCCGCAACCACTCTATATTCATTAAATGGTTTTCATCCGAGCCCATCACTATCATCTGACTCGATCAGAAAATTTTCCGGGCGTTACATAGCGCGTAAGAGAAATAATAAATAAGACTTGATTAAATTGTACGTTAAACCGATTTTTAAGGATTGTATATAATAATTATAATAAGTTATTTAACTATTATAAGGGACTATATACAAATATATATATATTTATAGGTATAAGTAATCAAACAATTTAATTGTTTGAATATACATATAAATATATATACTAAACAATCAATATATATATGATTTAGCTATTAAAAGAACTATGTTTAAATATATATATATATATATATATATATATATATATATATATATATATATAAGTAACTAAACAATTAAATTGTTTAATTATATATATATAAATGTATATACTAAACAATTATAACATTGTATATAATAATCAATATAAATGATTTAGCTATTAAAAGAACTATGTATAATATATATATATATATATATATATATATATATAACTAAACAATTAAATTGCTTGAATATATATATGTATAAACATATATACTAAACAATTATAACATTGTATAATCATAATAAATGATTTAATTACTAAAAGATCAATATATATATATATATATATATAGATATAGATATACATAACTAAACCATTTAATTACTTAAAAATATATATACATATACAAGTATTATGTTTACTCATTTCTTTTGTATTTTTAAAACTAAAATAATGTATTTATAAATAAAAAAGTATTTTATAAAAATTATTTTAGTCCCAAATTAATTAAACAAAAGTAAACAAAATAATCTGCATTTTATGAAATTAATTTTAGAAATTTTCAGAATTTAAAAAGGTTTAATAATTAAAAAGAAATAAAGAAAAGAAAAAAAATCGAAAAAGAAAACAGGGGAGGGGGGCTGCCCGGGGTCGAACCCGGGGCCTCCCTGTGAACATGGGACGGAGGAACCAGTGAACCAGGGCCGTGGCCTTGGTTCACATTGGGTTGTTTTAAATTTAAACGCTAGTCTCCTGGTTCACCCCCAAATCGATGAACCCTAGTTCTGTTCAAGGCCAAAATCGACCCTCGATTCGGTGTTAATCACCTAAATCATCATAGGGCTTTTGTTCCTTGAACGAAAACGAGTAGAAAACAAGTTTCAATTACCTGTTTTGATGAGATAAAAGGTGATTTCGAGTTCGAGTTCGATTCGGATGTTCTTGAGATTGGGGTTTTGTGATCGAGAGGTTTTATTGTGCAATTGATGGTTCAGGGAGTTTAGGAACTCCAAAATGAATCAAACGCCTATTATTTATAAGCTTGATTTCATGGTTTCGGGCTTAACCCATTTGAATTTGAAAACGCGTTTATGTTTACTAAATTTGAACGATTCGAGCTGTAATTGTGTCATTATATTTGAATGATTGATTGTTTAAGACGCGTATTAAGTTTAGAAATGATTGATTTGATTCAATTTGTGAATTTGGGCAATGTTTGATTCGATATTTCACACGGTTTAGTCTTTGGCTCGATTAGGAAGGTCAACGCCCGGGGAAATCGAATTGGGTGGTTGGTTGAGTTCGAAACAGGGGAACCGAGCGGTTTGAGGCGATTTATTTGGGTCAATCGATTTTAAAATGGTGTTTTCAGGCCTGCCGGAGCTCGGCCGGAGCTCCGACCGATTGTTACCGGAAAAACGGGGGGTGGGGGTTTGGTTTGTTAAATTACACAAATGGTCCTTGTTCTTTCAAATTTTATTATTTCATGCCATGAACTTTTATTTAAAGTTTACAAAATGACAAAATGGCCCCCTGCACTTTAATTCATTATTTTTATTATTATTATTATTATTTTTATTATTATTATTATTATTATTATTATTATTATTATTATTATTATTATTTTTATTATTATTATTATTATTATTATTATTATTATTGTTATTATTATTATTATTATTATTATTATTATTATTATTATCTATTATTATTATTGTTAGTATTATTATAAAAAGCGATTTACTAACAAACAAACAAACATACCTAGTGTCTCCCGCTGAAGAGCAGGGTCTGGGAAATAAAAAGCGATTTACTAAAGATGCTATAAAATGGCATAATAAAATGAACACAAAAATACAGGATGTTACAACGTGCTGGACATACTAAAAGTGAGTTAGTTACGGGAATGAGGGTAACAAGGATAGTAGTTTAGACAAAGGCAAGCTAAAGTTTGTAAGGTACACGGAATGGTTCCATTTGGTAACGCATTACTATTTGGAACCGTGGACACGTCAAGGTAAATTGACTCATTTGCCTTAGAGATTTGTGTATATTGACCATAGTTTATCACTCATCCCAGAAATCCCCAGGTAGCGTAACGGGCCCCTCAATTAGATTTATACGAATACGCTTGCCTTAGCCCGAAGGCTTTTTGCCAGGAAATCCAGAATACAGGTGTCTATGTGTCACACAATATTTCTTAGGTTCATGAAATCAAAACCTTAATGAGATTTATATAGATTAGACATAACGTCTAAAGATCCAAGTCATAAGCATAAGTATACGATTCCACGTGTCGTCGAGAATAAGATTAAGAGGTTTCATGTTCGGGGAGAGTCTAAGAGTCAAATGTAAGTTTTTGGGAGACATGTAGAAATGTTTAGGCAATCCTATGCTAAGGCATCAAATTGCACATAAGGGAACATAGCATTATGTAGCATGCAAACCATATACTTTAAAAGATAGAAATATAACTCTATAAGGTTCATGCATATGCTATAGTCTAGGTCACCATTTCTAATAACCTAATTCCCTATAGTTACGGGCTCTGATACCAATCTGTCACACCCCAACCTTGACGGCGGAATCGTCGAGGTGTGAGGGATAGGATTGTTCACAGCCACATAACGCTATGTTTAAATGTAAATAATCACATTAATAGTTTCAATAGGAATTACAAACATAAGTCTCAATCACGAAATACATTCAAACAAATATCAAAACATAACATAACATTTCATTTATTTAACTAGGTCCACGTCCTAGTGTTATTGCAAGCTTCAAAAGACCACTTTAAACTTAGGGGTTACCTGAAACATGATAAAAATAAAAGGTCAACTAAAAATAGTTGGTGAGTTTCCAATGTTTTCATACATAATATGAAAAGATTATAAGTTGCAATTCGTGTCATAGGTTATAAGCTAGTAAGGTTATAGAACACATATCTTCACAATCAAACCTCGACTTGATTACAAGTATATAAGATTGGCTAAGTGTATTTGGTTCCCTAGTGCACAAGCATACGGCTCCTCGGAGTCGGCAATACATCGACTTTAGCACCAAATAGGCTTGTCAGGCCCAAAGATCTAAGACGTCGCCAGGCTAGCAATAGTTAATGATTGTAACAAACTATGTATCTCATATAATCACTTACAACATACAAATAACCATGACAAGATATAAAGATGAATTGCAAGTGCTTTACAAGTCTCAAACGTTTATAAGTGTGTAAAGTATAAGTATCATGTTTCACCCCAAAATGGTGTGAAATAAAGTAAAAGGGGGCAAGGAAAACTCACTTGTCAAATAAGTATATAATGACGATTAATAAGAATAATAGTAGGCGTCGTTCCAACGTGAATCGTTACAAGGCATCTAAATATGTAAATATATATTCACAAGGTTAAAGTCTTAATAATAAGCTTTAATGTTTTAACGTGAACTAGGGTTTCAATTGGAATTGTGAGGTTTTGTCGAGTAGTTAAATTTATAAAGTAATTATTCGCGTTTCGATCCATTAGGAGAATTTTATATGGGTGTTTAAGTATTTTAAGAATGAATTTCAAGTATGAAAATTGATAAGGTTTAATATATATAAAACTTTATAATTATTTAAGATTAATTGGAATAACGTTTTGATTAATAACAAATTATTAATCTAACCCTTAGTTAGTATATTTTTTAAGAGAATAATATTTTAGAATGATTTATGAAATTATAAAATATATAATTTCTACAAACTTTTATTATTTATTATTTGAGACAAATAATTATTCATTATTTGAAACAATAATAATTAATAACTAAAACATGAAAATAATCCAATTGTAATGTTTTGTTAAGATAAACAACTTTTGAAGTCTATCTTATAAATTATTTAACTAGTTTTATTATTTGTTTTAATAAAATAAAATAAAATATTAAGATATTATAAGAATTAAATTTGCAGAAATTGGTTTGATGTAAAGAAAAATATTTAAAGTTTATAAAACTGGTTTCAAAAATTTTTAGAATTTTTATACAATTTTTAAGGGCCAAAAAGGCCTTTTAAAAAAAGAATGGGGGTTGCCGGGTTCGAACCCGGGACCTCCAGTGTATATTGCACATGCATAACCGGTGAACCAAAGGCCGTGGCCGCGGCTTATGTTGGTTCTAAATTCTTAAATGCGGTGTTAAACAAGGATCCCCAATCCGGATGAACCCTAGGTTCGTTCGGATCCAAATCGAAGGCCAATTCTTTGTTGTTAACACAGAAGATCATGGGGCTTTTATTCCCCATGGTTTAACGATCATAATGGTACGTTTAATTACCTGATTGGAGATCAAATGGGCGAGCACAGATCAAGAACAGTCGCGGCTAGAGATGAGATTGGTTCGAGATGGAATTGTTGATGATAATCGAATTAAATCAGCAGGAAGCTTCGTGTGATGACCTCTATGCAAAGCCCTTTATCAATTGAAGCTGAAATTGCTCGGAAGGTAGTTGTTGATTGAGTTGCAGGTTCACGGCAGTGGAGTCGATCGAAGGGAGTGTTTTCAATTGTTTTGAACGAAATTGAAGTCACAGGAGCGTTATAATCGATCTTAAGTGTGTTAGTGTGATTTCAATTTGATTATTAAAGTTCACAGTGCGATCTGAGGTCTGTAAAAGCTGTCGACATCGCGTGGAGAGAAACAGTGATTGAATCGCACTTAGATTTCAAATTAAACTATAGTCATGCGTTCGAATCTTGCACATGAGGCTGTCAGGGTGTTTGTTTTGATTTAAAATGGAGTAAATTGGCTGCTGCGGGCTCGCCGGAGTTCGGTGGCCGGCGGCGTGTGTCGACGGGGAAAGGGGGGCGGTTTGGGTGTTTTTAAAAAAAAATTACAATCTGGTCCCTGTTCTTTCCAAATGTTTTTATTTTAGGTAATAAACTTTTATTTAAAGTTTTCAAAATATCAAAACAACCCCCTGTACTTTAATTCTAAGTTTTATTATTATTATTATTATTATTATTATTATTATTATTATTATTATTATTTATTATTATTATTATTATTATCAATAATATTATCATTATTAATATTATTATTACCATTGACATTACGGTTATTATTTTTACTAGTATTATTATTACTATTATGATTAGTTATTATTATTACTATTATTATTATTATTTTCATTATTATTATTATTATTATTATTATTATTATTAATTTATTATTTATTATTAGCAAAACTAACTTTATATTAATTCAAAATTACAAGATGTTACAGTCTCCTCAACTTGAAAGAATTTCGTCCCGAAATTAAAAATGAAACTATGCGAATAGATACGGGTATTTCTTCTTGACAAGACACTAAAGACTTCCTTGACAAGAAATTCAGCATAAAAGGCCTTGGGCAACTGAAGTTTTTCCTCGGCATAGAAGTTGTGAGAATGAAGGAAGGCATGGTACTAAGTCAACGAAAATACACGCTCGATATTTATTATATTAAATATTAAACGAGAGTATGGTTCCTTCGTCAGTCCAGTCTCGTCCATGAACCTTTAACCATTTATTGGTGTTTTTCCTGAAATCATTTAAAAATATTTTTATTAGCTTTCGCTAAGTAAGTACACCTTTCTATTTAAAAAAAACATATTTTCTTTTATTAGGGTTTAACACCCAAATTCTTTTTATTTAAATCCTCATTACTTCTTAGGAATTCAACACCCGAATTCCTTTTGGGTTCATTGTTAACCCTTGAGTCTCTTTTATATATGTGGAGTTCAACATCCGAACCCCTTGGGATTTCAACACCCGAAATCCTTACAAATATTTAACTCCCCTTTTTTTGTATATATGTGGAGTTCAACACCCAAACCCCTTGGGATTTCAACACCCGAAATCCTTACATATATTTTACTCCATTTTAAACTAACAATACACATACTTGGACCCGTAATCATATAAAGCTTTTCTCCCATAATCATTTATCATAATAAATAAATTTAAATCACATGTAATTGAACATGTTTCATCTCCACATATTCATACAAACTCATAATATAAACATCATATATCATGTAAATAAATATATAACATAAATTAGTTACGGGTCGGTGTACTTACCTCCTGATTAATGACTTGAATATAGAAGATAATTCTTTATCTTATGCTTAAACCGTCTTCCGAAACACTAAAACTTTAATATTTTCTTACTCAAACCTACTCCAAGTCCTACTCGTATGAATATATTCTTGAATTACACACAATTAAGTGTATATATATATGTACACTTACTTCTTCTGCCGCCTCTCCATTTTAATATTAAATATCCATTTCATTTAAAAATAAATAAATAAATAAATATGGTAGCTTAATTTTCAAACACATGGACTCTAGTATCAACGTGGCAAACACCTGCACGTGTATACCATTGAATGTTTATCCCTTCAATTCTTTTATTAATTTAATCTATTAAGAATAATAATAATAATAATAATAATAATATTACTGATAATCGTTTTGTTAAACATCATTTAAGTCTATAATATTTTGGCTCAACTAATTCGTTAAACGCTATTTAAAATATATATTTCAGATATTTTATTTTCATCCATAAAACGGGATGTTACAACTCTCCCCCACTTATTTAGGTTTCGTCCTCGAAACCTATTTATACCTTAAATAATTCGGGGTAATATTTCTTCATTTCATCCTCGGCTTCCCATGTGGTATCAGAACCACGTCGATGTTTCCACTGTACTTTTACTTGTTTTATTTCTTATTTTGTAGTTGCTTAACTTTACGATCAAGAATCGCCACTGGCTTTTTTATGTAGTTAAGCTTTTCATCAACTTCTATTTCATTTAATGGCACATACGTCGTTTCATCAGCTAAGCATTTTCGTAAATATGACACATGAAATGTGTTATGGATTCCGTTTAATTCGTCAGGTAATTCCAAACGATACGCCACTTGCCCCACGCGAGCAATAATTTTGAACGGACCAATAAAACGTGGACTTAACTTGCCACGTTTGCGAAAACGAATTACACCTTTCCATGGGGAGACTTTCAACATAACATAGTCTCCCACTTGAAATTCAATCGGGCGTCTTCGTTTATCAGCATACGACTTTTGTCGATCTTGAGCCACTTTTAAATGCGCTCTGATTTGATCAATCTTTTCATTTGTCGCCTCCACCACTTCTTTATTAGCAAGTTCTCTTTGGCCAACCTCTCCCCAACATACAGTAGTGCGACACTTTCTGCCATACCACATTTCGAACGGGGGCATTCCAATGCTCGAATGATAACTATTATTATAAGAGAACTCTGCTAGGGCAAATATTTGTCCCATCTGCCACCAAAATCAATAATACATGCACGTAGCATATCTTCGAGAGTTTGAATGGTTCTCTCGCTTTGTCCATCGGTCTGGGGGTGATATGCCGTACTTATTAATAATTTGGTACCCATTCCTTCTTGAAACTTCCTCCAGAATCTTGAGGTAAAACGTGTGTCTCTGTCTGATACAATAGACAATGGCACACCATGCCTTGACACTACCTCGTTAACATATACTTCTGCCATTCGTTCAGACGAATAGTTTTCACGTATGGGTATAAAGTGAGCACTTTTTGTCAGATGGTCGACAATTACCCATATCGTGTCATATCCTTTTGCAGTTTTTGGAAGTTTCGTTATCAAATCCATCGTAATATGCTCCTACTTCCATAATGGAATTTCTAGTGGTTACATTTTTCCGTATGGTTTCTGGTGTTCAGCTTTGACTTGTAAGCAAGTCAAGCATTTTTCCACATATTTAGCAATATCTCTTTTCATTCCTGGCCACCAGTACTCTTTCTTCAAATCATTATACATCTTGGTCGTGCCTGGATGAATTGAATGTTTTGATTTATGTGCCTCATCAAGAATCATTGTTTTGACCTTACAAGTCCAAGGAATCCAAATTTGTCTAAAACGAGCTTTAATTCCTTTATCATTCTCCTCAAATAGATGGACTTGACCAATGATCCTTTCATGCTTTAAATTTTCTTCTTTTAGTGCCTCCACTTGTGCAACTCTAATTTGATCAAACAAGTCGGAATTCACAATCAGTTTATATGACTTTACTTTAATTGGAGTGTAACTCTCCTTCCAGCTTAAAGCATCCGTAACAACATTAGCTTTACCCGGATGATAAAGTATTTCACAGTCATAATCTTTGACCAGTTCTAACCACCGTCGTTGCCTCATATTTAATTCCTTTTGGTCAAAGAAATATTTTAGACTTTTATAATCAGTATAGATAGTGCACTTCGTTCCATACAAGTAATGTATAATACCCATAATAATTTTATAAAGATTAATAATAATAATAATAATAATAATAATAATAACAATAATAATAATAATAATAACAATAATAATAATAATAATAATAACAATAATAAAAGTTCAGGAGGACCAATTTTGCCATTTTGGAAAGTTAATTTCTGAAGTTTGTACATGAAATAACGAAGGGTTAAAACCACAGGGACTATTTGTGTAAAATTTGAAAAACTTTCTGCCTCTCTTCCCCGTCCCCGTCGATACTATTCCGGCCAAAGAGCCGGTCAGCTCCGACGACCACAAACGACAAATTGTAATCGGTTTCAGCTCAATTATTTGTTCCCGACACATTCGAGTGGGGATTCGAACACCGTACCCCACATCAATTTGATTATTAGAGTCGGTGTAGTGGATTGTTCCTTTCGGCCGACCACTCACCATAATCACGCACTGAACAGTAAAATTAATCGAATTAAGTGTGCACATACAATCATTTAATCATTTAAAACATTCCTTTGAGTTCGTTTGCACCTGAATCAAACACAAACATTACCTCCGATCCACCCTCTCGACCGCGACCTGCAACTTGATTGTGAACCCATCTCCGATCGATTTTAACTAAAATTGATAAAAGGGCTTTTAATCTAGATCGACATACGAAGCTTCCTATCGATTTAATTTGATTTTCATCAAGGTTTGAAGCATCAATCGATCACCACTTGACCGCGACTTGTTCTTCGGGTGTTCACCTTCAATTCGAAACGAAATCAGGTAATTGAACATACATACATGCTCGATTTTAGTCTGGGATTGAAAGCCCTATGATCATATCTATTAACAACAGCGATTTATACTTCAATTTGATCGGGTATGAACTAGGGTTTATGTTGGAAATTGGGGGAAATTGTTAAGTTTGTTTTTAAGATTTAAAAACTGAATTATATCGTGGCAGATGCCTTGGTTCATTGGTTAAGTTGCTGTTGCCCCTAACATGAGGTCCCGGGTTCAAACCCGGGCACCCCCATGTTTTTTTAAAAGGCTTTTAGCCTTAAATAAATTACAAAAAAATATTTTTATAAATATATAAACTATTTTGTAAACTTCAAATATTTTTAAAGGTTACATAGTTAATTTCTATAAATTTAATTGTTACAAACACCTTAATAATTTTTATAAAATATGGTTTATAGATGTTACAAATAGCCATTTTTATAAAAATGGACTCTAAATAATAATTCAAATTATTATTTTATTTTTGGATATTGTATTATCTAATTATGGATCAATCGTGAAAATTGTGGAATTATAAAGATTTTGTAATTTCATAAATTATTAACAAACGTTATAAATAGTTTATTTTGTTGAATTAAGCTCGTATTTTACAGCCAACTTACAGAGGCCATAACTTCTTCATAACAGATTCAAATTAGTTAAACATTATGTCCATGACGAAGCTCGTCGAAAGACGAATCTGTTGATATATAAAACATCGAAAAACTCATTCGTTTAGACCTCCAAATAGTCGTTTTCGTAACAGCTAGCAGTTCTGCGCAGCTGTAAAGATCCACATTTTTCTCATATTTCGGTAATCTAAATCAGAAACTTTTCTAAATAAAATTTGTTTAGAAATCACTAATCTAGTAAACTGGAGATTTTCAGAATTTTTAAACATCGTTTAGTATTTTTAACGAATGTGAAAAGATAAGGGCAGAACTGTAATTTTCCAAACTATAATTTGCGTTACGTTATCGTAGGTTCTCGCGGCGTTAACCGAGCGTAGACCTTGTTTCTGATTATTGTCATTCGTGTATAAGGTACGGATTCTGTTCCTTTGATTGTCATAGTATTCACTTTGTTTCCGTTACTTTGTAGTACGGATTCTTGGTTATCTTTATCATAATATAAATTCTGTTCCGTTACTTTGTAGTACGGATTTTTGATACGTTGTTTCCTTTAATATGACTCATTTAGCTTTTATTAGTCGTACATCATCATTATATAATTATGCTCCGATTCGTTCGACTCATTTGTGTTATTTATTGAGACCTGTAGCATGCAGTATATATTTTATAAGTTGTGTTCATTATTGCATGTTCCTATAAATGTTCTGTCGATATGTTATATGTTGGTAGTTGTACTACCATTTGATTTGATACTCTGTTACCCGAGCTCTCCGACATATCATTGTGGCGTCAATGATGTGACACTTTTCGTGACGGTGTGTAATAAATAGTTCACGGCGTCTCCGTTAACACGTTAGTACTCAGGTAGTACTTTGGCCATAATATCTGGGAGGCGGATGGATCGATCCTAGTTCAGTTCAGATCAGTTCAGTTCCGGGGGATGGAATCATGTGTGTACGCCCCACACACCATCTCATTGGTGCAAGTCTAGCTAGCTATGTACTTATCAGTTCAGTTTCGGCTCTGGGTACTTCTTATATTACACGACTTATTTGTTTGTATATACGCGTCGTGTAGATCAGTTCAGTTCAGTATTACATGTTCAGTTCAGTATCAGTATTATATGTTCAGATTCAGATTTCCGTTTTCCATATCATATGATCAGTTCAGTATCAGATATCAGTATGTTATGCTTCCTATCATTACTATTGTTATTTCCGTCACTGAGCAACTTTTGGCTCAGCCGTATTTTCTTTCGTGGTGTTTTCTTATTTGATTGTAGGTAATCAGGGTATTCCAGGAAATCAGTAAAGAGTGGTTGAAGATCAAGATTGTATTTTTCTTTATTTGATGTAATGAATAACTTAATTAGGTTGTTTCGGATTATCTGGTTTGCTTGAAATTATCTCTTTAATATTATGGATTTGGTTTTTGATTTGATATCTGTAATAGTGACACGTCAGCCTCTCCGGGTTGGGGTGTTACATAATGCCTCCAGATTTTTAACGCAAATACGACCGCCGCCAATTCAAGATCATGGGTTGGGTAATTTGCTTCATGTGACTTCAATTGCCATGAAGCATAAGCTATTACCTTTCCTCTTTTCATAAGCACACAACCCAATCCAACACGTGAGGCATCAGAATAAACTACGAAATCTTCAGTTCTTTCTGGTAGTGCCAGAACAGGAGCTTTAGTTAACTTTTCATTCAAAAGTTGGAACACCTTTTCTTGTTCTGGATTCCATTCAAATTTGGAATTTTTCCGAGTTAGCTTTGTCAACGGGGAAGCTATCTTCGAGAAATCCTGAATAAAACGCCGATAATAACCGGCTAAGCCCAGAAAACTTCTGACTTCAGTTGGGGTCTTAGGAGGTGACCATTTTATAATAGTCTCTATTTTGGAGGGATCCACCAAAATACCTTCCACATTAACCACATGACCTAAGAATTGGACTTCTCGAAGCCAGAATGCGCATTTAGAAAATTTTGCATATAACTTTTTTTTCTTAGCAAATTAAGAACCTCACAAAGATGCTGAGCATGATCTTTTTCGGTTCGTGAATAGATAAGAATATCATCGATAAAAACGATGACAGAACGATCAAGCATAGGTTTACATACTCGATTCATAAGGTCCATGAAAACCGCTGGAGCATTTGTTAAACCAAATGGCATCACAACGAATTCATAGTGCCCATAACGAGTACGAAAAGCTGTCTTAGGTACATCTTCTTCTCGTACCTTAACTTGATAATAACCTGACCTTAAATCGATATTTGAGAACCAGCTAGCGCCTTGTAGTTGGTCAAAAAGATCATCAATTCTAGGCAAAGGGTACCTATTCTTGATGGTCAGCTTATTCAATTCACGATAATCGATGCACATCCGCATGCTACCGTCCTTCTTTTTAACAAACAATATAGGCGCGCCCCAAGGTGAAACACTTTGGCGAATAAAACCTTAATCCAACAAATCTTGAAGTTGAGACATCAATTCCTTCATCTCGTTGGGTGCTAGTCGATACGTCGATTTAGCAACAGGTTTAGCTCCAGGAACTAAATCGATTTTGAATTCGATTTCCCTTGTTGTTGGAATACCTGGAAGCTCATCAGGAAAAACGTCTGGGAATTCTTTAACTATAGGGACTTCATCAAGTTTCCTTTCTTTCGTTTCTTTATCAGCCGTGTAGGTTGATGCTTATAGAGTTTTACTTTAGCAATACAGGCAGCAGTACAAAGATGTTCATATACCTGATCATCATCTGTTCCGGCCATGAGTGCTTGAGCAGGAGTCACATCCTGTACCATGAAGCTCCAGTCAACTTCTTGAGCCACAGCAGCTGTTTCAGTTGACTTCTCTTCATGCTTTGAAGCAGTGGGATGTGTGGAGGCCTGTGGGGTTCCCGGGTTGTTCTTGGGAGCCTTGAATTCCCTAGCAAAGTGACCAAGTTGGTTGCAGTTGTAACACTTTGCTTTGCTTTTGTCAAACCCAAACCTGCTGTTGACTGGGTTTTGAGGGAATTGCCTTCCAGTTCTCTTGAAGAACTTCTTCACTCTTTAAGTTAAAAGAGCCATCTGCTGGACAATATCCATATACTCCACATCATCTGGACTGAAGCACTCAAGATCATCAAAGTAGTATTGAAAATCACCAGAGTGTCCACTTCCAGAGACAAAGGCACAACTATCCTGAGAGGAGTTGTGTTGAACCTTTTGAGACTTTGGAGTCTCAGGTAGAGTAATGTAAGGTCCGCTGTGTGAGTTGTCAGGGTAACACAACAACTAATGTTGTGGTTCCGTGATTTCCCTTTCAACCACATAAAGGGCTGAACTCAGTTGGTTATTGGAGTGACTAGAGGAGTTTTGCATGTTCATCTCCATTTGGAATGCACTTAGGATACCATACAACTCTATCAGAGTAAGAGTCTTAAGGTCTGAAGTTCTCTTGATTACAACACAGTAATGTATCCATAGTTTAGGAAATGAAGACATGAACTTCCTAACTATGTCTCTATTCTCAAGAGTTACTCCAATATCCTCCAGAGTATCTACTAGCTCAACATACCTGAAGTATTATTGAGTCAAGGTCTCACCAGCCTTGAAAGTAAAGTTCTCAAACTGCTGCTTCAAGAGATCCTTCTTGTTCTCTTGGGTTTCCTTGGATCCTTCATACATCAGCTTCAAAGCTTCCCATAAATCTTTAGCAGTTTTGCACTTCTTGAAGCGTCTGTAGACGAAGTTGGGGAGAGCAGTTTGGAGAGAAGTCATAGCCCTTTGATCTAGCTCTATTCTCTTCCTATCTTCTTCTGAGTAATCATCAACATCTTTTGGAATGATGCGATTACCAGTGGCAGAAGTGGTGCTTGGTATGAAAGGACCATTGACAATGGAGTCCCACATCCTTGAATCTTGACACTTGATGAAGCCTTCCATTCTGATACACCATGTGTCAAAGTCTTCAGGGGTGATCAGTGGGGACTTGGTCATGGTACCGGTTTCCATATCAGCCTTGGAAAGAGCAGCCATTTGAGTGAGTGGTTTGTAGTGAGGAGTGAAAAACAGGTTGATTTGGATGGTAAGATCTCACAATCAAGAGCCTGGAGCTCTGATACCAATTGCAGGATCGAATATGGGTGGTTTTTCTCTCAACTCACTGTGAACAACACTCAGCAAGTAGTCTATGAAGAGTTGATAACAATATAACAAGTAACAAGCAGTAGGAAAATTAACACAGGAAGTAAATTTTCAAGGTACTTTTATATATTGCTTCTCAACTCAAAGGATTACAAGACTCTTGGACTCAAATCGCTTATCTAAAGAGTTACAAGGAGAAGATATATATAATACTACCTACAGCCGGATATACTTTGATACCAGCTGGACACCTCTAACCTTACATCTATACTACAAGACTCTAGGTGAGGTCTTTCAGACATTTTGCCTGAGAGTTGGTAGTCAGGACATGTCCCTGACTTACCTTTTGTCACCAACTAAAGTTGGTAACATGTACTATCATAAAAAGGTGAACAGTAGAGTAAAGTATGGTCAACAACATGGCTCTTTAGGAAGATGCCATGCTGTATCAGAGGTCTGCAGCGGACTGTCAGGGACCATACTTTTATCTGCTGGTCATAGCAATGTCTTCCGAAGGATAAAGTACTTCGGAAGAATAACTTCTTCCGAAGCCACTTATACTTCGGAAGACTGCTTCTTCCGAGGCTTGGAGTCTTCTTTGTCTTCGGAAGCTCAGACTTTGTCTTCAGCTCTTTCATCAGACTTTGTCTTCGAAAGCTTTCAGACTTTGTCTTTAGCTCTTTCATCAGACTTTGTCTTCGGAAGCTTTCAGACTGTCTTCGGAAGATAGTCTTCAGCTGTTGGCTTTAGCTGTTGTCTTCAGCAGTTGACTTCAGCTTTTGCCTTCAGTAGATATCTTCAGCTGTTGGCTTCAGCTGTTGTCTTCAGCAGTTGACTTCAGCTTTTGCCTTCAGCTTTTGCCTTCAGTTGATATCTTCAGCTGTTGTCTTCAGCTGTTGACTTCAACTTTTGCCTTCAGTAGATATCTTCAGCTGTTGTTCTTTAGACTTTCGGAAGATCTCTTGCTCAGCTTCGGAAGCCTTTGAATGTAGTACCAAAAATGACTATGTGAAGTAGTTTTGGTTGCACCAGCCTCATCATGATCCAACAGGCTAGAAACGCTTGATGTCCATGTCGTATGTAACTGTTGGCTTTCGCCATTGAACATACAATTATGTTGCTCTTTCTTTCTCCATAAATCCAGATTTGTTCTCCCATTGGCGACATAAACTGAACAATCTTTCGATTACAGAGTATCAACGCGTGATGCTGGGACAACCAATCCATCCCAATAATCACATCAAATTCCCTTAACTCTATTGGAATTAAGTCGATATTGTATTCCTCTCCTTGAATATTTACTTTACAGTTTTGACATATTTTGGATACGACGAAACTTTTATCACTAGCAATGTCAACTTCTAATATATTTACTAGCTTACTTCTAACAAAAGAACTATGACAGGCAAACTTTATAGATACAAAGGATCTACTAGCTCCAGAATCAAATAATACAGATGCAGGAAGGGAGTTGACTAGGAAGGTACCTGTGACGACATCAGGTTCAACCTTTGCTTCTTTAGCAGTAATTTGAAAAGCCCAACCTCGTGGTTTAGGAGCTTCCAACTGTTTCATGTTCCCTAAGGCTCTCGATCCTTCCGCAGTCTTGGCAACCCTTGTTTTCAACTCTGGAAAGTCATTCCTCATATGACCTGGCTTATAGCAATTATAACATAAGTTTACAGGGCTCATACACTGTGGTGCGGTATACCCCGGTTTCCCATATTTATAACAAATTGGGTTCTTATAACGACATTCCCCAAGATGCCTCTTTCCACAGAAGTGACAGTTACCGTATTCTTTGATTGAGCTTGAACTCTTTACAGGCTTTATAAATTTTACTTTTTTACAGGTACTGCAGGAACCATAACATCAATCTTTCTCTTCCCATCTCTTTCTTTCTGTCTCTTCAGTTCCATCTCTCGTTCACGAGCCCAATTAAGAAGTTCCTCAAGACTTCCACATTTTGATGGAGAAATAAATTCTCTAATTTCTGTCTTAAGAATAAGATGGAACCGAGTCATCCACATTTCTTCAGAAGTGAAAAGCGAAGGACAAAACTTCGCTTTATCATAGAAAATTCCAAAGATTTCATCCACCGTCTCGTTGCCTTGACGCATATGAAGAAGTTCTTCAGTGATACGATCAATTGCAACACGAGGACTTAAATGTTTCAGGAAGATTGGTTTGAACTCTTCCCAAGACATATTTCTTATTCTTTCTCTCCCTTTCTCCTTCTTTACCATATCCCACCAGTCTTTAGCTCTTTCACAGAACTAGTTCGTTGCGAACATCACTTCATCACACGGGTCACAATGACACATATCAAAAATAGTCTCCATGGCTGTTATCCACCTTTGGCTCACCAAAGGGTCAATTTCACCTTTGAATTGCAAAGGTTTACAAGCCATGAAGTCTGTATACGTGCAGTGACGTTTTTCAACTTCAGTTATTGACGTTGCTCTCATATTATTTGTAGGTTTTTCTATGGGTACTTCGTTCTTTTTCAATTTTTCTTCTAGCATAATTCTAATAGAATTTTGCATTTCAGCTAGAAGAAATGGGATATTGGCTTCAAATGCCTTTCCCACCTTGATAGCAATCTGTCTACGAATTTCCTCAGGTACAGACATTGTATTATTATTAAGACGAGATGAATACACTGATCTTTCTAAAGCATCATCTACATGCTTTTCAGTGTTACGATTTCCCTCGCCTTGTATAACATTCTCCCCTCTTTTATCCGCCATATTTCTCTAAACAATTTATTTATTTCATGTTATATTTATTCTAATGATTTTTATACTGCAAGCACTTAATTAAGACCTTAATGCTCTTAACATTATTGTCAAGACTAACAAAATATCTAAGGTCAAAAAGTATTATATATGCATTTATAACATACTACACACATATCATTTTATGCATATATACTCCCCATCCCCACACCTACTCTTTGACGTTTCAATATAATATGATCTTTGGAAAATTTACAATGATATGATATATTACCCTCATACTGGCCAGGTATGAAAATAATATATTATACTCATCATAATTTTCTAACTACCATATGATATCTCAAACATACAAATTTCAGTGTACACATATTTTCTCATATGTTTTCATAAAGCATAAATACAAACTTCTCATTTATCTGCTTCCCTGGACCGTTTCTGGACTGAACCCTCTCGTTTTAATATCAGTAGCACTTATGGTTCAAGTCTAAGTATTTCTTTTATATACTTAAATCTCTCGAACCGTGCTCTGATACCAACTTGAAACACACCAAATTTTTTTAAATGATTTCACTACATATATCAGAGTTTATGTCCCAGTTCACATCAAAATTTGTCACTCGGAGTGACATGTCATTTTATACTAAATATATATAACTATTACAAGAAAACATAAACGTTTTATAAACTATTAATACAATATTTATTATATTAAATATTAAACGAGAGTATGGTTCCTTCGTCAGTACAGTCTCGTCCGTGAAGCTTTAACAATTTATTGGTGCTTTTCTTGAAATCATTTAAAAATATTTTTATTAGCTTTCGCTAAGTAAGTATACCTTTCTATTTAAAAAAAACATATTTTCTTTTATTAGGGTTTAACACCCAAATTCTTTTTATTTAAATCCTCATTACTTCTTAGGAATTCAACACCCGAATTCCTTTGGGTTCATTGTTAATCCTTGAGTCTCTTTTATATATGTGGAGTTCAACACCCGAACCTCTTGGGATTTCAACACCCGAAATCCTTACATATATTTAACTCCCTTTTTTTGTATATATGTGGAGTTCAACACCCAAACCCCTTGGGATTTCAACACCCGAAATCCTTACATATATTTTACTCCATTTTAAACTAACAATACACATACTTGGACCCGTAATCATATAAAGCTTTTCTCCCATAATCATGTTTATCATAATAAATAAATTTAAATCACATGTAATTGAACATGTTTCATCTCCACATATTCATAAAAACTCATAATATAAACATCATATATCATGTAAATAAATATATAACATAAATTAGTTACGGGTCGGTGTACTTACCTCCTGATTAATGACTTGAATATAGAAGATAATTCTTTATCTTATGCTTAAACCGTCTTCCAAAACACAAAAACTTTAATATTTTCTTACTCAAACCTACTCCAAGTCCTACTCGTATGAATATATTCTTGAATTACACACAATTAAGTGGGTATATATATGTACACTTACTTCTTCTGCCGCCTCTCCATTTTAATATTAAATATCCATTTCATTTAAAAATAAATAAATAAATATGGTAGCTTAATTTTCAAACACATGGACTCTAGTATCAACGTGGCAAACACCTGCACGTGTATACCATTGAATGTTTATCCCTTCAATTCTTTTATTAATTTAATCTATTAAGAATAATAATAATAACAATATTATTATTATTATTACTGATAATCGTTTTGTTAAACATCATTTAAGTCTATAATATTTTGGCTCAACTAATTCGTTAAACACTATTTAAAATATATATTTCACATATTTTATTTTCATCCATAAAATGGGATGTTACATTTCCTTTTGGTAGTTCTTCTAAAGTCCACGTCTCATTTTTTCAAGAGCGCGGATCTCACTTTGCATGGCTTCTCTCCACCTTGGATCTTGCACTGCTTGATAAAAAATTTTAGGCTCATTATTTGAAGTAATGGCCGCCAAAAAAACTTTGTGAACATTAGTAAATTTGTCATAAGAAATATAATGTATAAGGGGTGTACCGTCGAGGAACGTTGATCAGAGGTGGGTTGATTGTGGTTTAAAGATGGGGGAAGCTTGACATTATAATCTTTAAAGTGCTTTGGCTGTGACCTGTTTTGCTTTTCTTTAAGTGCTCACCATCTTCCAAATTTGGTCCAACCGATTCATTCTCAATACTTTCATTTGGACCAGCCTCTTCATTTTGGTTGGGCATATCATCATGCCCAGGTTGTTCATCAACTGGCCCAATGTTGTCACTGGCGTGTGGCCTTTCCTCTTGCCCAACACTTTCTGTAATTGTGTTTTGCAACTCATGGGCTTCCTCATCAACCTGTTGGGCCTCAGGTTGTGAATCATTTGATTCAATTGACTGTCCAGTAGGCTTAATTTCAACAACCTCCTTTTCTCTATTCGAGTCTTCCTCCTCCATGTCACGTGATGACCCACCTTGATTGCCCATTGCCTCTTCTTTCCAACCTTGAGGAATTAAACAGATCTCTTCTTTTTCAGGTTTGTTATTTGCAAAAGGAAAAATATGCTCAACAAATTTAACATGCCTGGATGTAACCATTTTATTATACTTAGCATCATATATTTTATATCCTTTTGTACCTTGTGGATAACCCAAGAAAACTCCGGGCCTACCTCTTATTTCGAACTTATCTCCATTGGTTTCTACACTTCTATAATACACAAGACAACCAAGTACCCTCATATGTTCATAGTCGGATTTTTGGTTATATAATATCTCATAAGGCGTTTTGTTCTCGATCACTTCTGACGACATTTGATTTATGACATGTGCTGCTGTTAGTATGCATTCCCCCCAAAATCGCGTCGGCAAGTTGGCTTCAAACTTTAAGGCTCGTGCCGTTTCTAATAGATGTCGATGTTTTCGTTCTACTACACTGTTTTGTTGAGGTGTATGTGGACACGTTGTTTCTAAGACGATTCCCTCCTTTGCATAGAAATTGACCATTTGATTTGAGGTGAACTCTCCCCCATTATCGCATCTCACCCTTTTTATATTTTTTCCAAATTAAAACAAACAAACAAACAAACATACCCAGTGTATCCCGCTGGAGAGCAGGGTCTGGGAGGGGTATATGGTGGCAAGTCTTTCCTCTATCTAAAAAGATAGAGAGACCGCTTCCGAAGAGACCCCACACTCGTTAACAAAGGCAATAACAATAATAACAATCACAATCATAATACAAAGCATACAACACAAAGATATATATCACATAAAGAATTAAATAATGCGCTCATAAAAAATACGACATGTAACACCCAAAAAGGGTAGATGAGGAGAACTACACCTAGCGAGTGTGGTCCGGCCATATGTCACCGTATACCCTTCCCCCTCACAAAACCCACTAAAAGTCCTTAATTTTAATTCTACGCCTCCACTCACTTCTATCCTCGATCATGTTCTCAGAAAGATGCAAGTCTATCATATCCCTCCTAATAACCTCATCCCAAGTCAACCTAGGTCTACCTCTACTCCTCCTACCCTCTAAACTGATGTTCTCTACTGCTCGGACAGGTGCTGCCATCGTTCTCCTCTTCACGTGCCCAAACCATCTTAATCTTCCCTCTCTTATTTTTTCTGTGATACAAGCCACCTCTAGCCTCTGGCGGAAGACGTCGTTTCTTATCCGATCCAATCTTGTGTGTCCACACATCCACCTCAGCATTCGCATTTCTGCGACCTCTATTTGTCTCTGGTGCGATTTCTTTATGGCCCAACAGTCTGTGCCGTATAATATAGCTGGACGTACTGCCACTCTGTATAGTTTTCCCTTTAGTTTGGCTGGAAACCTCTTATCACACAAAATCCTTGATGCTGCTCTCCACTTGCACCATCCTGATTGTACACGGTGTGCTACATCGCTGTGTATCTCTCCATCTTCCTGTACGTACGAGCCAAGGTATTTGAACCTAGACGTCCGGGGGACCGCCATGCCCTGGATACTGATTTGGGTGTCCTCTTCGGCCTCACCACTAAAGTTACAATGCATGTATTCTGTCTTAGAGCGACTTAACCTTAGGCCCCTGCGTTCTAGTGCTGCTCTCCACTGTTCTAATCTCTCGTTAAGCAACGTCTTAGATTCTGATATTAAGACAATATCGTCCGTAAACAGCATACACCATGGGACTGGCTCTTGTATAGACTTGGCCATCTCGTCCAACACTACTGTGAAGAGGAATGGGCTCAATGCCGATCCTTGGTGGAGTCCTACTTCCACCAGGAAGTAGTCTGTGTCTCCGACAGGTGCTAGTACACACGTTTTTGCCCCGTCATACATATCCTTTATTATTTTGATATACCTCTCTGGTACATTTCTAAGTCGTAGACTTTCCCAGATGAGTTTCCGCGGCACACTGTCATATGCTTTTTCTAGGTCAATGAATACCATATGTAGGTCTCTTTTCTTTTCTCTATATTTCTCCATTATCCTCCTTATGACGTGTATAGCTTCTGTTGTAGAGCGTCCTGGCATAAATCCAAATTGGTTTACCGCTATCTGAGTTTCTCGTCTAATTCTCGTGTCAACAATTCTTTCCCATAGCTTCATCGTGTGACTCAATAGCTTTATTCCCCGGTAATTTGCGCAACATTGGACATCTCCTTTTTTCTTATATATGGGGACTATGACACTACTTCTCCACTGCTCTGGCATCTTTCCTGTCTTAAAGATAGTGTTGAATAAGTCTGTTAGCCATTGTAGGCCCTCATCTCCAAGGCACTTCCACACTTCAATCGGGATATTGTCTGGCCCCACCGCCTTAGCCCTTCCCATTTTCTTCAAAGCTCTCTTAACTTCATCGACTGTGATGCTTCTACAATAACACTTGTTTTGTTGCATTGTTTGATTTGTTTCATCGATCTCCGTTTGTTGATTACTGTTCGTTATGTTGAAAAGGTTATCGAAGTAAGTTTTCCATCTCCCCTTGATGTCCTTCTCCCTCACCAAGACCTTTCCATCCGCGGCCTTTATGAACTTCACCAATCTCAAGTCCTGTCTACTACGTTCCCTTGCCTTGGCAATCTTAAACATGTCATGTTTACCCTCTTTCGTCTCTAATCGCTTATACATCCTCTCGTATGCTGTGTTCTTTGCCTCTGACACAGACTTTTTCGCCTCTCGTTTAGCCTCTTTGTATTTATCTTTTAGCTCTGCTCGTTCTTCCTCATTATTACAGTGTAGAAGCTCTCTAAAACTTTGTTGTTTAATTCTTATCTTCTCCTGTACATCTTCGTTCCACCACCAGGATTCCTTATGACCGATTTTCCTATTTGTTGTAGTCCCAAGTGTTTCTTTAGCTGCTTGAATGATTCTAGTTGCCACAGTCTCCCACTTTTGGTTGGCATATTTTTTCCAAATTAAGTTTGAACCAATTTATGAAAATCCATGAGACATATACTTGCCTGATGTTTATGTTTAAGGAGAAATACCCAAACAACCCGACTAAAATCATCTACTATTGTTAAGAAATAACTCGCACGTGTAAATGAAGGTGTTCGATACTTGCCCTACACATCACAGTGTAACAAATCAAAACATGCATCAGTTTTATTCGTACTAATTGGAAATGGTAGCCTGGCGAACTTAGCCTTAACACAAGCATCACAAAAGTCTTTCGAGTTTAAAGAAACATTTTTCAAAAAATCAACATGAGCAAGTTTCGACTTTGATGGGTGACCTAATCTCTTATGCCACGTGCTAACAGTTGTCATCATTGCCTTCCTCTTGCCCCTCACTAACCCCATCTTGTACAAACCACCTTTGCGTTCACCCATTCCAATCAACGTCCTCGAACATAAGTCCTGCGTGATGTAAAAATCAGGAAAAAAGGTTATAGCATAATTAAGATCCTTGCACAATCTACTGACAGATAACAAATTGCACTTGAAATCTGGGACATGAAGAACCTCCTTAACCACCATACCGTTTGGGAGAGTGTAGTCACCTCTTCCCTCAACAGTGATGGTTTTACCATTAGGTATCATTACAGGTGGTTCATATTTCCGATTTGTTTTATTTTTCAGCAGCAAATCATCATGTGTTATGTGCTCAGTGGCACCCGAATCAATTATCCATTTACCTTCTTTACCTATGTTACCTGCCATGTTGGCTATGGGAGTGCTTCCTTGTTCGGTTTCACCATCTTTGTCTCCAAACAACTTTATGAACTGTTGATATTGAGCGTTGGTCATGCCCGGTATTGGACTGACCTCCCCCTCTACACAAGCAGCCTTCGGTTTCGGCCTCTCTTGTTTACCTTTGCCCGACCACTAATCTAGATATCCGATTCGCTTGAAGCACCCATCTTTGTTATGGCCGTCTTTTCCACGAAAGCTGCAATGTTCCATTTGTTCATCAACGCCTCGTTTGATCTCCTTTGGTTTAAACTTGTCTTGTGGTTATTTTTGATCGCGCCTAGTAGGGACGTAGGCCTGAAAGGCTGTTGTGTCGCCAGTGGGTCGTCTAGTTCCAGAGATATTTCTCTGCTGCTCGTCCTCTGCCACCAAGTGGTAAGCAGTTCCAAGCGAAGGTGTAGGTTGCATTACCAAAATCTGGGTCCTGATGGTCTCGTACTCGGCATCCAAACCTAACAAAAACTCATATAATCTTTCCTTTTCAATTAATTCGGTTAGTTTCTTACCCATCCCACAAGTACAACCATTGCAGCTACATTTCGGGATGGTCAGTACAGACCCGATTTCATCCTAAATACTTCGGAGTTTCGTGTAGTAAGCCGAGACCGAGGTGCCATCTTGTTTGGTTGTCATTAAAGATTGCTTTAATTCATATGCTCAGGGAGCGCTATCCTTCCGAAAATGTTCTTTCAAGTCGACCCAGATCTCGCCGGCCGTTGCAGCGTATTTCACACTCGATCTGATGTCTTTTTCCATGACTGCATTCAACCATCCTTTGATCATAGCATCGCAACTCATCCAGGGCATGTATTCCGACGAGTTTTTGTCGGGTTTCTTCAACATGCCGTCTATGAAGCAGATCTTGTTTTTGGCGAACAAGAAATTCATCATCTCTTGTGACCAGTCGTTATAATTACCATCTGTCTGTGCATCGTTAACATGCATCTGCCTTGGATAATCGGAGGGATGAAGATAGTATGGAGATTCATGGTTGATGCCTTCCTCCTTGGTTTTCTTTCCATCATCGCCTGCCATGGATTATGGTTTTGTGTTTTGTGATTGATTTCAAGGATCCTTTCTATGACCGCTCTGATACCATATTTAAATCAATATAGTATTAGATGATCAAGAAAGTTACAGGAATATCAAAACAATAATCAACATATATACAAGATGAGAAAACAATAATCATGCCAAGAATTGAGGGATAAATATGAAAGTTGGTAGAGGAGAATACGGAAGAATATACGGGAGAATTTGTTTCCGTCTATACTGAAGCAATTGCTTCTTGTCATGGCTTCATGTTTTTGAGTTTATACAAATGAAACAAATTTTGATGTCTTTACGAAAGATCTCTTCCCAGTTTCTATAAAGAAGTAAAAACAAATTTAAGGTATTTCAAGATTTTGGATTGATAATCTTAAATTTGCAATTTGATCATACATCTTTCTAAGAACAGAATTTAACGAAATCATCCATTGCAGAGCCATGACGCCTTTATAATGGGCCAAATAAGATATAACCAACTACTGTATATCCCACCATTTTCCACCTGTTGCAAAACACCCTATGTTGCTGCAAAGTTACCAAATAATGCACCTTAATTTATTAACTTCCTCATTTCTTGGAGGAAGATGGTTTTATATCTTTAATCATATACATTCTCAGAGAGCATGAAGATTTCATATAAATGCAAAACTTGATGATGTTAGTGGTGCCATTGTGATCATTAATGACATTGGATTAGATACTCTGACTTTCTTAACTGTCACTGTTTTAGTGGTTACCATAAATTAGTGAAGAACACAATTCAACGCACGAATAAACGAAGAACAAGAACATATGCGATTCGTCATTATGACTGAACCGTAATGTAAAGATGAATCAAAAGAAAGGAGAAACAATTCAAAAATGAAGAATTTTGTTGATGTGATCTAACATTACATTGCTCAAATCCTAAAACAACTCTTGACGAAGAAGATGAGTTGATAGAGATGAAAACAAGACTCTTCTCAACATCTTAGATGTGATAATCTTCACCAACTTCCTTTTAAGGTCCAGATTAGTTATATTTAATGTTTTTAAACTGTATCAGTGAGTGAACGCGCTACTCTAAAGGTTTATCGGTTGGACCGGTGAGACAATTCGGACCGTTTGAAAAAACTGAGTAATATTACATGTAATTGAAAACGAAAAAAAGCTAAAATTAATAAAACTTAAACCACCTAATAACGATTCATAACTTCCTATTAAATATTTATTTAAATATAAATTACTAACGGAAGCAGAACTTTAGCACGTCCCTTCCTCACTACACTCTTCTCATCTAATATGAAGACGTTTGCATATGATAGTTAAAAATCCATGAGAAAAAAAGTGCTGTTTGTTTTTTCTACAAAAAAATGTCTGCAGTCTGCGGGTCATATTTAAGAATGTCCCACAAGTTTCATCATCATATATATGTTTGCCTTCATTCTTCAGTTAACGATTTAAACATATATCTCTGGCTTGAAATCCAATGTAACGTTATACACTAAACATTTTGGCATAACATATTAAGCAATATGCACTACAATATTAACAATAAACCATAGTGTGATTTTCTTTTTGGTAATTAACCCTTAACTCATAAGCTCATCCATAACATACTTTCATATGATCAATGGACTCTTTAGGTTATTTGACATTTTCCTTTTGTGGATTCCGTTTATGCTAGGTAGATGAAACAAATATATAAGACAGGTTCACTATAGTTATAAACTCTTAGGGGGCATTTGATTCATGAAATGAGTTGGATTTGAAATTAGAATTTGAATTGGAGTTAGAAGAATTGTATTTGAAATTCAGTATTTTTCAAATGATTTAATTCAAGAGAATTGAAATTTATAAAAAAATTTAAATTTCAAATGCATTTTAGTGACAAATCACTTATAAAAGAATTGAAAATTATCACCTATTACAAACCATCACCACCTCCATGACCATTGATCAACGCAGTTACACACCATCGACTGCCGCCGCCATCACCGTCGACAAATCACCGTTGACAATCAACTGTGACCACCAACTGCGCCAGTTGCCGAAAAACAACAGTACACCCTCACTGCCACCAACCTATCACGCACGCCACCGAAACCGACGGTCACCGTCGATCACGTTCAAAATCGACGCGGTTCAGTGACAATGGTCAGTGGTCAGCCGTGGGCTTCTTGATTTCACTTACGCATATTTAAATCATATGTAGGTAATATTACATTTGTATAATCATACATGTACATGTAAAATTTAAAAGTTAAAAACATATAAAATCTTTTTTCATGATTTTTAATGCGTATATCATAAATATTTGTACATAAAACATTTGTAAAAACAACTTCTTTTTTCTGGTTTTGTAACAGATATAAGGGCCACGAGATAGAGTGGAAAAAATGATGTATGTTCCTTTTGGATTGATGCACCGTAGGTCCTCGTTTTAAGGACTTGCGGGTGTTGTTTTTTTGATGAAGTTTACCTTTAAAAAAAAGTTTGTTGTCGTTATATTTGCAGAATTTGGTGTTCCGAAGTGAGGTTCCTTTATGCGCCGCAAACTTAAAAGTCACCTCAATTATGTGTCGACGTTCCATTTGTTGATTTTATTTATACTTATCTCATTTTGAAGAGATGTACCCAGACATTAATATTGCATCATAAAGCTTGTTAATATTATATGAAATATATTTAAATACAAATTGAATTTTTATTACTGAGAAAAAATAATAAGTTAAAAAAATCTTAAAAAATTATATCTCATAATTTAAATCGAATTTCAAACAAGTAATATCTAGTTTTTGTTCCTCTATCCGTCCTCACTAAGAAAAAAATAAGCGAAAAATAAAAAATAAAAAAAATTAATTTTTTGTCATTTATGAAAGACATAGTGACGTAATTGTATCATTGTGAAAGACATAATGACGTCATTGTGTCATTATGAAAAACAAAATGACGTTATTGTATCATAAAAAGACACAATGAAATTTATTTTTATTATTTTTATTTTTATTTTGAAAGAGAACGAAGAGAGGAACAGAGACTGCGAGGTACTTTTTTTTAAATTTGATTTAGATTGTGAGATATAATTTTTTTGTGACTTTTTTAACCTTATTGTGTCTTCTTACACTTTGTAGCAAAAATACACTTTGTATAATAAACTCACCCATATTATATATACTTTAAAACCCATAGAGCAAAGCATTCAAGCATATGATACAACTTCTTATGCATAATATTTTTTTGTCTTTTAGGCTCTTTTGTCTTTTACTATATAGTATGAATTGATATTTTTTTATTATAGCCCTTCAAGTTTAGACATGTGTACATTTTGTATCCTATACTTATGAATATGTATTTTTTTAAACATTTATAATTTTTTAGTTATTTTAGTTTTTTTACTTTTTCTCTTGTAAGTTTTAAGACTTAATGTTTTAAAAATATTTGAATATACCTTTGAGACTTGCTTCTTTAGTATACGTTTCATTGTAAGTTAAATTTAAAATGACATCGTGCTTTAAACTGTATAAGTAATCGAAACATTAACATATAAACCCTTGAAATTCATTTAAGGTTAACTTTAAAATATAACTTTTATAAACTCCAAATTTGAACACGTGTTAACTATTTGTTAACAGTTATGTTGTTTGAGATCACGACATTTATTTTTATTGATGTTTGGACGTGAATTTTTTTAGTGATCTCAATATAAACTTTCGAGTATTATTAACGGCTCACCCGAACACACATGTTTATGAGATTTTAGTTTCTTTTACATAAAGATTTGAATGTTATCAACGACATATCTTTTTAATGTTTTATATACAAAATTACATATTCTATCAATGTAACATTGCGTATTTTTAATAAAGTTGATTTTGTCGATATTGAATTCGAAAGTTTCAATAATCCTAATAATAAAAATAAAAATAATAATAATAATAATAATAATAATAATAATTAAAATAATACTGTTATTAATAATTAGTGAGGATTATAAGTATATATATATATATATATATATATATATATATAAAAGCATGTATTAAAAATTGGATTTAAAGGTTCAGGGGGTGATTATGCAATTTTTGAAACTTAAAACCAAAGTTTAAGACATAAAATATTAAATTTGAAACCGCAGGGACCGATTGTGTAAAATTTTGAAACCCACAGCCTTCCCCCTCGTTTTTCCGGCGAGTCTCCGGCGAGACTCCGGCCGAACTCGGCGAAGCCGAAAACCACAAAATTTCACCATTTCAAGCCACAAAACCGGTCCCAATGCATTCGTGGATGAGTTTCGAACCCAATGCAACCATTAAACACGTTTAAACTTCGAGAAATTTGGATCCAAAGCTACCACATCGAAATCACAAAATTCCCGACAAGAAATCGGTCAATTTACACAATTTGAACCCCACAATCACACCGAAAGTTTCCTTGGATCCAATTTGGATTGAATTTCAACACAAAACGTGTTGAATTAGTCAAATAAACGGCTATAATTGTCACTTTAACTTCGGATTCTATACAGCTCATAAACCCACTCAAACAACATCAATAAACAAATTAAAGCTGCAAAATCGATCATTGTTACATACCCAATTGAACTCTGGTTTCAATTTCACCAAACACAAACACAAACACTGAAATCAAACCTCATCTTCATCGCGACCTGCAACTCACTCGAACCCTACCTTCGGAGTTTCAAAACCTGAAATTGATTAGGGGCTTCCACTCTCGATCATCATCCAAAGCTTTATACCAATTTAATTTGATTATCATCACGGTTTGAGCAACATTCGATTGTCACCTAGTCGCGGACCTATCTCGAACTCAAACTCATCGAATACACCATCTTAACAGGTAATTAATACCTCTATGAAATCGGTTTTTCATGGGGAATAAAAGCCCCATGATTTCAGTAGCAATAATAATCGAATCGAGGTTCAATTTGAAGAGATTCGAACCTAGGGTTCGAATGAATTTGGGGGTTCAATTAATTCATGTTTAAATTCAATTGGAACCAATTACATTCGCGGTTGTGACCTTGGTTCACTGGTCCCTGCACCCCTTTGCAATCCATGAGGTCCCGGGTTCGACCCCGGGCCACCTCAACCATTTTTTTTGGGGCTTTTTAAGCCTCTAAAAATTATAAAAAAATTGTAAAAATTATAAAAATATTTTTACAAACATTAAAATTTTTAAAACCACTTAATTACTTTCTGAAATTTATTTTTATATTTTATTCATTTATTTTATTTGTTTTAAATAAATAAAATAACTAATTATGTTTCTACCAATTTATAATTAGTGTATAATACATAATTATACAATAAATAAATTGAACCCAATATATATACATAGTTATATATTATTCAGTTACCGAAACAACTGTTATTTGAATAAATTACATTTTACATAATCGTATACAATTTATAACTCATGTATATAATTTACATACAATACATAGTTATGTTTACTTATGTAAAAATGTATTATATACATATAATCATGTATATAATTATACATATAATTATATATAATTACTTGATTATATATAATTATGAATATAATTATACATATACAATTTATTAATAAATTGTATAAATGTATAACTTACACGTATAAATTTTTATTAAAATTCTTGACATAATCACTTTCAATAAATTCGTTTATTTCAAGACATTCAAACCAAATAAAATTAATTCAATTTAAACTACCATTCAAGACCCAGTGGAAATTCTAATACATTCCCAAATTCCCAAATCATTATTACTCTAACTCGAGACACCGTTCCTTAGGTTAATCATAAGGAAATCGTAGGTGTCTAATCCATCACGTCCAAATTCAAATCTCATCAATCAGGTGAGTATTCATATCCCCTTTTTATATCATTTCTTATTTGGGGGAAATCATGTGATACAATATATTCAATCATGATGTTCTATTGTTATTTCATTCTAAATTCAATTCAATACAGGTTATGTTATTACTTGCAATTATGTGAACATACTGTGATAAACTGGACGACAGTAAAACCCTAATTCAATCAATCAATCCTGGTATCAATGGTAGATCTACTGGTTTGGATAACCCACCCCACATGGCTTACGAGTGGTGATTATGCCAGAGGCAATTAGTCAATCTATGGTGTTTGTGTGGAGTCTATTATATGCAAGTGTCAAGTCAAGGGGTTTATATTGTGTCGGTTTATCTATATGCTTCGCGGTTGCCATATAAGTCTTAATATTACCTTGTGAATTGAATTATTCTCGATGGATCAATCAATCAATCTATATGTATATTCAAAACTGTGATTACTCACCAGCTAACTCGTTAGCTGACTTTATTTTCTCACATGATTTCAGGTTAAGCAAGATAGTGGACTTCTACGTGCTCATCTAAGACACGGACCTAGTTAAAATAAAAGACAATTATTATTTGTGGTTTCGATTGTTGTATTTGTGTATGTTGAACTTATTTTATCTTGTAATCTGATTGTAATATTATTTCCACTATTAGACAACCATGTGTTATGAACAATCATTCATTCCCTCGTCCGCTCCGATGATTCCGCCGTCGGTCGGGGTGTGACAGATTGGTATCAGATCCATGGTTATAGGGAATTAGGTTATTAGAAATGGAATGACCTAGAGTATAACTAAGTACCTTTACACATGAGTTTTCTCATGTATTTATATGCTTAGATAGGATTTTATGTGCCTTACATGTTTATACTTGATTATGTGATTATCTGCTTTATGTGATTCTTCTTATACTTTGAATCTATCAATATACACACGAATCTTAACTCATATTCTAAGGCATTGTGTGCCTAATTCAAGTGATTTCAAACTCCAAAACTCGATTGTTATTCATGGTTTTCAAATCTCGTCAAAGTCCGTGTCACATGACCGAGAACAAGCAATGCTGGAAGAGTGGGATACCTGTATCTTAAGGTGTTCTGTCTAGGCAAGGTATTCATACAACTTGATTACCTTACCTGGGAACCCTCGAGATGAGTATTCGCTTATAGGTACTCATGCCCTCATTAAGGTTGTGGTGGACACAAATACTTTGATAAGTCAACGTATTCGCTTTGGTTTGCGAACCGAACGTTTACACTCCTAACCTCTCATTGTTATTCTAAACAATCTCATTAACGATTTTATTATTTTGAAAAGTTTTAAAAAAACCAATTACTCGTTTCTCATAGAGGTTTCTTCTTTCCATATTATACAGCATGTCTTCTCGTCAAAACCGCTCCCGATCTAGAAGCTCTGGCCGCAAGATTGCTGCTATAGTGGCACGTGAAGTTGCTGCGGTTATCCCAACACTGCTTACCCATTTGAACCAAGGCAACAACACCGTTCAAAATCAAGCCGTACAAAACCCAACTGCACCAAACCCTCCACGAGCTTGTACCTACAAGCATTTCAATTCTTGTAATCCCACTAAGTTTAGCGGGACCGAAGGTGCCACTGGTCTTTTACAGTGGTTTGAGAGTATCGAGAACACTTTCCTTAATAGTGAGTGCCCCGAGAATCTCAAGGTTCGTTATGCTACAAGTGTTCTTCAAAAGAGAGCACTCACTTGGTGGAACGGTGAGAAACGAACCCGTGGAACTGATGCAGCATTAGCATTGACGTGGGATGAAGTTAAGGAGCTCATGACTCGGGAATTCTATCCGAGAAATGAAATTAAGAAATTGGAAGCTGAGTTTTGGGACTTAACTCAAGAAAGTGGAGAAAATCTAGCTTATACCAACCGATTTCATAAACTGAGTCTACTTGTTCCTCATCTGGTTACTCCTTTAACTCGGGCTATCGAGAAATACATCGGTGGTCTACCCATGCAAATTCAAGACACGGTGTGGGGTAGGAATCCTGCAACCTTGGAAGATACCATCCGGTTAGCTGCTCAGCTAACTGACAATCATGTCAAGGCTGGAACCCTGACTAGGAAAGGTGCTAAGAAGGTGCCCGGGAAACTCTCAGCTGAAACCCCTAAGGAGGAAAAACCTGAATCTTCTCAAAACAAGAAGAGAAAGGCTAAATCCCAAAACTTTGCTATGATTACCCCTGCTGTGCCAATTAATCAAGTCCCTCCAACTCGTCAACCAGTAGTCAACAACCAACCACCGATGAAAAAGCCATACGCTGGACCCTTTCCGCAATGTGACCACTGCAAGTATCACCATCCTGCTAACGTTCAGTGTCGCCAATGCACAAACTGTGGTCGTTTCGGCCATACATTCAACGTGTACAAGAATACTGCAAGGGTTCCAGTTACCACACCAACTGTTCAACATACCCCGACAATCACACACGCAAGAGCTTGCTACCAATGCGGAGATCCTAACCATTTCCGCAACCAATGTCCGAAGCTTCTCAAGGCCGTCCCTGCAGCTCAAGGTCGAGCATTCAACATCAATGCCCAACAAGCCCAAGTTAGCAACGACGTGGTGAACGGTATGTTCCAAATTAATAATCAATACGCTTCGATTCTTTTTGACACCGGTGCCGATAAAAGCTTTGTATCCTTAGACTTTGAGCCCTTACTTGCTAGTGCCCGAACCAAGCTAGATAACCCCTTTACGGTAGAGATAGCTGACGGAAAACCCATTACAATTAATTCTGTTATTCCCGACTGTACTTTGAATCTAAGCGAGCATGATTTCCCTATCAATCTTATACCCATGCAACTGGGTAGTTTCGATGTTATAGTAGGCATGGACTGGTTATCAAAGAATCATGCCGAAGTGATTTGTCATGAAAAGACCATTCGTATCCCTCTCCCGACTGGAAGCATACTACAAATCTACGGGGAAAAACCTTACAAGGGGCTTAAACTCATGTCTTGTACCAAAGCTCAAAAGTACCTCCGCAAGCATTACGTGGCTTTCTTAGCTCATATCGTGAAGGCAGATGAGAAACCTAAGAAGATTGAAGACATTCCGGTTGTTCGAGAGTTTCCTGAAGTCTTTCCCGAAGATTTAACCGGTCTTCCTCCCGTTCGTCAAGTTGAATTCCGAATCGACCTTGTACCTGGTGCAACTCCCGTGGAAAAATCTCCTTATCGACTTGCACCATCTGAGATGCAAGAACTTGCTAGCCAATTGCAAGAACTGTCAGACAAAGGATTCATTCGCCCGAGCTCGTCACCATGGGGAGCTCCGGTCTTATTCGTGAAGAAAAAGGATGGCTCATTCCGTATGTGCATTGACTATCGAGAACTCAACAAACTCACAATCAAGAACCGTTACCCATTACCCAGAATCGACGATCTGTTTGATCAGCTTCAAGGAGCCACTCATTTTTCAAAGATCGATCTTCGTTCTGGTTATCACCAACTTCGTGTGCATGAGGATGATATTCCAAAAACCGCTTTCCGAACGAGATATGGCCATTACGAGTTTACAGTGATGCCATTCGGGTTAACCAACGCACCGGCAGTATTCATGGATTTAATGAATCGCGTGTGTCGGCCATACCTAGACAAATTCGTGATCGTATTCATCGACGACATCTTGATATACTCCAAATCAAAATCCGATCACGAGAATCACCTTCGCCTAATACTCGAACTTCTGAGGAAAGAGAAACTCTACGCCAAATTCTCAAAATGTGAATTCTGGCTTAATAAGGTTCAATTTCTGGGTCACATAGTAAACAGCAAGGGAATTCACGTTGATCCCGCAAAGATCGAGGCAATAAAGAAATGGGGAGAACCTAAAACTCCTACAGAGATTCGTTCATTCCTTGGTCTAGCCGGATATTATCGACGTTTTATTCCTAACTTCTCGAAGATTGTTGTGCCACTCACTGCTTTGACCCACAAGGATAAGCCTTTTTCTTGGGGGCCTGATCAAGAAAAAGCATTTCAAACCCTCAAGCAAAAGTTGTGTGAAGCGCCGATTTTAACACTTCCTGATGGAAACGACGATTTCGTTGTCTATTGTGATGCTTCAAAACAAGGTCTAGTTGCGTTCTCATGCAGCGAGGCAAAGTTATAGCTTATGCTTCAAGACAATTGAAGATTCATGAGAAAAATTATACGATGCACGATCTTGAATTGGGTGCTATCGTATTCGCACTCAAAATCTGGAGACACTATCTCTATGGCACTAAATGTGTTGTATTCACCGATCATAAGAGTCTCCAGTACATCTTCAATCAGAAGGAGCTTAACATGAGGCAACGACGATGGGTCGAACTACTCAATGACTACGACTGTGAGATTCGTTACCACCCCGGTAAAGCTAATGTCGTAGCCGATGCATTAAGTCGTAAGGGTCAAGTTATGCTTCAAAGTGTTACCATTCAAACCGACCTCTTGACCCGTATACTCGAAGCTCAACACGAATCAGTCACCGAGGGCAACATGTATGAGGAAATGTCATGCGGTGCTGAACTTCAATTGGAAACCAAGTCGGACGGACTACTGTATTTTCTAAATCGACTTTGGATTCCGAATCGCGATAATCTTCGAACAACCATCATGGATGAGGCTCATAAGGCTCGTTATTCCATTCATCCGGGAGCAGATAAGATGTTCATGAATCTTCGGAGCCAATATTGGTGGCCCGGCATGAAGAAGGATATAGCCTTGTATGTATCTAAATGCCTCACATGTTCCAAAGTCAAAGCCGAGCATCAACGTCCCTCTGGATTACTCGTACAACCCGAGGTTCCATTATGGAAATGGGAAAACATATCCATGGATTTCATCACCAAGCTGCCTCGTACCGCTGGTGGTCACGATAGTATCTGGGTTATCATTGATCGATTGACTAAGTCGGCTCATTTCATTCCAATTCGGGAAGATTATCGAGTCGAGAAATTGGCTCGTATTTACATTAATGAAATAGTCAGTCGACATGGTGTACCTTTAGATATTATCTCTGATCGCGATGGTCGTTTCATCTCTCGTTTCTGGAAAAGTCTCCAATCAGCTCTCGGGACTCAACTAAATCTTAGCACAGCCTATCACCCGCAAACCGACGGTCAGACTGAAAGAACGATACAAACCCTCGAGGATATGCTCCGGGCTTGTGTCATTGATTTCAGTGGATCGTGGGATTCTCATCTCCCGTTGATTGAATTCTCTTACAATAACAGTTACCATACCAGCATCCAGATGGCACCATTTGAGGCCTTGTATGACCGAAAGTGTCGATCTCCCATCTGCTGGTCTGAAGTTGGTGAATCACAGATTACTGGTCCAGAATTGATACAAGAAACAACCGACAAAATTCATAAGATCCGTGATAACTTGGTCGCTGCTAGAAATCGTCAAAAGCATTATGCTGACAAAAGACGTAAGCCCATGGAATACAATGTCGGTGATCTCGTACTTCTTAAGGTGTCACCTTGGAAGGGAGTGATTCGCTTTGGAAAGAAAGGGAAGCTAGCACCTCGTTACGTGGGTCCATTCAAAGTGCTCGAGCGAATTGGGAAAGTGGCCTACAAGCTTGAACTACCCCAAGAACTCAGCAATATACATCCGACGTTTCATGTTTCAAATCTCAAGAAATGTCTTGCCGATGAAAATCTCCACATTCCACTCGACGAAGTCCAGATTGATGAATCTATGCACTTTATTGAGAAACCTGTGGAAATTATGGATCGGGAAGTTAAACAACTCAAACGCAGTCGGATACCCATTGTCAAAGTTCGTTGGGAGTCTAAACGTGGGCCAGAGTACACCTGGGAACGCGAGGACCAAATGAAATCCAAGTATCCTCATCTCTTCGTTTCAGCCTCCTCGTGATTAAATTTCGGGACGAAATTTCCTAAAGCAGGGGAGACTGTAACATTGCGTATTTTTAATAAAGTTGATTTTGTCGATATTGAATTCGAAAGTTTCAATAATCCTAATAATAAAAATAAAAATAATAATAATAATAATAATAATAATAATAATAATAATAATAATAATATGCTATTAATAATTATGAGGATTATAATATATATATATATATATATATATATATATATATAAAAGCATGTATTAAAAATTGGATTTAAAGGTTCAGGGGGTGATTATGCAATTTTTGAAACTTAAAACCAAAGTTTAAGACATAAAATATTAAATTTGAAACCGCAGGGACCGATTGTGTAAAATTTTGAAACCCACAGCCTTCCCCCCCGTTTTTCCGGCGAGTCTCCGGCGAGACTCCGGCCGAACTCGGCGAAGCCGAAAACCACAAAATTTCACCATTTCAAGCCACAAAACCGGTCCCAATGCATTCGTGGATGAGTTTCGAACCCAATGCAACCATTAAACACGTTTAAACTTCGAGAAATTTGGATCCAAAGCTACCACATCGAAATCACAAAATTCCCGACAAGAAATCGGTCAATTTACACAATTTGAACCCCACAATCACACCGAAAGTTTCCTTGGATCCAATTTGGATTGAATTTCAACACAAAACGTGTTGAATTAGTCAAATAAACGGCTATAATTGTCACTTTAACTTCGGATTCTATACAGCTCATAAACCCACTCAAACAACATCAATAAACAAATTAAAGCTGCAAAATCGATCATTGTTACATACCCAATTGAACTCTGGTTTCAATTTCACCAAACACAAACACAAACACTGAAATCAACCTCATCTTCATCGCGACCTGCAACTCACTCGAACCCTACCTTCGGAGTTTCAAAACCTGAAATTGATTAGGGGCTTCCACTCTCGATCATCATCCAAAGCTTCATACCAATTTAATTTGATTATCATCACGGTTTGAGCAACATTCGATTGTCACCTAGTCGCGGACCTATCTCGAACTCAAACTCATCGAATACACCATCTTAACAGGTAATTAATACCTCTATGAACTCGGTTTTTCATGGGGAATAAAACCCCCATGATTTCAGTAGCAATAATAATCGAATCGAGGTTCAATTTGAAGAGATTCGAACCTAGGGTTCGAATGAATTTGGGGGTTCAATTTATTCATGTTTAAATTCAATTGGAACCAATTACATTCGTGGTTGTGACCTTGGTTCACTGGTCCCTGCACCCCTTTGCAATCCATGAGGTCCCGGGTTCGACCCCGGGCCACCTCAATCATTTTTTTTGGGGCTTTTAAGCCTCTAAAAATTATAAAAAAATTGTAAAAATTATAAAAATGTTTTTACAAACATTAAAATTTTTAAAACCACTTAATTACTTTCTGAAATTTATTTTTATATTTTATTCATTTATTTTATTTGTTTTAAATAAATAAAATAACTAATTATGTTTCTACCAATTTATAATTAGTGTATAATACATAATTATACAATAAATAAATTGAACCCAATATATATACATAGTTATATATTATTCAGTTACCGAAACAACTGTTATTTGAATAAATTACATTTTATATAATCGTATACAATTTATAACTCATGTATATAATTTACATACAATACATAGTTATGTTTACTTATGTAAAAATGTATTATATACATATAATCATGTATATAATTATACATATAATTATATATAATTACTTGATTATATATAATTATGAATATAATTATACATATACAATTTATTAATAAATTGTATAAATGTATAACTTACACGTATAAATTTTTATTAAAATTCTTGACATAATCACTTTCAATAAATTCGTTTATTTCAAGACATTCAAACCAAATAAAATTAATCAATTTAAACTACCATTCAAGACCCAGTGGAAATTCTAATACATTCCCAAATTCCCAAATCATTATTACTCTAACTCGAGACACCGTTCCTTAGGTTAATCATAAGGAAATCGTAGGTTTCTAATCCATCACGTCCAAATTCAAATCTCATCAATCAGGTGAGTATTCATATCCCCTTTTTATATCATTTCTTATTTCGGGGAAATCATGTGATACAATATATTCAATCATGATGTTCTATTGTTATTTCATTCTAAATTCAATTCAATACAGGTTATGTTATTACTTGCAAGTATGTGAACATACTGTGATAAACTGGACGACAGTAAAACCCTAATTCAATCAATCAATCCTGGTATCAATGGTAGATCTACTGGTTTGGATAACCCACCCCACATGGCTTACGAGTGGTGATTATGCCAGAGGCAATTAGTCAATCTATGGTGTTTGTGTGGAGTCTATTATATGCAAGTGTCAAGTCAAGGGGTTTATATTGTGTCGGTTTATCTATATGCTTCGCGGTTGCCATATAAGTCTTAATATTACCTTGTGAATTGAATTATTCTCGATGGATCAATCAATCAATCTATATGTATATTCAAAACTGTGATTACTCACCAGCTAACTCGTTAGCTGACTTTATTTTCTCACATGATTTCAGGTTAAGCAAGATAGTGGACTTCTACGTGCTCATCTAAGACACGGACCTAGTTAAAATAAAAGACAATTATTATTTGTGGTTTCGATTGTTGTATTTGTGTATGTTGAACTTATTTTATCTTGTAATCTGATTGTAATATTATTTCCACTATTAGACAACCATGTGTTATGAACAATCATTCATTCCCTCGTCCGCTCCGATGATTCCGCCGTCGGTCGGGGTGTGACAATCAACACATCTCTTAGTTCATGGCAAAGTTTTAACGTTTTTTTTCACGATTTTATGTCCCCGCTGCAACGTAGGGTACTATACTTTAAAACACAAATAGAGGAATGGAAAAGTAAAAAAAGACAATAGATTAATATTATTGTTTCAATAAATTATTAACTAATATTTGCTCTGGTGGTAAGGATATCATTTACAATTTAATGTGTTTGGGTTAAGGTCTAGATAGCAACTTTTTTTCTCTTTTTTTTCTTTTGGTTTTGTATTTTTTTCGGCTCAAACACATGTTTTGTAAACATGAATTGGGCTTGCTAGAGTTTAGTTATGTAACTTTTTTTTATTTTTATTTTGTGTTTTGTTTTGTTTTTCTTATATTTCTTTTGGGCTCGATAAAATTATTTTATCACTTTTACGAATTACGACGAATTAGTCGTTAAAGTTATCGACGGAGTGAGAGTCGTAGCGGCGGGTTTGTTTTGCCTTTCTACATGTTTTAGGATTTTACGTTGGAATGGTAACCGTTACATTGTGTTTGATATTTGCGTTTTGATATTTGGGATCATGGCGAAAGACCCGCGCAACTCGCGGGGCAAAAAATCTTGTTATATTTTCAATTATTGAACCATCAAGGTTTTTTCTGTTTACATCGAAATAGCCGTTTCTTATTTGTTCAATAGGAAAAATGATAAAAAATCACTGGTTCGAGAACTTTTTTCTTTCACACGGCCCAAGGGCACGAGATTTTCACTGTTTCCCCCGGGTAACTTCACCGGACTGCACTCCGTATCCCCTAAAAAATCTATGAAAAATTCGACGCTTGACATTTAAAAAAAGTGAGCAAAGTTGATAAAGGTCAATTAAAGTAGTTATGTTTAAAATACCTCTCTAATAATTTTTTTTAACAATTTCATCGCAACAATTGAAGAAGAAATTAATTATTGAAATTGTTTATTACATTCTTATGATTTTTTATTTGGACTTTTTCCTCCATATTATACTATTTTAATTTATTCTTTCGTTATCATACATAGACAAACATATAAATATTTCTATTTCTTTATATGATTAGAAATAAACCAACATAATTGATTAATAAACTAGGGTGAGTTTATTTTACATAGTGTATTTTTAATATAAAGTGTGAAAAGACACAATAAGACTAAAAAAATACAAAAAAATTAATATCTCACAATTTAAATCGAATTTTAAAAAAGTAATTCGGAGCATCTGTTCCTCTCATTGTCTTTTTTCAGAAAAAAATAAAAAAATAATTTTTTTTTCGTTGTGTCTTTATATAACACAATGACGTCATTGTGTCTTTTATATTGACACAATGACGTCATTGTGTATTTCATAATGACACAATGAACTCATTGTGTCTTTCATAAATGACACAATAAAAACGTTAATTTTTTTTTATTTTTTTTAATTTTTCGTTTATTTTTTTCTTTATAAGGACGACTAGGGAAACAAAAGCTCCGAATTACTTTTTTGAAATTCGATTTAGATTGTGAGATATAATTTTTTATGTTTTTTTTTAACTTATTGTGTCTTCTCACATTTCGTAGCAAAAATACAATTTGTATTTAAATCTTTTTCAATAAACTATAAACTATTTGTTCAATAAATATAATTTTCTTATCTATAGCTCCCGACAATTCGGTATGGCTTAGGATATTCGGTTAAGCAAATTTTTAATTTTACACACGGAAGCGTGTCGTCACTCGTCACTAGAGTGCAACTATCTATAATTTACACACTACCCCCTGAAATTTGGCACCTTTTACACGTTTTAGTTGTAACCTTCACCCATAAGAATTAGTAAACTTAACCTACACTCAATACCCAAACCTCACATTTTTCCTTTATATACACCTCACCCTCTCCATTAGAAAGAACATTGCAATCCTAAACTCGCGATGAAAGCAATATCTTTATCCAAACCTGTCTTTTCTGGTACCCGCCACCACCACAGCCAGTATCCACAAACAACTGTTTCTAGCAGTAAGACAAAATCTTATGTCGTTAGTGCAAGAAGAGGGGCCAATGATAGAAGGAATGTTGTGGATAAAACATGATAGTGTTAAGAATGCGAATTAGGGAGTTGGAGATGGAGGAGATGGGCGGTTTGTCATTGAGTGTGTGTGAAAACTGGATGGAGTGGGAGAAGAAGTATTATGAGGATTATATTAGAGATGTGTGTGAAGCCATGAGGATGCTACAAATGTGTTTGATGAACACTAGGCCAAGTTTGGCTCTCGGGACGTTGACAGTTTTGTTGTTGAGTTTGTCTTTGTCAGCTAGCGTTGTCGTTTATAATTTCATAAGGTTGTATGATTCGCTTTTGTAACTTGAAAGTGATCTTTTCTAAAACTATGTGTTTCGTAAGGTTGTATAATTCAATTTTTGCAACTTGAAAGCGATCTCATTAAAACTATGGGTTCTTTAATCTTTATTGATACAAAAAGACAAAATAATAGATCATGACAATTTGGAAAATGGATTGAAAAGATCAAGTAGATTCTGATAAGAAGTTAAGAACCGTTGGATTGTGTCGTGGCCTAAGTTTACCTTTGAAGAAAAATGTATAGATGATTTATATAATATATTGATATAAATTCTATAATATTTAAGATACAAGTTGATTAGAACAGAACCGGATCGGATGTCGAACCGGACGTCTTACTGGTTTGGGGGTCGGACCGGTCGGACCGGATGGACCGGATTTAACTATATTTTAATTATATTTATATATGTAATTAAATATAAGTAATTTATATATGATTTATACATATATTTTATAGTTATATATAAAACTTAACTATATTTGTATATCCTACGTACTAATTTATGGTTTAACACCCCATTTTTACCCACTAAAATAAAAAAAATACTGAAAACCGGTCGGAACCGGGCCGGTTCGCCGGTCCAACCGCCGGTTCGGTTCGGACCGGCCGGTTTAAAACCACAAAAAACGAGCCATAGTGGATCGGATTGGCAAGGTCCCCGATTAGCGGTCCGACCGGTCCGATCCGAGCGTGAAAACAATGATTAGAAGGCTGTAAGTATCAAAGTATGTAACACGGTGTAGTGATCATGTCTTCCTTTAAAGTTAAACGATGTAACCCAAAACGAGTAATTATCATCCGGTCAATTATTAAGAAATTATTTGATTTTAAAAAATGATGTACTAATTTAAACGTCGTCATATCTAAAAAGCGTGCATATTTAAAAAGATTATCTAATTTACGACGAGTAAATAAATAGAACAATATTTTTCATCAGGTACTAAGCGTTCGTGCAAGAGAACCAATCGTGCGAGAATGTGGAAGGGACCATGATGTTGCTTCGAAAGAAGGAGTTTGGTTAAATCTGTAGCTTAACCCTAAATAATGGTTTCATTATCTCCCGTTTTGGTTCGGTTAATTTTCGTATTATAAAAGTATGTACTTGAACTGGTAAGGTTGCTGCTTTGTGACCTTGAGGTCATGGGTTCTAGCCGTGGAAACAACCTCTTGCACAAAATTATGCAAGGAAAGGTTGCGTACATCAGATCGCTTCGCGATCCGGCCCCTCTCCGGACCCTGCGCAAAGCGGGAGCTTCATGCACAGGGTACGCCCTTTTTTAGTTTTTCATTTTTTATATAGTCAACTATCAAAAATATTAAAACCAAACATTTAGTTTTTTCATTTTCTTTGATAACTCTGGTTTGGTTTTTCCGGTTATGATTCGGTTCATTGGTATTTCTTCTCGTCCGTAGTCGCTAAGCATTGATCAAAACTTGCACTATAAATACTAAACAACTCTTTCTCCATGTAATTCTTCTATTTATTCTTCCTTGAATTTTGATCATGATGTCTGAACTTCATGAAAAGACTAACAAGAATCCTTTATGTCACACATCCAACATCCAACCTTCAAGCTTATAATAAATTCCTGATCAAATTACATAAGTCCATTGTTGTAGTTGTACGCATGCATACATCCACATATACATAGAGATATATCTACATACATGAAATTAGTTTAAAGAAATAAAGTTACAAGTGTATTTTTAAAACAAATAATTAATAACACTCCCTAAAGATATATATTGATGATAAAGTACGTGGTGTATATTCTAATAACAATTGTATATTCAAATCTTACATGGTATAGGTATGATGATTTTAAAAAAAGAGTGAATGTAAAATAGAAATTGTGTGTTTGCCGTTTAAAAAATTTTATTAAAATTTCGTCTTGCGTGTGATATAAAAGTTCAACATAATGAAATTATAAGAAAATGTATCATTTGATATCTACTGATTACTAATTTACTATCAATCGTACAAAAACATGAACGGACAAGATTATTGTTATAATTATTATTTGAAACGCAAATAATTACTTTCCAAATGGTTACCATTTAGACCCGCAAAGTTGTTTACTATTCTCTCTTATATGAACTTATGCTTTGGCAATTATTGATGGAATTCCTTTCTTCTTCCTTGAAGTAACAGAGTTCTTTATATTCAACAAAACCCATGTACCCAACATGTCTTCATCATTGTTGCCACCATAGATACCTTATGCTAAAAACATCTTGTAACAACACATCACATGCTTTAAATAACATACATGTGTAATCCTTGTATATCTTCACACCATACATCATTGATCAAAGAAATTTTATGTGAACAACAAAACCTACGTCTAATAGATACCCTGTTAACTAATGAGACTATTAAATCATGATCCGCGCTAGACATGACATTCAAAAGATCAATACAGAAAATCAACAACTGAAGAAAATAATTGAAGAAAATAGTCCATCGGCAGGTAGACCCTAATGAAAAATGTCCCTCAAATTGAGTACAAGAGGCATGATCCAAGGTTTATCTGCAAAATTTGTGTTATGGCAACACAACAAAAAGGGTTTCCTATGACCACCCACTAACATGAAAATTATGTATGTTGAAGAAGGTAACAGAAAAAGATAATCATATAAGTTCCAAACTGTGTGTACGGGGTTGTGCGAGTAAGTAAATCATACCTTAAACATAACCTTCTTTATATTGTTAGACGTTAATTTCTTATGTCAATAGCATGATGCTTTATCCTGGATTCCTACTGGTTCATCTTATACGCACACATTGTGACAATAACCACTCACCATAAACGATGATGTAATAATAACTATGTGATTATCTCGCCTAGTAAACTTTTTTCTATTATAATTATTCGTCAACGTGTGGTCATATTTGAAGTTAAACCCATCTCACGTTCGATTAAATTGTCGGGTCTGATCTTTTTCATACCCTACCTCTTCAACGGTCATGATTAAAATATATATAATTAACTTCACGACTACATAAAAAACATTAAAAATATCTTCATCCTTATGCTATTTGTAATCTTATCATAAGACGTAGTGCACCTAGACAATGATATGTAGGGACTTGACATTGCCCAAACGCTTGAAATTATTACTTTTAAAAGAACACCTCCTCACACACATGTACCTTTTGTAGGGTCCAGCCCCTTATCCCATCCTCACACTATTCATTACGTCATACAAGTATTCTAAACACTTCACTAAAAAAAAGTTTCTAATTCAAATCACGCTTGTTATAAAAAAATATGAGAGGTTTTCTAATCTCAAGTAAGTTTTTATGCAGGAGTAGCTTACTTGGTAAAGACTTTGTTTTTAGGGGTTTAAATCTATGCATGATGTAACTTGGTGTAGTTAGGAGTAAGAGTAGGATAGATTTGTTGTTTAAAAAAAGTTTTTACAATCGTGGTCTTTATTTCATACTCGAATAATCATCCACTGACCATAAAAAAAAATTCATTAGGTCATCTATGATTGCTCCTTGCAACAACAAATGCTCATCTACCTCCTTCAACAATTCTTTATTGTCTTCAAGAATCTCCCATCTGTAAATCCCATGTGCTCCCACCACAAATCTTCACATAATTCTCTTCTTTAACCCTCAAAAACCAAAGGGTCCTCTAAAAAAAATTCAATCTTTGAAATCTTGAATCTGACCCATCAAGTTCTTGAATCTGTTCTTCAATTTCTTCAATGGGGTTCTTCGAATCAGATGTCAAATTCGGTCAACAAGAAGTTATACATGCTGTTGTACCCTTACTGAAGCTCTTATCTCTTACAGTCATCGGAATTCTTCTTGCTCACAAACGAACACAAATTGTCCCCAAATCGACATTTAAGCTTTTGAGTAAACTTGTTTTTGCTCTGTTTCTACCCTGCACAATCTTTATCCATTTGGGTCAAACAGTTTCACTCAAGAATTTAGCTTTATGGTGGTTTATACCTGTGAATGTGATCATCAGTACTGTAATTGGTTGTCTGTTGGGGCTGCTGGTGGCGGTGATCTGCCGTCCGCCACCGGAGTTCTTCCGGTTCACCGTTATCGTCACCGGGTTCGGGAACACCGGTAACCTGATTCTAGCGATTGTCGCTTCCGTTTGTCACAACGGTGACGATTCATTCACATCCGGGACCGCGTATGTCTCGTTGGCACAATGGGTGTCTGTGCTTTTGGTTTATACTTTGGTGTACCATATGATGGAGCCACCAATGGAGTATTATGAAGTGGTGGAGGAGGAGGATGAGGGGGAGATTGATATCGTTCACGAGGGTTTGACCGTGAACGATGTCAGCAGGCCACTTCTGCATGAAGCGGAGTGGCCTGGTATGGATGATCAAGAAACCGTGCATTGCAAAACCCCGTTATTGCACGGGTTTTTGCGAATGTGTCGGATTTCTCAGAGTCGTCCTTACCAGACCCTGATTCACTACAAGATGGGCCCGGGCACAAGCATGAGAATCCGCGAAGCCCTAAGTCGATTAGGTGTTTAGCCGAGCCTAGGATGGTTAGAAAGATAAGAATTGTAGCCGAGCAAACCCCGGTTCAACATATTCTTCAACCGCCAACGATCGCTACTTTTCTAGCTTTGATCATAGGAATGGTCCCGTTTTTGAAATCTATAGTATACGGTGATGACGCGCCACTAGCGTTCATAACCGATAGTCTAGACATAGTGGCCGGAGCCATGGTGCCTTCGGTCATGTTGGTTTTAGGTGGGATGATGGCCGAGGGTCCCAACGAGTCTAGACTAGGGTTACGGACCACAATAGGGATTCTAGTCGCGAGGCTTTTGGTGCTTCCTATGATAGGAATCGGGGTCGTGGTTTTAGCTAGTCAAATGAACTTGTTGATTCAAGGCGACCGGATGTTTGTGTTTGTATTGTTGTTGCAATACGCGACACCTAGCGCGATCTTGTTTGGTGCCATCGCTAGTTTGAGGGGCTATGCGGTTAGTGAGGCCTCGGCGCTCCTGTTTTGGCAACATGTTGGTGCATTGTTTTCTCTTTCGATGTATTCTATAATCTTCTTCAAGTTGTTGCTTATGTATGTATGATTGTTGTAAAATGTTGCATTAGTAACTTGTACTTCTTGCATTGGTAGCTGTAAAGTGTAAACTAATATGGTTATGGGAATGTTTTATTAACGAGCTGTACATCCAATGTTAACTTGTCCACTAGTATGCACTCCTAAGAAATGTTAGAACTGTTAATAGGCTGAAAATGCATTTTGTTGTTTTTCTTTAATCTTTATTTTCATTACAATGTATCTATGGAGAACTAGAGTAGTAAACTTTAATGTTAATACCATTTAAAGGAAACTGGGCCTGGGCCCAAAGGCAACGGGCCAAATTAACCGGTTCGATTAACCACAACCGGAGGACCGGACAACCGGTTTTCAGTTTATTATCGATTGACCAAACCTGTCCAATTTATTAAATTTTTAATGGAGAACGAATACCATAAGCCCGGCCATCTGGGTAAATTTATTAACGAATGCCACCCACATCTGCTAACACAATTAACGCTCGGAGACCAAGTCTACCCATCATTTCAACCCACCACCTAAAGTTCACTGTGGTAAAACTATTGGCACAATTGAAACATATTTTTTCAAGTGAGACTTGAACCTATAACCTACACATTGAAAAATTATGAGATGCCTCATTCCAAACTAATTGATATGCGGCTCATCGGCTCTATCCAATTTATTTAGTGGTAATTAATTAGAGGTCCACACATTGGTTATTGGAAAAACTAGTTTGGTTATTAACCGAATTAGTTTTCGCTAAAAGTATAAAACCTACTTGGAGTAACTGGTTCGGTTCGATGACTAGCCATTCAACTAGATTTAACCAAATAAAACTTGTTTTTATTACTGAATAAAAATAATCGGTTTCTAATCGGTTTGTGATACGGGAAGCAGTAACCGTGTAGAAATGGTTACGATCAGTTAGAAACCAGTTTAAGCTGGATTGATTAACAAGTAGTTCAGTTATAAGTTAGGCTAACGAGCTTCTTTGCCCACTGTTTGGCGGGTGAAATCGAACCAGTGGCCCAACCAATCCGTGGTTTAAAAATTAAAGTTGATCGACCGACTGGTACAACCCGATATTAAAAACAATGCTTTTAAGTTTTAATTGCAAACGGGTCATATTAAAACGGTAAGTTATTCATGGGAACAAAACCAGTAATGCCATTTGGTTACTAACGTGAAGGACTATATAGATCTTTCATACTAATGTAGTCATAAACAATGCACATCTGAGTTTTTATGAATAATGATAAGCTACAAAAGCGACTAAGATAGATAATATAGTTCAGAAAATCATATTCTCTTGCAGACGTTTAAAGAAATGAGTTCACTAAATATGAATAACATAAAATGCAAAGTTCAAGAAGATCAAATGTCTTCTCTAACTAAAATTAACATCTACAAACTTGTGGATAACGGTACTGATTATAGATAAGAGGGTGTGAGATTTTTTTAACTATATGGGTTTAACTCGATGTTTAGGGATAGTTTGGTGGTTAAAGGTTAGCTTTAATAAGATGCAATGATACAATAGAAAGTGGGAAAGACCTTATAGAGTCTTGAGCTATCTTCTAGGTTTTGATACAATAGAAGGTGAGAAAGATTTTAAACACGTAACATTCCATGATATCGTCTAAGGATTCGTTATAGTTAGATGTTAGAATATAACGACGTGTTAGATCATTGCAACCAAATGAACATACACTGAAGGGTATGCGATGGATACACATTGGTGTAGTTGAGTTGAAGATGAACAAGAACTAGCTTCGCAATGTCATAGATCAGCAAGGTTGACTGTTAATTAGTCATGAACTTGTTAAATGTCAATAGTATTAGAGAGAAAGTTGCCGGTTGTTTGTTATTCACATAGTTTGATTAATAGTAATAGAATAGAGATGTGGTTATTTTATCTCTCAACTTTTTCAATATATTTTTTTGTTAAAAAAGTTATTTATTAAGGGAACGGTTATTGAGACACCCTTAATTATAAATCAACACCCTAGATTTCTATATGGGTCGTATAGCACTGTACGCGTCGTATAAGTGTGTCATATAGCCCTATATGAGGCGTATAACCCCTATGACAACCCCCTGAATTTTACTCATAGTCAGTGTCGATTTGCTATACCCGTCATATAGTTCTATATATGTCGTATAGGGTGTCATACATGGCTATATGAGACGTATAGGGGTGTTCATTTTCGGATATCCGAAATTCGGATATCCGAATTTCGGATATCCAAAAATTTCGGATAGTGGATTTCACTATCCGAATCCGAATCCGAAATTTCGGATATCCGAAATTCGGATATCCGAAATTTCGGATTCGGATTCGGATATCCGTTCGGATATCCGAAATTCAAAAAAAAAATTATATTTTTTAATAAATTTTATAAAAATATAATAAATTTTTATTGAAATTTATTTATATATCCAAAGTTTTTGTTAAAATATCCAAAATATCTGAAAATATCTAAAATATTTAATTAATATTTAATATTTTTAAATTTTTATATGGATATTTCGGATATTTCGGATATCCGAAATATCCGAAAATTCTCAAAATTACTATCCGAATCCGAATCCAAAATTTCGGATATCCGAAGTTCGGATATCCGAATTTTCGGATATCCGAAGTTCGGATATCCGAAATTTCGGATATCCGGAATTTCGGATATCCGAAATTTCGGATATCCGAATTTCGGATTTTCGGATATTTCGGATTCGGTTTCGGATTCGGATATTTTTGAACACCCCTAGAGACGTATAACTCTCTTCTCTTGAATTTTTCTTATTTTCAGTGTATTTAATTTTATACGCTGCGTATAGTGCTATACGAGACGTATGGGAGGTGTTGATTTATAATGTGAGGTGTTTTATACAATGTTTTGAAGACCAGATCAACCGGCCGATCCAACCTGTCCTACCGAGTATCGAAGGGGTGGCCAAACCGGTTCATATCAGTCGTTTTGGAGGGGCTCGGCCGGCTGGTTCGTACTGAATCGGTAGTCAGACCGGGAACCGGACCGGTGGTCAGACCAGATTTTGAATTTTTTTTAGTTTTTTGGATTTTAATGGGTAAAAACAGGGGTTGAACAATAAATTAGTATGTTGGACGTAAAATTACCGTTAAGTTTTATATATAACTATAAAATACACATAAATTACTTATATTGAAATATAAATAACTATATATATATATGATATCGTATATATAATTATGACGTCATCCGGTTCTTAAATCCGATCCGATCGCTGGACTAGTAAAACGTCCAGTTCAACCTACGAGATGGTTCTGAAAACATTGGTTTTATATTAGGATCCTTTATTTATTTATTTATTTATTTATTTATTTATTTATTTATTTATTTATTTATTTATTTATTTATTTATTTATTTATTTATTTATTTATTTATTTATTTGTATTTGTTACGGACTCATGCAAACAGTATTTTATTAATTATTTGAAAGTGGAGGGCCCCACTTCTTCAACGGAAAACCGGAATTACATGAACATGGTGATGTTGATGGGAGAAAAAAACCCGCATTTTCGTCGCCAATGAAAGCCTCATTTCCCCCCCAAAACTCCAAAATAAGAAATCAAAACAATTTAAATTAGGGTTTTTTTTATTGATCTTCAATTAACACACAATTAGATGATCAAAACATCTTTGTAAGCAATCACATTCAATCGATTATTGATTGCTGCAATTCGCAGGAAACCCTCGTAAGTTCAACTTCTGTGTCTCTTTTGTTAATAATATTCTCTCAATCGCACAGAATTTTACTCTTGATTAATTGTTTATGTTCATGCTGTTGCGTTGTGATATAGGGGTTTTCCCCATTTCGTTACCCTGAATTTCGTTCGATGTTTCTGTTGTAGAGATTTCTCCTTATAAGTTGTAACACCACATTTGCTTACATTTTATTATTTATCAACAAATTCACGCTTAATTGTCAAAAGGGTTACTGCCTTATTAGTGATTAGGTTTGAAATTTCCGAAATATAGGCAAAATAACGGTTAAAATTGGTTTAATATTGGTTTTTGTGTTGAGTTTGAAAAGGTTTAATGATGTGAAATTGGCAAAACAAATTTGAACTTTTTATTAATGGCTGTGATTTAATCGATTTTCCTTCTTCGATCAGGTATAATTTTTTAATTGAATGCTGGGAACATAACTTTTCTTTTGAATTCAACCCGCAGATCTATAGATAGAAAGAGAAGGAAGCAGAGCGAGTTTGTTAGGATCGCAAGTTATAGAATTTTTATGTATAACTGAGCTCGAATGGGGGATCATTTTGTTTTGCTGGGTGATCGATTGCTCACTGAATCATCACTTGAGGCTCTCCTTGAGAGTAAAAGAAAATCAAATTCAGCAAATGAAGATATGTTTACTAATGTTTGTAGTCATAACATGGATCTTAGTTTGGGATCAATACGAAAGAAATTGGAAGAATGCAGGATCTGTCACGATGAAGATGAAGAATTGTACATGGAGACACCATGCTTATGTTGTGGCAGTTTGAAGGTTATCATTTCATCTTATCTCATGAAATTAATTTCAGCTTAATTTAGTAAAATTTAAAGCCATAGAAGGTTAATGAAATGTGAAGAATTTAAAAGTTTCATCTTCTCAATATGTTTTCAGTATGCTCATCGCAGATGTGTTCAAAGGTGGTGTAATGAGAAGGGAGACACCACATGCGAGATTTGCCTCCAGGTTTGTCAGCAAAAATGACTTAAAAGATTATATTCTGTCATTTTGAATTAAACAAGTTTATCTCAACTTACATAGACCAGTTTACATATCAATTCAGTTAACAAGGTTTGATCTTTTGAATATTCTTGTTAATTCTTCGTGTTTCAGCCGTTCAAGCCTGATTATACATCACCGCCTCCATTGTTCCATTGTGATGACATTCCAATTAATTTCAGGTATTGTTTTAAGCACAAGGATCTTAAGTTATGTACAATGCTGCTAAAGTTGCCACCACAAAATTCTTTAATTATGTGTAATTTTGTTCTGAAGGGGTAACTGGGAGATTTCAAGAAGGGATCTTTACAATTTAAGGTTTTCAGCAATGAGTTCTGCTGGTCATGGTGAACGCGAATCTGATGAGCATACTCCTAACTCCAGAAGCTTGATTTATTGCCGTGCAGTTACTATAATTGTATGTTCCCTCTATATGTCATGATCTGCTAAACACTAACATCTCATCATATCAAGTTCTTTTTCATGAACAAAATCAACCTGCAGTTTATGACTCTTCTTGTGTTGCGCCATACTCTGCCAATCATCATCAATGGAACAGGAGGATACACTGTTACCTTGTTCATGGTAATGTGGCACAAGCACTTGTTATTTTCTTTACTTTCTTTATGTTTTTTTTAAATATATTGCTTTTGATGCAGATGGTCATGTTAAGGTCCATTGGTGTTCTACTGCCAATATATATCATGGTTAGAGCTTTTGCTGCAGTTCATCGCCGACAACAAACGCAGGTAACCGTTTATAATGTAAATTGTAATATGTATATATTTGATCATTTAGTTCTTCTAAATCTAAAATTTGACTTGGTAGGATCGTGAATACATCCCTGCGGACGAAGAGAACAGTCTCCCACATTCACAGACGCGTTTGCATATTATTCGTGTCCATTAATATCATCAAATGAAATCGTGTGTGCTTGATGTTGTCCCTACTTCCATGGGTTTCGGATTATGCATCGGTACAGGGTTCTGAAACTCTGAACATTCTCAACTTTTGTGTTGCATGGTATAGTAAACGTTGAGACATCTTATTTACTGACCAAGGAGAGTGAGGAATGAGGATAGGTGATTCTTGTATATAAAACAATTCTGTATCGTATTTGAGTTAAAAATTGATAGTTACATGATAGTTTTGTAAGTACGGATTCATATATTTGTCATATTTGAAGTATTGTTAATTAGGAAATCTGTTTTGATAATATTTGACAATATTTGTCATATCGTATTTGCCTTTCATCAGTGATTTAGTTGCTCTTGATCACACATCTTGCTGATTAGCCAGTGTTAAAAATTGCATAGATTCAAACAAACTCTGATTAAACTCATTTTAATGGTGGTGAGATCGGTTCATTTTAACGATAAACCATTCTTCCCAACCATTCTTCCCAACTACAAATCCATTCACAGTAATGTGATAAAGAAAGTACAAATCTAATTAAAGATGGCATAATTTCTCAAAACAAACAATCTAAATTCAACTAAGTACAAATTTTTAGATAATTTTAATATAAATGGTACAATCGTGTAAAGCCAGTATGTCTTTAACCTTTCTAGATTTTTTAAAATAACTCATATATATATATATATATATGTATATATATGTATATGTATATATATATATATATATATATATATATATATATATAGGAGAGGGATCCTTCGAAAACCATGTTATAAATAAAAACCAAGGGTTACATATATGTAAGCACGTGTTACAAAATGTACAGCTAAAAGTTACGTACATGTATAGGTTATGTATCTGTAAGTACGTGTTACCAAGTGTATAACTAAGAGTTACGTACATGTAGCTCCTACAAATTACGTATATGTAAGTCGTTTCATCATCATCGACGTTCCTTGGAGTTTTATATGAAAAAATATATAATGACCTTGAATAAGGTTGAAGTTTATTCAAATATATTTTAAACAATTAGAAAGTTAAATCAATTATAAATTATATGATTGATATTGGTGGTTTTCACGGTTTTTAATTATAAACATGATTTTCATTTGATTTCTCTCCTCTCTCTCTCTATATATATATATATAAAGAGAGAGAGATAGAAATAATGGATTAAGATTTTTACAAAACCATTGTGAACTCTATATAGGGTTCGTTATGGGGCTACTAAGTAATGGTTGTGTGATTTTTATTTTGGTACTCAAGTTTTAAAACGTTAGTATTGGATTAAGTTTTTTCCTTCTAAGTAATGGTTGGTGTTGAATCGATTAGCAAGAATTATATGTTTACCATTTTTCTGTATGATTTGTTTATGTCATTTGAATTGAGCATCTGTAGTTTTATAGTATTTGAGTTATTCTTTGACAAATGGATTTTAATTGATGCAATTATGGTTGCTTAATGGTTGAAAAAAGCCACTGTGTGATGGTGGAAAAGTTTATTTTGGTTATTCTTTGACAAATGGATCATAAAAACCATGATCATTAAAAAGATACTATGAATGATACAATTAAGTCAATGTTTTATATTGGTGTAAAAGTAAGCATGACCACGACGAACAACCAAATTGAAGAAAAAAGTAGTTGTGTGGCCTGTTGGGGTATTTGGTGAAAATTTGTAAGGCCCCGCTCACCGGGCACCTTACTGTTGGTTCTTCATCGCACATATAACATACATAATATATATAATCATAAATCAACGCAGCGGAAATGATAAAATATATACATTCTCATTCATTCATAAAAGTCATTACATCATTGTCTTGATTACAAAATACAAGCTTTTCTTTACATTGCTTAACTATACTATGATTGCTGCTGATGCATATTCCTCAGCAATCATAGGGTCATACAGCGACCTCTACCGAAATAAAAAATATATTTTTCTTCCTAAAGAAGATATTAAATTCAAAAATATATAAAGGAGATTCCTTGAGTAATCTCGTTGATTCAGATCCTCAAGAAATCTCATAATGGCAGGCAACGTGACTTGTTACGTGCGTTATGGGCCCGCAACACGTGACGTTGCAGCATTATAAAATGGAGAATGCCCTCCCAAAAGAGCTGAGTAGCCGCCTCGTGCCATCCTCAGCAACACTACCTGCGAACTGGAAAACACATAAAAGTCAGCGTTGCTGAGTGAGTTCTAGTTTATAATAAAACATACTTTCGTTCTCATTAACTGCTCTTTCATACATGTGTTCACACATCATACGTACACGTAGATAATATTATTATTATCTCATCATTCATTACTTACTTTCATTCGTGTACACTTCATCATTCTCTTTACTTTCATACATACATACTTCACGTACTTTTGTACGTACTTTACTTTCATTCTTACATTCAATACTTACGTTCGAACATTCATTACATTCATTCATACTTTCATTACTTTCGTTCGAACGTTCATTACATTCGGTGACATGTACAATACCCCACTTTCATCATACATACTACTGGTGCTGGACCTGTGGTGGTTAGCCACGAACGTTGTGCACAAAGCTGATCCAGTCACCTGGGGTAGATACATGCACCACTTAACTTTCACTTCACTACTAACATACGTTAGCCGAGTCTCTTGCAGTGCGCGACTGCTCACCTCAGTGACAATCTTATGATTGCCTGCTAACCGAGTCTCTTGCAACACGAAGTTGCTCGCCTCATTGTCAATCTCAATGATTGACCCGATGTACATCCTTCGGGGTAGCTAACCCGTACACCGTTGAGCTAACACCTGCCAGGGGTGTGCACCTCCTTCATTTGCTTGCAAGCCTTTCTTACTTTCTTTCATTAATGCATGCATTCATTCATCATGTTCCTTCTTTCATTATCTTTCACTTTACGTTTTTAATACATTCGTTTCTTTCGTTCATTCGTTCACGTAAAGTTATTAAAGATAAAACACATATACATAAGGAACATACATACTTACATATCATCAGTATTCACCATTTATCATGGCAACATCATACTATCATACATACATCATACTAGCATACATACATCATGCATACACTTCTACATTCACTCACATCAGCCCTGTCCGGGCGACTGAACTACCACCAGTCGCATGTCCTCCATGCGACTGGGCTATCATGCGAATGGGTACTCATACGTGCGATTGAACTTCCTTCCGTACGACTAGACACTATGCGACTGGGCTATATGCGACTAACTCTTAACCGTGCGACTGAACGACCCTGCGATTGAACTCATGCGACCGAAACTCTCAGTCGCATCACCTATCGTGCGAATCGGGCGGCTGAGTCTCAGTCGGGCGATTGGAGATCAACTATTACTCATTCGGCCGAATGGCCCTTCAGTCGCATAACCCTAACTGGGCAGCGACTGGAGTTCTTCATAAACAGCAGTCGCGAACCCCCGCACCCAAACTCGTCTTAAACCCATTTTTAGCCCAAATCAACCCTCCCTAGCCTCAGGGATTCATACTAGGACATCATACAAGCATATACTAGTCCTAATTCATATCATAAACACAATGCTCAAGATTTACCCAAATGGGTCAAACTTTCACTATTTAAAAACTAGGGTTTTAATGTGTTTCCAGCCCCAAAATCGTTAGAAAACATGTAAATGAGGGGTCCTAGAACTCACATTGTCAGGTAGGAGTTGATGAGCTTCGAATGAGCTTGCTTCTCGACAATCGGGCAGCACTTTCCCCTCTTTCTTTCTTTTCTCGGTCTCTTTCTGCTCTCTGTCGCCCTCTGCTCTCTCTTCCCGACTGAAAAATGGGAGGAGAGTGGAGCTGCTCCCCTTTTATACCCACAGCTCAGTCGCATCTGGTCCAGGGGCGACTGGACCTTCAGTCGCATCAACACTATGCGATTGGACTCCAATCGCACGTGTCCCATGCGGCTCATACTTCATTCGGGCGGCTGAACTCCAATCGTGCGGTTGAGCTTCAATCGGCCGAATAGCCATGCGGTTGACCTCCAGTCGCATAAATCACAGGCGACTGAGGCTCAGTCGCATAGCCTGCCAAAAAGTCAAACTTTCGGGTGTTACAAGTCCACCCCCCTTATTTTAGGTTTCGTCCCCGAAACCTGTTACTCTTCGAACAATCGTGGGTAATGCTGCCTCATTTCTTCTTCTGTTTCCCACGTTGACTCGGATCCCTTCCTGTGCCGCCACTGTACACGCACAAGGGGAACCACTTTATTTCTCAACCTCTTCTCTTTTCGATCTATGATCGCCACTGGTTGCTCTATATAGTTGAGCTTTTTGTCTACTTCGATATCATCTAGTGGAACGACCATGTCTTCGTCCGCCAAACACTTCCTCAGATGGGACACGTGGAAAGTCGGGTGGATTCCACTTAGTTCATCTGGCAGATCTAACCTATAGGCCACCTCCCCTACTCGAGCAACAATTCGGAAAGGGCCTATATATCGCGGACTCAACTTTCCCCGCTTCCGGAATCGAATGATCCCTTTCCAAGGTGAGACCTTCAGCATAACCCGGTCCCCCACTTGGAACTCAATTGGCCTGCGTCGTTTGTCAGCATACGACTTCTGTCGGTCTTTGGCCGCCTTCATATACGCTTTAATTCTTTCGAGCTTTTCAGTCGTAGCCTCTACCACTTCGACGCTTCCCAATTCTTTCTGACCAATTTCACCCCAACAGACGGGGGTCCTGCATCTTCTACCGTATAGCATTTCATAGGGTGGCATGCCGATACTGGCATGATAACTGTTGTTGTATGAGAACTCAGCTAACGGTAGATGGTCATCCCAACTTCCCCGAAGTCAATAACACACGCTCGGAGCATGTCCTCCAAGGTCTGAATGGTCCTTTCAGACTGACCATCAGTTTGAGGATGATAAGCCGTGCTAATATGCATCTCGTCCCCATAGCATCGTGGAATTTCTTCCAAAATTTAGATGTAAACCGGGTGTCGCGATCAGACACAATCGACACCGGTACACCGTGACGAGTCACAATTTCTTTGATGAAAAGATCAGCCAACTTCTCGGACGAATATGTCTCCCGCATCGGTAAGAAGTGAGCACTCTTCGTCAATCGATCCACAATCACCCAGATTGTATCATACCCCTTCGGGGTACGTGGCAGCTTTGTGATAAAATCCATGGTGATGTGTTCCCACTTCCATTCCGGTATGTCCAACGGTTGGATCTTTCCATACGGCTTCTGGTGCTCCGCCTTCACTTGCAAACACGTGAGGCATTTACTCACATACTCCACCACATCGCGTTTCATACCCGGCCACCAATAATCTTTCTTCATATCTTGGTACATCTTGGTGGCGCCGGGATGAATGGAGTATCGAGACTTATGGGCTTCATCCAGAATCTTCATTCGCAGATCCCCTAGTCGAGGAATCCACATACGCCCAAACCGAGTTCTAACACCCGTTGCGTTCTCACCCAACTCCGCGACCAGACCTCTCATTCGTTCAAAGTTAAGATGTTCGTCTTTCAAAGCCTCATCTTGGAACTCTTTGACCTGTTTCATCACGTCGGAGGTCATGATTAGCTGGTACGCCTTCACTCGAATTGGCTCGGGCCTCTCCTTTCGGCTAAGGGCATCCGCCACCACGTTGGCTTTGCCCGGATGGTAATGGATCTCACAATCATAGTCTTTTATAAGCTCCAACCATCGCCGTTGCCTCATATTCAGATCTCTTTGCTCGAAGAAGTACTTCAAGCTTTTGTGGTCCGTAAAGATGGTGCACTTCGTCCCGTACAGATAGTGCCGCCAAATCTTCAACGCGAAAACCACAGCTGCTAGCTCCAGGTCATGAGTAGGGTAATTAACCTCATGAACTTTCAGCTGTCGGGATGCATAGGCTATCACCTTTCCTCTCTGCATTAATACACACCCCAACCCCGAGTAGGAGGCATCAGAGTAAACCACCAAATCTTCACTCCCTCGGGTAACGCCAGTACTGGAGCTTGGGTCAATCTCGTCTTCAGTTCTTCAAACGCCTTCTCTTGAGCTTGACCCCACACAAATTTCACATCCTTCCGGGTCAACTTCGTCAGTGGAGAAGCAATTTTGGAAAAGTCTTGGATAAACCTTCGGTAGTAACCCGCCAAACCCAAGAAACTACGGATCTCGGACGGCGTCTTCGGAGATTTCCATTGCATAACTGCTTCCACTTTCGCCGGATCGACCATAATTCCATCCGGATTTACCACGTGACCCAAGAATTGAACTTCACGCAACCAGAATGCGCACTTGGAGAATTTAGCATACAACTTCTCCATTCTCAACGTCTCCAAAACTTCGCGAATGTGACCGGCATGCTCAGTCTCACTCTTTGAATAAATCAGGATATCATCAATGGATACAATCACTGACTTATCCAACATCGGCCGGCACACCCTATTCATCAGGTCCATAAAAGCAGCTGGCGCGTTGGTCAAACCAAAGGACATAACGAGGAACTCATAATGACCGTAGCGCGTTCGAAAAGCTGTTTTAGGGATATCCTGCTCCTTCACCTTCAGTTGATGGTAGCCTGATCGAAGATCTATACGTGAAAACCAACTAGCACCCTGAAGTTGATCAAACAAGTCATCGATCCTCGGCAAGGGGTATCTGTTCTTTACTGTCAGCTTATTCAGCTCGCGGTAGTCGATGCACATCCTCATACTACCGTCCTTCTTCTTTACAAACAGGACCGGAGCACCCCAAGGTGAGATACTCGGTCTAATAAACCCCTTATCCAGTAGCTCTTGTAACTGCTCCATCAACTCTTTCATCTCTGTCGGGGCCAATCGGTATGGTGCCTTGGCAACAGGTTGGGCGCCTGGTACTAAATCAATCTGGAACTCGATCTCTCTGTCAGGTGGCAATCCCGATAAGTCTTCCGGGAACACGTCTGGGAACTCACACACAACCGGAACATCAGACAGTTGTGGTGCTGGCTTCTCTACATCTTTCACATAACATAAATAGGCGTTACATCCACGCCTCATACATTTCCCCGCCACTGCCATTGAGATCACCTTCGGAATCGTAGTAACCCGATCCCCATAAACTATCACTGGACTACCGTCAGGCGCTGTCAAACTGATCATCTTCTTGCGACACACAATGTTCGCCTCGAAATCTGCCAACCAATCCATCCCAAGCACCAGATCGAAACCACCTAACGTCATCACAAAGGGTTTAACTGGGAATTTGTGACCCTCCAGTTCCACATCGCAACCCTCAATTACCTCAGAAATCCTGGTGGTTTTACCTATAGCAGTCTCTACATCAAACGGTACCTCCACACGTCTACTACTAACGGGCAATTTGGCACAAAAAGCGACAGAAATGAAACTCCTACTGGCACCGGAATCAAATAATACAGAGGCTAAAGTTTGGTTCACCAGAAACGTACCGGACACTACATCAGGGTCCGTCCTCGCCTCTTCCTGCGTCATCGTGAATGCTCTGGCGCTCGCTTTCGACCCTTCACCCCCTGTCTTCTTCACGCCGGAACCCTCAGATCTCGGCTTCTTGCAGTCTTTATTCATATGACCACTTTCCCCACAGTTGTAGCACCTCATTGCTTTACACTCTTTGGCCATATGTCCGGACTTTCCACACTTGAAACATACATTCAGCCCCCATCTGCACTCACCACCGTGCTCTCGCCCACACTTCCCACACTTTTCGACCCTGCACTTGTCACGACCACACGGCGTTCATCAACCCGTGCCTTCTTACTACTTGTCGAAGTATCACCCCGACCAAACCTCTTTCCCTGCCACTTCCTCTCATCACTTCCCTTCTTACTGCCCTCAGATTTCGCCAACGCGGCTCGTTCATCGTACAACCTCCCAGCTAAATCCACCGCCGACCTGAAAGTACTGGGTCGGGCGGAAATCAAATGCCAACGAATTTCAGCTGGCAACCCCTGAATATACCGGTTAATCTTGCGAGACACCGGCGTCACTTGCTCTGGCACCAACCGTGCCATGTCGTTGAACTTGGTCGTGTATTGTTGGTGGGTCATCGTTCCCGCTTCCAACTGCAGGAACTCTCTCTCAACTCTGTCCATCTCTCGACGAGGACTAAACTCCTCGATCACCATCCTCTTCAACTCAGACCACTTCAATTTCCCAATGGCCCTGCTACCCTCGGCCTGGACAATATTGTCCCACCAGCACAATGCCGTCCCCGTAAACGAGTGGGTAGCAAACTTTACCTTCTTATCCTCCTGGCAGTCACTGATATCAAGGACCGCCTCCATCTCTCTCACCCATTGGTGAGCATCAGCAGCCGTACCCGAACCATCAAAAGTCGGAGGCTTGCACCTCATAAATTTCCCGTAGTCACAACCCCGGGCTGTCCCCCTTACCTGTTCTTCCTCCTCTTCCTCTTCATCGTCAGACAATACCGTTTCTGCCTCTGTCTGTTGCTGTCTACCGGAGGACCGTCTCCTCCCTCGTCTATCCTCCTCTCGCACTGCCTTTATCGCTTCGGTCATTACAGTCGGTAAGATCGTCTGCATAACCTGGTGCACTTCCTCAATCACCGCCTCTTTTACCGAGGCTCTCAACTTGGCGCTTTCATCTAGCTCCTCCTGATGAGGAATCTCGTTCTCCTCACGAACTACTTTCTCTTTCCTAGATCTTCCTCGCGTGATACGCGGCTCATCACCACGTTCACCATCACGGGAAGCATCAGATGATCTATCACCGACCATGTTCTATCACACTGAAAGATTAAAACACCAACACGGTCATTCAAGGAAATGGCTCAGTTTATGTTAAGTACAGTAAGTCCCTAATTACAGTGGCCAGTTGTGATTAGCCACTTACTCTACTCTTCGTACCCCGAGCATCACCTATCCTGACTACATTAGTGTCTCAGTCTAACAGTACACATCATTCACATAACAAGCGCACATAATAGCCAATTAATCCATAAAAAATACCTGATGGCACGCGACTACTCAGATGGCATTCTCATTCTCCCTGTCCCATTCTCAGTTTAAGTTTAGGTTTATTATGAAAATTTACCCATTTTACTTAAACTTTTGCTCTGATACCAACTTGTAAGGCCCCGCTCACCGGGCACCTTACTGTTGGTTCTTCATCGCACATATAACATACATAATATATATAATCATAAATCAACGCAGCGGAAATGATAAAATATATACATTCTCATTCATTCATAAAAGTCATTACATCATTGTCTTGATTACAAAATACAAGCTTTTCTTTACATTGCTTAACTATACTATGATTGCTGCTGATGCATATTCCTCAGCAATCATAGGGTCATACAGCGACCTCTACCGAAATAAAAAAATATATTTTTCTTCCTAAAGAATATATTAAATTCAAAAATATATAAGGAGATTCCTTGAGTAATCTCGTTGATTCAGATCCTCAAGAAATCTCATAATGGCAGGCAACGTGACTTGTTACGTGCGTTATGGGCCCGCAACACGTGACGTTGCAGCATTATAAAATGGAGAATGCCCTCCCAAAAGAGCTGAGTAGCCGCCTCGTGCCATCCTCAGCAACACTACCTGCGAACTGGAAAACACATAAAAGTCAGCGTTGCTGAGTGAGTTCTAGTTTTATAATAAAACATACTTTCGTTCTCATTAACTGCTCTTTCATACATGTGTTCACACATCATACGTACACGTAGATAATATTATTATTATCTCATCATTCATTACTTACTTTCATTCGTGTACACTTCATCATTCTCTTTACTTTCATACATACATACTTCACGTACTTTTGTACGTACTTTACTTTCATTCTTACATTCAATACTTACGTTCGAACATTCATTACATTCATTCATACTTTCATTACTTTCGTTCGAACGTTCATTACATTCGGTGACATGTACAATACCCCACTTTCATCATACATACTACTGGTGCTGGACCTGTGGTGGTTAGCCACGAACGTTGTGCACAAAGCTGATCCAGTCACCTGGGGTAGATACATGCACCACTTAACTTTCACTTCACTACTAACATACGTTAGCCGAGTCTCTTGCAGTGCGCGACTGCTCACCTCAGTGACAATCTTATGATTGCCTGCTAACCGAGTCTCTTGCAACACGAAGTTGCTCACCTCATTGTCAATCTCAATGATTGACCCGATGTACATCCTTCGGGGTAGCTAACCCGTACACCGTTGAGCTAACACCTGCCAGGGGTGTGCACCTCCTTCATTTGCTTGCAAGCCTTTCTTACTTTCTTTCATTAATGCATGCATTCATTCATCATGTTCCTTCTTTCATTATCTTTCACTTTACGTTTTTAATACATTCGTTTCTTTCGTTCATTCGTTCACGTAAAGTTATTAAAGATAAAACACATATACATAAGGAACATACATACTTACATATCATCAGTATTCACCATTTATCATGGCAACATCATACTATCATACATACATCATACTAGCATACATACATCATGCATACACTTCTACATTCACTCACATCAGCCCTGTCCGGGCGACTGAACTACCACCAGTCGCATGTCCTCCATGCGACTGGGCTATCATGCGAATGGGTACTCATACGTGCGATTGAACTTCCTTCCGTACGACTAGACACTATGCGACTGGGCTATATGCGACTAACTCTTAACCGTGCGACTGAACGACCCTGCGATTGAACTCATGCGACCGAAACTCTCAGTCGCATCACCTATCGTGCGAATCGGGCGGCTGAGTCTCAGTCGGGCGATTGGACATCAACTATTACTCATTCGGCCGAATGGCCCTTCAGTCGCATAACCCTAACTGGGCAGCGACTGGAGTTCTTCATAAACAGCAGTCGCGAACCCCCGCACCCAAACTCGTCTTAAACCCATTTTTAGCCCAAATCAACCCTCCCTAGCCTCAGGGATTCATACTAGGACATCATACAAGCATATACTAGTCCTAATTCATATCATAAACACAATGCTCAAGATTTACCCAAATGGGTCAAACTTTCACTATTTAAAAACTAGGGTTTTAATGTGTTTCCAGCCCCAAAATCGTTAGAAAACATGTAAATGAGGGGTCCTAGAACTCACATTGTCAGGTAGGAGTTGATGAGCTTCGAATGAGCTTGCTTCTCGACAATCGGGCAGCACTTTCCCCTCTTTCTTTCTTTTCTCGGTCTCTTTCTGCTCTCTGTCGCCCTCTGCTCTCTCTTCCCGACTGAAAAATGGGAGGAGAGTGGAGCTGCTCCCCTTTTATACCCACAGCTCAGTCGCATCTGGTCCAGGGGCGACTGGACCTTCAGTCGCATCAACACTATGCGATTGGACTCCAATCGCACGTGTCCCATGCGGCTCATACTTCATTCGGGCGGCTGAACTCCAATCGTGCGGTTGAGCTTCAATCGGCCGAATAGCCATGCGGTTGACCTCCAGTCGCATAAATCACAGGCGACTGAGGCTCAGTCGCATAGCCTGCCAAAAAGTCAAACTTTCGGGTGTTACAAAATTGGCTCCATATTCACTGCAAATCAACTGCACATTGACTGCACTTTTGATGAAATTATTATTAATCAAGTTTCACTTGACCCATAGTAAATAGCCTGCAAATTGCTGAAAATTGGCTGCATATTCGCTATAGATTAGCTGCACATTGGCAGGAATTTTGATGGAATTAGTATTGATTAAGTTTGGTCACTTGACCCGTATCAAATGATCATAAAATTGCTGAAAATTGACTACATGTTCGTTGCAAATTAGCTTCTCATTGGCTGGAATTTTGATGGAATATGTCTTAGTTAAGATTGGTCACTTGACCCGTTGTAAATAGGCTGCAATTTGCTGAAAATTGGTTGCATATTCGCTACAGATTAGCTGCACATTCGCTACAGATTACCTGCGCATTCGCTACAGATTACCTGCACATGGTTAAAGAATGAATTTGAACATATTAAACCTTTAGATGTTTATTGATTATTCAATTAAATTATGTTGCCAACAAAATTCTTGATCTCACAATTTCTACTTATGGGATTTGTGTTTCCAAAAGGCAGTGGATCAGGTATTATAGTTATTTCTATATGTAATATCATTTGTTTGCTTTGTATGTCTGAAGTATGCAGAAGTTTAAGCATAATCTTAGAAATATCAATGCTTGTGATTATATATGATATATCAGTGTCCAGGGAATGAACATTATCTTCAATCTTTGGCTAATTCTTCAAAGGTAATAAATATCCTTCTTTAAATCTTAATTTTACTCTGTATCAGTACCTTCATTGGTAGTTTTTGTGTACCATTTCTTGATTTTCAGCTCTATGATTTACTTTTGCAAAGTTCGTTAAGTTTACCTTTCAAAATCTTGCAGGCATCTGATTTGAAACGGGTCAAACAAGTTGAAAGCCATCCATAACCTCATAAGTCGCTATATCAAAAACTTAGATTACTATCATCGTAATGTCATCATAGCTACATTCTATATTTATAGTTCTTTTATGAGGAAGACAAAAGAGTGTTAGTTGATCAACCCAGCATTTCTCGTTTCAGACCAAATCTGCTGAGAAAATAAAACATTTGAACATACTAACACTGAACTAAACCGCAGCAACGCGCGGGTATTCCCACTAGTATATATATATATATATACATGTATATATGTATATGTATATATATATATAGGAGAGAGATCCTTCGAAAACCATGTTATAAATAAAAACCAAGGGTTACATATATGTAAGCACGTGTTACAAAATATACAGCTAAAAGTTACGTACATGTATAGGTTATGTATCTGTAAGTACGTGTTACCAAGTGTATAACTAAGAGTTACGTACATGTAGCTCCTACAAATTACGTATATGTAAGTCGTTTCATCATCATCGACGTTCCTTGGAGTTTTATATGAAAAAATATATAATGACCTTGAATAAGGTTGAAGTTTATTCAAATATATTTTAAACAATTAGAAAGTTAAATCAATTATAAATTATATGATTGATATCGGTGGTTTTCACGGTTTTTAATTATAAACATGATTTTCATTTGATTTCTCTCTCTCTCTCTCTATATATATATAAAGAGAGATAGAAATAATGGATTAAGATTTTTACAAAACCATTTTTAATTACATAACCCAAAAAACTATTGATTTATATAAATATAAACTAAGACTGATAATATTTAGTTTTCTTATATAATTATTACTCATGACTGATACACATATATGTAAAATAACTTAAGTATCATCGGACTTAATTTACATTTATATAAATTTATGATTTTTTTAAAATCTTCAAGATAAAAAGTGGCTTTCCTCATGATCTGACCCGAGAATGGTTTATCTTTAAACTTATTTGCAACTCCTTTTACTGAACACTTGTCGCTAATCTTTGAAAGTAACACATGCATGCTAATATAGGCATTAAAAACATTTGTAAGTTTAATAGGATATAGTTACATAAAAATCATCTTTTGCAATAAACAACAAACAAACAAACAAACAAACCAACCCAGTATATCCCGCTCAAGAGCAGGGTCTGGGAGAGGTAGGTGTAGGCAAGTCTTTCCTTCACCCAGATAGGTGGAGAGACCGCTTCCAAAGAGACCCCCGACTCACTGTCAAAAGCCATAACGCTAGCGAATTAGTATATAATCAAAGATACGATAAATGATACGATAAATGATCCAACACACAACATACAACATACAGCAAAATATCACCAGAAGGAAAAAAATGGACAAGCATACATCATAGAAGCAGCAAGATTCCCCTAAAAAGGGCAGAAGCGGGCTACATACACAACAAGCCCCGCAACACGCAATCAAAAAGTCCCTTCCTAGATGCAGAACCCATTAAAAGTCCTTAATTTTAATTCTACGCCTCCACTCACTCTTATCCTCGATCATGTGCTCGGAGAGGTGCAAGTGTACCATATCTTTCCTAATTATCTCTTCTCAATTCAACCTAGGTCTTCCTCTACACTTCCTACCCTCTAGTATGATGTTCTCGACTGCTCTAACCGGTGCAGCCATTGGTCTTCTCTTGACATGTTCAAACCATCTTAATCTTCCCTCTCGTATTCTATTTGCAATAGAAGTCACTTCTAACTTCTGACGAAACACTTCGTTTCTTATCCGGTGCAGCCATTGGTCTTCTTTTGACATGCCCAAACCATCTTTTGCAATAAGCACAATAAAAAAATAACTGCAAATAGTTTCAATATTTAAACTTAAAATTCTAAGAATATATTGACCTATTCACAAAAATTCTTTTAATCCATTCATGAAACCGAAAGAATGTATTGTTCCAATCGACCATGGACAGCTTAAATCACCCCAAAGCATCCGTACATATGTGATATACGTCACATCATTCGGTTGATATATATACACTTCAAATGGACTAATTCCAATACAGCTATTACAATCCATTACTTGGTCATAACGGTTCAAAAAACATCCATCAAAACCTGAAAGAAAAACGAACACGAATATGCCCTTGTTGGCAACTTCTTTCACGTGTGCTCTTCGTTGGCCGTTTCAACACGAGCATAGAGTGCATTCAGGGTTCAAGATTAGAGCTAAGAGCTTAGGGGATGAAGGTAAGTTTGAGTTTCTTGATAAACTAACACGATGATTTTAATCGCGTGTGATTTTTGTTATGCATCAACATATGCTATGTTAAGTTTGAAAACATGTTTTTGGGGTACTTGATGAATTTATATATATACAACATGTTTTTGGGGTACTTGATGAATTTATATATATACTTAAGTGTGTTATTTGGGGTTTGTTGGCTTACTTTCTTGACAGGGAGATCGAGTAATCTTGTTGATTCGAGTATGAAGATTTTAAAGGATAGGATGAAGGTGATAAGGACGAAAGAGAGATTGGAGAAGAGCTCGAGATCATACGGATGGGATTATGACTCGAATTACACGAATAAACATGAAAAACACCACGAATATCCAAAAACAATAGCCTTAATTTGTGTAACGGGGTTACCCGTTTTAATAGGCACCGCTCTTCTTTATATTTTCTCAGTTGTTAAGCATCTCAATCTATAAAAAAAGCTAGTGTTTCATTCCGAACTAGTTCTAGACTTCAAGAAAAGAAAGTAAGCATGGGAAAGCTTTTATCTTTTTCCATGTTTTAAGCATATCCTATGAATGGTTGGTACTAACATGATTTTTATTATTTTGTATATGTGGTGTTGCTGAAACTACTTCACTCCTTTTATTCACATTTTATATTGTAGATGACAATAAAAGTGATTGTATTTCAATTTTGTAGGAATGATTCCTTCTGTAACTAACAATAAAAGTGATTATATATCTTATTATTTTTTATAAGAGAAGAATAATATCCAAAATATAATCATCACCTTGGCAGCTTTCAATGGGACGAGAATTTTGTCAAAATTCGACAAAAACCATGCCTTTCGACTTGTATTTCGTCCCTAGCAAATAATTGACACAAAATATATAAAAAAAATGCCATCACACCATATAAACCACAATATTCAAAACAGCTACAACAACCGATCCTTACTTCAAAAATAGAGCAATCTTCCAAATTTTTCGTATACAAATTTTTCGTATATAAAATATACTACAATATCCTTTGAGTGCGAATAATAAGGCACAAATATGTCTATGTCGTTACCATCTTTAATGTGCAACATGATTTTGCCACATCAAAAGGAGCATAAAGCACGTTCGCGTTTAGACATTAGAGCTCATAGCATACAAGATGAAGGTATGACACTTAGCAGTTTCTAAAAGTTCATGCATTTCTTTATAATCATGGGTATAGTATAGAATAATCTTTATTATGTGTGTTCAAACTTTGAAAATATATTGAAATGTTGTTATTGTACTTAAAACTATAGCGTAAGTGAGTTTGAAACGTTGTTAAGCAAATCAATAAGGGTTGTTAAAATTTTAAAATCTTTAATAGTGGAGAAATTGAGTCTAAATTGTAGCTCGTTTAGTAAATGAACTATTTGAGTTTTATGATAAGCTTTATTAGACTCACGATCCTAAATGAACATATTACTTGTATAAATTTAATATAATATTGAAAACACATGTTTTTCCAAGTACCATAGTGTCGCTAAATACCCGTAGACATTGTTGAATGAGTATTTTGTTAAGTGTGTTTAATTTACAGTCGCACTATCTTTCTTGTTAGGGAGCTAGATCGAGTAATCTTGTAGATTCGAATATGAAGCTTCTCAAGAATAGGATAGATGTGATCAGAATAAAAGAGAAACTCAATCGGAGTTATGGACCTTATGGATGGGACGATGCATCAAAATACATAAGCCAACATCCTATAAAACAACATGAATACCTACAAACAATAGCGTTAATTTGTGGAACGTCTCGTATATTGATTCTCATGGGCACGGCTCTTCTTGTCATCTTTTCCATCATTTTTCATCTCATGGTATAAATAATCATAATCAAACGAAAGCTCACGTAAAAAATAGTTCGCGTGTTTGTTTTTACAAAGTTCTAACTGTATTCGATCGGTCAATATGGACGGGGTCTGTAGTTTTGAAAAGGGGTTGTAATAAAATTGAAGTGTATATTTGTCTTATTTTATTAAAACTAGAACTAGTAGTGAAACCTGTGTGTGCTGTGACAAATTAAGACGCAAAAAATATATATATTCACATTGAAATGTCACTAAAATAAGCACGTTGTGATGGCAAAAAAAAACAAAATAAAAACAAAAACAAAAACAAAAACACAAATATACTTGCATAAACACATTGATAAAATAAATACATCGTAACAAAAAATTCATATTTTATGACACGCCTATATGAAAAGTTGTAAAAGAAAAACAACAAGTAACTGAAAGAAAGTCAAAACCTTAAAGCAGATTTCACAATCTAAACGTCCGTGCTTTGATAACTCGTACATTTGGTCACACAACTCGGTGTTCAATTAAATTGCAGTAAAACATAGACAAAATTACCTCATCATAACGGTATACTCACAATTTTATTAAACTATCAATCTAAAAAGATAAGGAAAAAAACAATAAAAAACTATAAGTGTGCCGTAAAAAACTACAACTTAACTTCGAGGGCTCAATGTAAATTTTTGGGGAAGTATAACTATTATACGCTTTACATAACATGAGCGGCTAAAGATGAAAAAACAATTCATGCGCTCAAATTAGGGCTGTTCACGAGCTCAGCTGAACTGAGCGGACCTTTGCTCGAGCTTGGCTCGTTTCCAAACCAAATCGAGTCGAGCTGATCGGCTCGTTTGCAAGCGAGCGGAAAATCGAACAAACATTTTTCCAGCGTGAACTTTTCAAGCAATCGTCGAGCGAGCGCAAACGAACGGCGAACAATTTGTATAACCCAACTATCTAGTATGTCATCCGATTTATATTGCAATGAAAGGCTGTAACAATGTTTGGTCTTAAGTTTTAATGAGTTAAAAAACAATCACATTTCATAATATATTATTTTCATAAATGACAATACTTATGGCTGACAACGAGGCTAAGGCAACAGCTGATGAGCTGGTGAGCATATTGAAGAGAACGATAACAGTGATGGTGGAAGATGATTGACTAAGAGTAAGACTGGAGTAAAAAACTGTCTCTAAGTGGCTTAGGATTTCATTTTATGCTTATTGTTAAGTTTTTTATTAGGTTGATTGATCTCGTATGCGTACATATAGGCCAAATCTATTAAATGCTATGTATAAATAATTCGAGCCGAGCTGAGCCGACCTTTGCTCGTGCTTGGTTTGTTTACAAACCGATCCGAGCCGATCGGTTGTTTACAACCAAGCAGAAGTTCGAAATTGAGCAGAATCCGAACGATCGTCGAATAAGCGTCGAGCGCCAGGCGGTTTTAACAGCCCTAGCTCAAATCATCAGTTTATTTATGCGACAATGAGTTGCACACCAAACTTTATAAATTGTAAGAAAGGAAAATAAATTCTATTCATAAACTTTATATGCAAATTGTGAGTAAGTATACCATTTTTGAACGTGAATAACATTTTTTACATCGATATTTACTTAAAAAATTGAGTTTATTTTACAAATTGTATTTTTGCTACAAAGTGTGAGAAGACACATGAGTCTAAAAAAGTCACAAAAAATTATATCTCACAATTTAAATCGAATTTCAAAAAGACACCGCGGAGTCTCTATTTCTCTCGTCGTCCTCTTTCAGAAAAAAATAATAAAAAGTTTTATTGTATCTTTTTATGACACAATGACGTTATTATGTCTTTCATAATGACACAATGACGTCATTGTGTATTTCATAAATGACATAAAAAATGTTAATTTTTTTATCTTTTTATTTTTTGTTTATTTTTTTCTTAGTAACGACGGCTAGGGAACAAAAGCTCGGAATTACTTTTTTGAAATTCGATTTAGATTGTGAGATATAATTTTTTCATGACTTTTCTTTACTCACTATATCTTCTCATATTTTGTAGCAAAATTACACTTTGTATTTAAACCCATTTCTTCTTAAAATATCATATCATACAATTAAGTACATTTTTTCCCAGAGTGCTGAACTGGTGTTGTGCATAACAAGGCGTATATTGTATCTTACGGTCTATTAGGTTTTTCTTAACAGCGTGTCAGTATAGAAACGATTTATTGGATGCATGTGTTATCGTTGCTAGTATTTTAGTCACTGGTCGTATTTACTCCCAATCTCCTTATGACACGTGACATATGTAGATGAGAAACCATACTTAGAAACAACTTGGAACAACCGAGAGTCGCGAAATCATTTCTGGATTGAAACTATCTGGAGTTTAATCCAAATGCTCAATCGGATAAAACTCAAACAAAAAACGGCCGCCTTTGCACCAACATCCACGTAAGTTATTTTTGAATTTAATTTTAGTATAATTAATTTTTACAAATATTATGGTTTTCTCTTGTAACTTTCAAATTATAACATTTTATAACATTTCAAATACACCATTAAAATGTGCTTATTTTTTTATCTACATGCTATCATAAATGTTATTTAAAACCGATTAGGGTCAAATTAAATCCAACGTTCGATGTAAATTTGGCCCGAATCCGTTTTGAATAAAATTTACGTCTGTACGTAGATAAAAATAAGCACGTCCAATGGTATTCTTGAGATTTATAAAACGTCATATGTTACCAGTTATAAAAGATAACAAAATACGAGTAAAATTAATTATAATAATATTTAATTCTAATCAAAATCAAAATACATATTGCATTAGGCGGCCATTTTTGACTCGCATGCCTCGATCTCGCGGGCAACGACTCTTTTGTCAAATGTTAGTTTTTAAGAGGGAGGTTACGTAGGCGCCCGTGACCTGTCTAGGAAGACGTTGGTGCCCTGGGTGGACATTATGAGGAAAAGAAAATTTAAGAGGACATTTTGAGAGAAAAAGAAATGAAAACAAACATTTTAGGAATTTTGTCTTACTTAAAATCCTACAAACAATCTACAACTTAGCTCTCAAGGGTTGATTGTATATATTGTCGAGATTATCCTAACACTTAGTAATTGTACGTGAAACAATATACCAACTGAGACTAAAACTTAGTAATTGTACGTGAAACAATATACCAACTGAGACTAAAACTGTGCACATCATACCTTGTTTTAAATATGATTGAATTCGTTGTGATCTTTTCACACAGTAGAACACAAACACACTACTTAATAGTTATATTACTAATATATACAAGTAATCATTTATGTTAAAGTAGGTGAAAAACACATTTTTCATTCCTAACAAGATTAACATAACAAACCCAGTATATCCCACTCAGGAGCAGGGTCTGGGGAGGGTAGGTGTAGGCGAGTTTTTCCTCTATCCTAACAAGATTATAGAATTATTTTCAACAATATTTATTAATTCCTTTTTGGCAAGATAGTTGTTTGTTAAAACGAATATAAGCAAAACTCCATGAGACCATGTGCTCGGAATATTTTCCACATTGTAAAACAAACAGTCTAAAAGTACATTTTTTTACCAAGAAGATTCGCCTTTTTTTTCACATGCGAAATGTACGGAAAATTCTTAATAAATATACCACAAAAATCATTTTACAATTTAATATTACATTTAATATGCATTCGTATGTCCATCTAACGAAGGATTATTAAGATGGTTACTTTGCCTTTTATCAAAGCCAGTAACTTGTCGACAAATGAATCTGGATGAAACTATAATATAAATAGAAGATAGAAAAAAAGCATCTAATTTGAATAACACATAAGAATAACATGTTATAGAAGGTTGAGACTTTGATGATTAGGCGCTAATAGTCGGCGAGATCATGAGAGACAGATAGAGGTACATGAGGAAAAGCGGATCGATGACACGAGAGATGAGGGTCTTTTGTGTGGCTAGGGCTAGTGTATAATACCTATGTTATGTATGTGTCGTGTTGTATTTAAATATAGAAACATACAAATCATCACAAATTTATTAACAATAGTAAGCTTAAACAAACTTACCTTTAGGTTATCACAATGTCCAAGAGAAGCGTTAGCGTATACAAGTGTGAATCTACACTTCTAAGGTATGTATGAATACCTAAACATATTTTTTTGATATGCACATATCACTACGAGGAAGAAGACCATTAGCGGCGACATTTGTCGCCGCTAATACCCGAACTTGTCGCCGCTAATAGTAATAGCGGCGACCGGTCGCCGCTAATAAGTCGCCACTAAAAGTTCGTCGCTATTGACCAATAAATCGCCGCTAAAAGGTCGCCGCTATAAGTGTCGCCGCTATAAGTGTCGCCGCTAATAAACACGGAACGGCCGCTAATAATAGTCGTCAATTAATGGTATTTTGTAACTATTAGCAATATGTCGCCGCTAATGGTCTTTTTAATTTTTTTTGAAATCCTGTTTTTCAACCAAAATAAACCTAGGTTTTTCAAATCTAGATTACACTACACAATATCATAAAATTATACATAAACTACAATCTAGATTACGAATATCATCCAATCATACATAGATAATTTAGTCATGTTTAAAAGCTTAAAATCTAGATTAAGCAATGTCATACAATCATAAAATATGCTATTCATCCCCCTCGTCTGAATCCTCTTCTTCGGCTTGATTTGGAGCCTTTTGCGAAGCAATTAATTGCGTAATTTGTGACATAAATTGCACGTTTTGAAATAGACTTGAAATTTGCTCATGCAAAAACAAAATATACATTTATATCTTGGCTAAGTATATGAAGTCTCAATTAATCATGTTAAACAAACACACTTATGGTGAACTTAACACATCCAAGTCATAATAACCTAAAACAACTATGATGAACTTAACACATCCAAGTTTAACTCATTTTGACCCGTTTTAACTCAAATCATGTTGTTTTCACCCATTTTGACGCGTTTAAGCTAAACTTAGATAATTAAAGTCTATTTTAGCAATAAAAAGTCATAAAAAACCAAAATGAACTATGATGAACTTAACACATCCAAGTTTAACTCATTTTGACCCGTAACTCAAATCATGTTGTTTTCACCCATTTTGACCCGTTTAAGCTAAACTTAAATAATTAAAGTCTATTTTAGCAATAAAAAGTCATGAAAAACTAAAATGAACTATGATTAACTTAACACATCCAAGGTTAACTCATTTTGACCCGTTTAAACTCAAAATCATGTCGTTTTCACCCATTTTATCCCGTTTAAGCTAAACTTAGATAATTAAATTCTATTTTAGGGATAAAAAGTCATAATAAACCTAAGGGAACTATGATGAACTTAACACATCCAAGTTTAAGTCATTTTCACCTATTTAAACACAAAATCATGTCGTTTTCACCCATTTTATCCCGTTTATGCTAAACTTAGATAATTAAAGTCTATTTTAGGGATAAAAAGTCATAATAAACCTAAGGGAACTATGATGAACTTAACACATCCAAGTTTAAGTCGTTTCACCCATTTAAACACAAAATCATGTCGTTTTCACCCATTTTATCCCGTTTAAGATAAACTTAGATAATTAAAGTCTATTTTAGCGATAAAAGTCATAATAAACCTAAGTGAACTATGATGAACTTAACATATCCAACTATGATACACTTACCTGTGTAAATGACTGAGGAGTTTGTTCATGATCATGAACAAAAGAACTCGTCCCTGCAGATGATAATGGTTTACGCCCAATCCCCCGAATATGTCCACGCCGTTGTCCCAACACCGACTCAAAAATATCGACTTCATTCAGCGTTGATGATCCACTTTCTTGATTTTGGGTTTGACTTAGCTCATCAAACCTTTCCTTTAATTGGTTCTGTATTAATTAACAAAAATATATCAACATATTTATACATACATAAATATATATTTAAAATTATACTTTTAAGAAATACTTACATATTGTTGCTGTGCTACCTCGCTAGGGGTGTAAACGAGCCGAGCCGAGCCCGAGCTCGCTAAGGCTCGAGCTCGGCTCGTTTTGGTTTAGGAAGCTCGAACTCGAGCTCGGCTCGTTTATAGTTTTATTTATAAAGCTCGAGCTCGACTCGTTAGAAAATTTTCAAGCTCGAGCTCGGCTCGAGCTCGGCTAGTTTATTGTTAAATTATTAAATTTATATTTTTATAATTACTTTTATAATTATTTATAAGCATACTTTTTATATATAACACAATATATATTATTTAACTATTTTTATCACAATAATATATTTAATAATATAATTTATGTAAATATGTATTTATATATATTTACTATGTAAGTAAAAAATACATATATACAAAAAGCTCGTTTAGGCTCGCGAGCCAGCTCGAGCTCGATATCCTGAAGCTCGAGCTCGAGCTCGTTTAGTAAACGAGCAATAATTTGAGCTCGAGCTCGGGCTCGAGCTTTTTTCGAGCCGATCCCGAGTAGCTTGCGAGCCGGCTTGGCTCGTTTACACCCCTATACCTCGCTATCAAATGTCCCATCTTTACCAGTATAAACATCATGAAACGTCTCAAGTCTGCTTTTATTCTGTTTTTAAAAAGTATATTATATATTAAAAAATACTAATATATAATACACAAATATATAAATTTAAATCATTACCTTCTTATAACAATAACTACTATATGAAGCAGTCCCCTCACGGTTTGTATATATTTGTTGTTGACGATTTGCTTTATTTGAACTTGACACATTCCTATATGCGTCACTCATAAAATAGTCAACGGTTTTGTTCCAATTTTCATGATTCATTCCTGTTGGAGGATTGACCCTTGCTTGTTCTACATTATCGTAGCCTCCAACCCGATCAAAATGTTTTTTGCCACATTTTTTCGATCTCTAAATCGTTTGAGAAACACCGAACGGATTCCACCCTCTATCTGTGCGCGCTCACGATCTCGCAATATATCATCAAAGCCAAAAAGTCGCTACATTTAAGTTCAACAAAATAAAAGTTATTTATGTAAAAATGAATAACAAACAAATAACTTATAAAATTTTACCGCCATATGCTCTTCCATAGCATTCTTCTGAGCATCGGAAAGATTTTCATACGAACGAACATTAAAAGGAAAATTAGCTTCCATTTATATCCCCACCTCGCAAACAAACATATCATTAAGTTCGCCAACGGGGGTATACGTGGCAGCTCTATCAAAGGGTAGAGATAAAGGTCCTCCCTTTTTAGCTAGCTCTTGCTGCAATTTCTTATTTTTCGCCTTGCCTCTTGTTTTACGAGAAGGCGTGCCTGTAATTAGATTAAAAAAATCATTGATTGCATCATATATTAATAAAAATTGAATAAACATAGTATATAAATTAATTATAATAACCATTACCGTCTAACGCGTGACTTCCATGACTGTCAAATGGAGGAAGTGGTGGATCCCCCGCGCCATCACCTCCATGGCTCATAACATCAGCCATAAGGTATGCAAAAACAATCCACAATGAAATCATGTCTTGAAATATAAGATTTAGAACATAATGTTAAAATAAGAAGAAAGTTTTATAGTACAACATGAAATACAAACAAATGTTTAAATAAATAAATACATATACAAATCCTAATAAATTTTTCAATCAGAGTCACCCTCATATATTTCAGTATCTTCGTCAGACTCTTCGGTGTCATAATCAGAATCGTCCTCATCATAATCATCCTCTTCTTCAAACACCTCTTCAGCGGTGATAGTTGGCGGATTAACTTCACTTGGAGTCTCGTCTTCGGTGACATAAGTAGGTATGTTATGAAAGTATTGTGTGAAGTCAATGAAAAGTATGCTATTAGATGAAGAGTGGTTGTGAACAACATCAAGATCTTCTGTCAAGTCATTGTCAACATTTTGAATGTTCTTCACGACACCATCATTGGTTGTAGGGCGATCCCAAATTTTTCGATGATTAACATTCTCGACGACCCACCGGTGATTATTGTTTTGATTTCTTCGAGAAAGTTCTCGGATGTAGAACACTTGTTTAGCTTGAGAGGCAAATATGAGTTGATCGTCTTTGTCCCATTCACGTTCTGTGTTGATACTAATGATATTATTGTCGTATGAAACGCCCCTTCGAGTATCAAACCATTTGCAACGAAATAGGACAGTTGAATACCCATTTGCATAATGTAATTCAATAATCTCCTCAACTTGCCCATAATATTTCTCACCATTCTCTCCCTAAACTAAAACACCGAAGTTTTGCATTGTGCGTTGCGCGTCACGATCAACTACCATAAACCTAACACCGTTGACTATGCATGCAGTGTAAGTATAGGCATTTACATCCGCACCCATTGAAAGAGCATACAACTCTGGGTGAAATTTTGGAGAATTTTGTATTTTCATCAAATAAACCTAAGAAAATATAGACTAACAAGTGTTATATATGGATTAACTAACAAATATATAGTAACACGTGTTAGATATAGATTACCTTCTCGAGGAACCATGATGGAAATTTGATTTTAACATCCTCATGTGGACATTCAGATTTAAATTCACTACAATATTGATAAAAATATACAATAAGTGACAATGAAATATATTTAATTAATGATGCAAAGTGAAGATTGTAACAACTCAATAAGCTCATCAAATGAGCTATTAGTCCATTTATTCTTCACCTTGATATGTATAAGCTTTGCTAAAAAATCAAGGGAAGAAAACTTAGCACAACCCGGATATAATTCTGATTGAACTTCTTCTAACAAGTTCACAAAATCATCATGGATACCACTATTCTGCTCATGGAGACCGCTACTCTCCTCCATAACGTCTTCGATAATGTCAGCCATTTCGTTTGTTGGCGCAACGTTATCCACAACTACAACTCCAGGAATTAAACTTTCACCGTGATAGATCCAATCTTTGTACGACCAGCACATGCCCCATATTTCTAAATGATATTTTATTTTAACCCATCCTAATAATACGGTATTCTGACATTTCATACACGGACATCGAATTTGACCATAACTGTCGGTAAGTTTTTCACACATATCTATAAAAGAGCTGAGTCCTTGTTGATACTCAGGTGATCTACGGTTCGGATTAAGAAGCCAACTTTTATCGACATGCATGATTATGGAACTGCAATACATATTAGGCTTTAAGTGGATGAAAAATTATCCACGAAACATGATTAACAAAAAGTAGGACAACGGATTGAGAATTCAAAAGGGTAGGCTGCTATACCTAATTTTTGAATACCTTATCTCATATATGAACGTGCTTCACATGATTGTTTGTTTAAATAAAATTCAACAGCATTTACTCTTAGCTCCCAAGTATATATACATATAGAAATATATACTCGTGGAGCAAAGAGAAAATGAAAACCAAATTTTTCTTAAACAGACAATCATGTAATACACATTCATATCCTAAATGAGATAAAATATTCAAAAAGGAGTCCTAAAACGGGGACAACCTGAAATTAGTTACTAAATCAATTTCGGGCGGGTATTTCTAAGCTCGTCATGATGATTAGAATGAAGTCACGAAACCTAAACGCTCATAATGTAAAACAATAAGCAATTACTATAACAATTAAATGAAATGTGACAATGTTTAAACAAATTGAAACATTATTGTAATTGTTTTAAAAAATGTCACGTTTCGTTTGATTTTTTAGTGATTTTTTATTGTTTTTCATTACTATAAAAACACAAATGATCATAACCTAAATTGTGTTTTTATAGTAATGAAAAACAATAAGAAATCACTAAAAAATCAAACAACTAAACAATGATCATTTGTGTTTATAAATAACACAACTTGTCATTTTATAGTGATCATTGTTTTATCTATACACAAATTACTAAACAATAATTTTCAAATAACACAACTTGTTACACGACTATCATAACCTAAATAATCTAATTATTAAGCATTATTAACATAATAATTTTCAACCAACAACACACCTAAACTAACATCTAATTAATAAACATTATAAACAAATAATTTAACAAATAACTTGTATAACTAAATTAAAGATTCACACAACTAACATAACCTAAAAATTCGTCTAATAACACAACTAAATCAAAAATTCTAGCTAAATAATGTTTCAACACAACTAAATTCAAAAATACATACTAAATCCCAAATTTATACCTAAATAATTCACCCAATAACACAACTAAATCAAAATTCATACCTAAATAATGCTTTACCACAACTAAATCAAAAATTCATACAAAATCAAAATTTATACCTATAATCAGTGGTGGTGGTGGTGGGTTGCAGCAGCGGTGGTGGTGCTGGTGGGTTGCAGCAGCGGTTGCATTGGAAGATCGGGTGGTGCCAGGAGGCAAGAGGAGGAGAAAGGGGGAAGGGGTCGGGTGGTGACCAGAGGGTGGTGCTCGGTAGGGGTGTTCAAAAATATCCGAATCCGAAACCGAATCCGAAATATCCGAAAATCCGAAATTCGGATATCCGAAATTTCGGATATCCAAAAATTCGGATATCCGAAATTTCGGATTCGGATTCGGATAGTGATTTTGAGAATTTTTGGATATTTCGGATATCCGAAATATCCGAAATATCCGTATAAAAATTTAAAAATATTAAATATTAATTAAATATTTTAGATATTTTCGGATATTTTGGATATTTTAACAAAAACTTTGGATATATAAATAAATTTCAATAAAAATTTATTATATTTTTATAAAATTTATTAAAAAATATAAATTTTTTTTGAATTTCGGATATCCGAACGGATATCCGAATCCGAATCCGAAATTTCGGATATCCGAATTTCGGATATCCGAAATTTCGGATTCGGATTCGGATAGTGAAATCCACTATCCGAAATAATGAACACCCCTAGTGCTCGGTGGGTGGTGCTCGGCGGCAAGAGGAGGAGAAAGGGGGCGGTGACCGGAGGTTGGTGCTCGGTGGGGGTGGTGCTCGGCGGCAAGAGGAGGAGAAAGAGAGAAGGGGTCGCGATCGGGTGGTGGCCGGAGGGTGGTGGCCGGAGGGTGGTGCCGGAGGGTGGTGGTCGGCGGCGGCAGCAGGGAGATGGAGGAAAAGTTAGCAAGGAGATGGAGGGAATGGAAATGTGGAGGGAAGTCGCGTAATTCCTGGGTATATTTTTAACCAATAGCGGCGACCAGTCGCCGCTAATAGTGTCGCCGCTATTGGTTAAGTACGATCAATCCCTGTCCGTTAGATCTGTTGCACGATCAACGGTCAGATCTGTTGGAAAATATTGGAAACGGATTGACGAGCAATAGCGGCGACATGTCGCCGCTAATAGTGTCGCCGCTATTTCTGTCGCCGCTAATGAGCTTGTCGCCGCTAATAGCGGCGCCGCTATTACTGACATTTCTTGTAGTGTATTATGTTTCGGATACTCGATATATCTTTGAAAATTCTTGATTTGTAAATTCTGCTTCATCTGTTTTTTTGCCAAACATGCTCGTTTAATATTATTGAATGTTTTCATGATAAAACATGTTTTAAAAATTAAAAGTGTTTTGAAAATGTTATATTTATCACTTATTCAATAAATGTTTTATAAAATATCTTATACAAGTAGCGTTGAACAAGTTTATACACTTGCATATTCACAAGTTTGTGAGTTTTTCATGTTTATGAATTTACAAGTTTATGAATATTCATGTAAACGAATTCAATAGTTCACATGTTACATGTTTATGAGTGTACATGTTTCACAAGTTTACGAGTTCATATGCTCATGAATTCACAAGTTTATGAGTATAAATGTTTACATAAATACAGACTTAAGATTTTACGAAGTTGCATGTTTAAAATTTGGTCTTATATGTTTACAAGATACAACTTGAAAAGTTAGAAAGTTTAAAAGTTGTATAGTATGAAAGTTTGGAAGTATGTTGGTGTTTGGTTCATGAAATATCGTAACCTAAGTCATTGACATAAAGTGGTCTAGTATTATACCAATCGTGACGATACATTGAGATCACTACGTCTAATTTTTTTTTTTGGCTTAATGAGCACTTTGATACATTATGAACTCTTTGAGAGGGTATGATTTATCGTAGGAAAGAGTAATTAAATTAAGAGTAAATTACATGGATCGTCCCTGAAGTTTGATCAAATTTTACCTTCTATCACTGGGATTCAAAAACTACAGGTTTAGTCCTTAGGTTTGAAAAAAATAACATGTTTCGTCCTTGGGTCTGAAAGCCGTTAATTAATTCCATTAATTGGCTGCAAAATGACCATTTTGGCCATCTTCTTCCTCATTCAACCCCATCTCAACCACCACCACCATACCACCACCACCACCTAATTGAGTTAGCATCCCGCCATTCATGCCATGTCACACCCCGACCGACGACAGAATCATCGGAGCGGACGAGGGGATGATTGATTGTTCATAACACATGGTCGTCTAATAGTAGAGATAATATTAAAATCAGATTACAAGATAGCATGAGTTTAACATATGCAAATACAACAGTTGAAGCCACAAAAGATATTCATTTTTAACTAAGTCCAAAAGTCCTAGTTGTAAGCTTGCAGATAATCCAACTATGCAGCATGTCCTGAAATCATGTGAGAAAATAAAGTCAGCTAACGAGTTAGCTGGTGAGTAATCACAGCTTGATATACATAAAGATTGTTGGACCAAAAGAACCAATGAGCCAAGATCAGGAAAACCTCTAAGTCCCACATGCCACTGCAACAACTGCTGAAGACTCCCATCAGTTACAGTGTTCTCTTGCTTGAATGTCAGACTCGAGAGCATCTTAGCTCCAACCATCAGCTGTTATGACAAAGTCTGAAGAACAAAGTATGAAGATCAAAGAACTGAAGAATATCAGCTGAAGAAGACTCCAAAGTACTGAAGACCAAGTACTGAAGTCTGAAGTACTGATCTTACAAGTACTGAAGACTTCAAGTACTGAAGACCAAGTACTGAAGTCTGAAGTACTGATCTTACAAGTACTGAAGACTTCAAGTACTGAAGACAAGTACTGAAGAATCAAAAGCTGAAGAACTGAAGACCTTCTACTGAAGCACAAAGTCTGAAGACAAAGACTGAAGACAACAACTGATGATATCTACTGAAGTCATCAGTTGTTATATCATCTGAAGCCAAGTCTGAAGACCAAGTACTGAAGACTCAGAGTTTGTCACAACAACTGAAGAAGTCTTCTTCAGTTGTTGTGGTGGTTTTCTTTTTCAGTAGTTTTATTTTGTTTCAGTAGTTGTACAACAACTGAAGAACATGTTCTTCAGTTGTTATAGTATCAGTAGTTATAAACGACTGAAGAGTTTGTTCTTCAGTCGTTGTAGGATTTCAGTAGTTTACTTTTGTCAGCACTTAGGAACTTTTGTAAGAAGATGTCAGTTGTTGACATCTTCAGTAGTTTTATGTTTTTGTCAGTTGTAATTTGAATATTCAGTGATTTCAGAAAAAGGACATCAACCCATCCTTTTGCCGCCTATAAAAGGATGGGTAACCATACAGTTTTAATTGCCGAAACGTGCGACCAATAGAACATTTATTGTTTCGCAGAACTCTTCTCTCTCTATGTTTATGCTTTAATTTGAAATATCTTTTATGTTCTTACTTTAATTGCTAATTAATGTGCTAAATCCGCTGCAAACATAATCTAATTGATCAACCGAGAGGCTGAGATCCTGTCAAATGGTATCAGAGCGGGTTAATCATTGATCGATTTCACTATTGATCATTTGAAACTGCTCTTTTGATCTCTCAGTTTGATCGAATTAGCAATTTGCAAGAATTAGCCATAGAGAGTGAGTTTCTGCTGTTTTCGGCCAAAATCTTGAGGTCTTTTGGTGGTTTTGAGTTACGTTTGTCGTGTTTAAACTTGTTTTTGACCAAAACCTGAGATGACAACACCAACCAATGATCCTCACAATACTGGTTCCGCAACCAAGCCTCCGATGCTGGTTAGGAACGAGTATAACATATGGCAAAGACGTATGCTACACCACTTGGCTGTCAACAGTGCTGGTTGTTGGAAGTCAGTGGTGCATGGGCCATACAAGCCTATGGTGAGCGTCCCGGAATCTAATGAACAGGTTGCGAAGAAACCTGAACAATATTCGGACGAAGATCTAAAGCTGTTCGAAATTGATGCCAGAGCCCATGGAATTTTAGCCATGGCCATTCCAAACGAGATATATTCAGGGCTCTTGCATCATGAGTCTGCTCATGACCTATGGGTTGCTCTAAAGGAACAATTTGGAGGAACTGATTCGGTCTTAGCAAACAATAGGGAAATCCTCGCCCAACAATATGAGACTTTCTCATATAGAAAGGGTGAAACTCTGACCCAGCAGTTTGAGCGGTTCTCTTGTTTGATCTCTGAACTGAAGATGGTTAAACAAGAGTACTCCAAAAGCCAGATGAACAACAGGTTCCTCAGGTCATTGCCTGAGAGATGGGACACATATACCATTGTCCTACGCTCCAGTGCTGACCTGGACACTCTATCTCTCACCCAACTTCATGGGAAATTGCTCACTTTTGAGAGAGAGGTAGAGCAAAAGAGGAAGTTGTCATCTTCTGGCAAACTTGCTGATGACTTTGTCCAAGGTAATGCTACCTTGATAAGTCATGAGTCAGAATATGCTTCATCAGAAAGTTCTTATGATGAGCATATTGATTTCTCTACAAACTCAGAACAAGCTTTTGTTGGTGTTAGTAGTTCAGGAGGTGGTGGTGACAACTTGTGTTTTCTGATGGAGGATTTGAAGGGCATTCCAGATGATGATCTGGAAGAGATGGATATTTTGAACCAAATGGCAATGATAAATATCCGCTCTCAGAAGTTCTACAAAAGAACTGGTAGGAAATTCCCAGGACTCTCTGGCAAAACCAAAGTTGGTTTTGACAAGAGCAAGTTGAGGTGTCACAAGTGCCAAAGGCTTGGACACTTTGCAAGAGAGTGTAGATCATCTGGATCTAACTCATCTGCACCCTTTGTGACTTTTCCCAGCAGTAGCTCACAGCACAAAGGGCAACCTTCCTACAGTTCTACCCATCCATCTCAAGCACAGGCACCACCTGCTTATTTTGTGCCACAGGGTCATATGCCTTATCCTTACCCCTGTTACTACATGCCTCAGCCTGGTCAAACTCAAGCACCCCCGGCTCAACCACCTCATGCTCTTCCAGAGCCTCACTCTTCCCAATCTCATCACCACACACAACCTCAACAACAAAGCTTTTTCACCCCAACTGCTGTTGACTGGAGTAGTCTACCAGAAGAGCTATCTAGTCAGGAACCACTACTCCAAGGTGCTGGTCAACATGGTGGTGATCAACCTTTTGGAAATCTTGCTCTGATGGCCCTTGATTCTGCTGAAGGGTCATCATCTAATGCCTCATCTCAGGTATCCACTGAGGCAAAAGCCAAGCTTTGTTCAGAGTCATGCATAGCAGCATTTGCTTCTATTAGAGAAGCAAATGTAGCTTTAATAGATAAAAATCTTGAGCTTGAGCACACTATTTCCAAAAGAAAAGCTGATTTTGAGGTTGTTCTAAAAGATAAAAATGATGAGATTTACAAGCTTAAATGCCAAATCAAAGATGCTAAAGCTAGGGAAGATGTACTTCTAGAGAAGTACAAAGATCTCAAGAAAACTCTTGCAACCACCCAAGTTGAGTGTGATCGATGGGTGCAATCATGCAAGGGTTTTGAAATGCTTCTTAGCAAGCAATCAGCTTCAATGTGAAGTTTGGCATTGGTTATAATCACACTGCTCCTCCCACAGACTTCATTTCAAGAGCAGAAGTTGAATCTGATGGGAGAGCAATAACCAATCCTTCTCATCATGTGACTTACTATCCTCTGAATCAGCATCATCAGAGATAGACTGTCACATGACCAAAAGGCTGATCAACTCAGGAGTTGTCACTAGAAGTACTGAAGGTACTGGAGAGCAAGTGACAACATCTGAAGTTCAAACCTCAAATACTGTTAGCACTAAAGAGAAGAAAACTAACAGTAGGAAAGGTTTGAAGACAGCTAGAGAGGATACCAGGAAAGCAGGCACTAGGAAGAAAACTGCTAGTACTGATGACAAACAGCTGAAGAACAAGTCTTCAGCAGTTAAATCCTCTTCAGCTGATGATCAGCATAAGATGAAGAAAAAGCCATGTGAGATATGTGGCTTGTTCAATCATCTTACTGATGATTGTTGGTACAAAAGGGGTTCCAAACTCAAACAGAAGGAGAAAATTACTGAGAGCATCAATAAAATGAAGAATGAGTTTGAAACCAAGTTTGTAGTAGCAACATCCAAGCCTGAAATCCCTAAGCCCAAAGCTAAATCTAAAAAGAAGGTAGGAATAACTCAGGCAACAGCTGAGGTTGCTCAGAAAAAGATGGTACAACATAGGAACTCATCATCAGCAAACTCCAATGTGTCTGAAGAGCTGAAAGCCTTATCACAGAATCAGACACAATTGGTGATGATGGTTCAGCAACTAGTGGGAAGAGTCAACCACTTAGATGCTCCTGTGTTGAAACCATAGAAAAGGAAGTCCAAGCCAAAGGGTTCCTCTTCTGTACCATCTTCTTCACCTCAAGCTGTCACACACAACACAACTGTTAGTGCTGCACCTGTAGCTGAGAACAGACCCAAAACCAAGCAGGTTTGGGTCTCCAAGACAAACTAACACATGGTTGTGTTTGCAGGGTTCTTCAACATGCCATAGAAGCATCTGGTATGTAGACAGTGGAGGATCCATGCACATGACAGGAAGCAGCTCCCTTCTTAATGACTACTCTCAAGGAAAGAAGGGATTTGTTTCTTTTGGCAATGATGCAAAGGGTTACATCATCGGAAAAGGCTTTGTTTCCAACGGGGAAATAAGGTTTGATGATGTTAACCATGTGGAGAATCTCAAGTACAACCTCTTGAGTGTTAGTCAAATGTGTGACAAAGGCCATGTTGCCCTTTTCACAAGCCAGAATTGTCGGATTCTGTCATCCAAAGTTCTGAGTTTGATTGACAAGGCATTGGATGAACACACTCTCCTGAAGGCCAACAGGACAGGAAGAGTGTATGCCTTAGATCTTTCCAAAAAGATGGATCTCAAAGGCCATCCCTGCCTATTCTCTAAGGCATCTCCTCAAGAGTCTACACTATGGCATAGAAGGCTGGGTCATGTAAATTTCAAGAACATGAATCAGCTTATAAGCCATGGTTTAGTAAGAGGATTGCCTCTGAAGGAGTTCAAGTGTGAAGATGACTGCACTGCTTGCTTGAAAGGAAAACAACACAAAGTTTCATTCCCTTCAATAGAAGAACCAAAGTCCACTACCTGCTTACAACTTCTGCACATGGATCTCTTTGGTCCTGTCAGAGTAATGAGCATGGCAAAGAAGAAATACTGCCTGGTAATTGTGGATGATTACTCCAGGTTTGTATGGACTTTCTTCTTGCACTCCAAGGATGAAGCAACAAAGACAATAATGAACTTTGTGTTACAAGTAGAAAAGCAGTATTCCCTGCAGGTCAAGTGTGTGAGGAGTGACAATGGAACAGAATTTAGAAACCACACACTTGATGACTTCTACCTGTCCAAGGGAATTAGAAGGCAGTTTAGCATTCCTAGAACTCCTGAGCAGAATGGAGTGGTGGAGAGAAAGAACAGGACCCTCATTGAAGCAGCAAGGTCAATGTTGGCTGACTCTGGTTGCCACTGACCTTTTGGGCTGAAGCTGTCAATACAGCTTGCTATGTACAAAATAGAGCTTTAGTAAATAAGAGGTTGATGAAGACTCCTTATGAAGTTCTTCATCATTTGGCTTCTCTTATTTCATTCTTTAGAGCCTTTGGGTGTCCTTGTTTTATTCTCAACACTAGCAACCCACTCCATAAGTTTGCTAGTAAGGTGGATGCAGGGTACTTTGTTGGTTATTCATCAACTTGCAAAGCATACAGAGTCTTCAACTGTAGAACCAAAGGGTTGAAGAAACTCTGCATGTTAAGTTCAATGAATCTCCAAAGGACAAGATTCCACAAAACCCTGTGGAGTTGTTTGATCTGGACATACTGCAATATGTTTCTTATCAACCTCCATCTGTTGAGCCTGTCAGCAGATCTCCACCTGGTAGTACTGATGATGATGAAGTCAGTACTCACCTCTTCAGGATCAGTGACAATCTGCCTAAGTTCACTGAACCTGATGCTCCTGTAGCCTCAGCAGCTCCATCCACTACAAATGCTGATGAGATTTCTGCTTGCTCTACTTCATTTGAGCTGCCATCCTCTACATGGTTTCAGGAATCTCCATCACCATCTGTTGCTGCTGATGGGTCTACAAACACTTGCACAGACATTATAGTTTATCAAGAGCTCAAGAATCACCCCACTTCACAAATCATTGGTGATATCCATGCTGGAGTTTCAACCAGGAATCAATTGTCCAACTTCTGCTTCTATGCTCTCTTCATCAGTCAGCAAGAGCCAAAGAACTATCATATTGCTTTAAGAGACAATGGATGGGTGGAAGCTATGCAGCTTGAGCTTCTTCAATTCAAGAAACAGCAAGTGTGGGAGCTTGTTCCATTACCCAAAGATAAGTGTGCTATAGGCACCAAGTGGGTATTCAGGAACAAAACAGATGAGAAGGGCCAAATTGTCAAGAACAAGGCCAGACTGGTTGTCCAAGGGTTTGCACAGGAAAAGGCATCGATTATGATGAGACCTTTGCACCTGTGGCCAGACTGGAAGCAATCAGACTGTTCTTAGCTTATGCTGCCTTTCACAGTCTCAAGGTTTATCAAATGGATGTCAAAAGTGCCTTCCTATATGGAAAAATAAAAGAAGAGGTTTATGTGTGTCAACCACCAGGCTTTGAGGACAATAAACATCCTGATTGGGTGTACAAGCTTGATAAGGCTCTCTATGGGCTGAAGCAAGCACCTAGAGCCTGGTATGAGACACTCTCAACCTTTCTTCTAGAGAATAAGTTTACTAGGGGCACCATTGATAAAACCTTATTCATCAAGACTGTGGGACAACATAAGCTCCTTGTTCAGATTTATGTTGATGACATCATCTTTGCATCCTCTGATCCAAAGTTGTGTGATGAATTTACAAAGCTTATGAAGCTGAGATTTGAAATGAGTGCTATGGGAGAATTACAGTACTTTTCTGGGTTTGCAAATCAAACAACTGGATGATGGAATCTTCATCCATCAGTCCAAGTATACCAAAGAGTTGTTGAATAAGTTTGATTTACAATCCTGTAAGCCCTGCTCTACTCCCATGAGCAGCATCACACAACTAGATGTAGATCAGAAAGGTAAAGCGGTTGATGAAACCCTTTACAGATGTATGATTGGGTCCTTGATGTATCTTACAGCTTCTAGACCAGACATCATGTTTTCAACATGTGCTTGTGCTAGATTTCAGGCTGCACCTAAAGAATCCCATTTGATTGCAGTCAAAAGGATCTTTAGATATCTGCAAGGTACCCAATCACTAGGTCTTTGGTATTCAGCTGGGCATTCTTGCAAACTAGTTGCTTTCTCTGATAGTGACTATGCAGGATGCAAAGTCACCAGAAAATCCACTTCTGGTGGTTGCCAATTCCTAGGCAATTGTTTAGTTTCTTGGCAGAGTAAGAAACAAACATCAATTGCTACATCTACTGCTGAAGCTGAGTACATTGCTGCTGCAAGTTGTACCTCTCAGATACTCTGGCTTCAGAACCAACTTCTGGATTATGGCATTACTGAGACTAAAACTCCATTACTAATGGATAGTGCTTCAGCTCTCTGTATTGTCAAGAATCCAGTCCAGCACTCAAGGACCAAACATATTGAGATTAGACATCATTTTATCAGGGATTGCTATGAGAAAGGTCTGATTGATCCTAAGTTTGTGCCTAGTGCTGATGAGTTTGCAGACATTTTTACTAAGCCTCTAGATAGTGCCACATTCCAAAATTTGGTACTAAGGCTTGGTATGCTGCAGCTTGATTGATTTGACCTATGCTGGTACTCTTAGTTCACAACTACTGAAGAGCAAAGGTCAAATACAAGTACTGATGAGTAATTTAGTCTTCAGCTCTTTCACAACTACTGAAGACTAAAATGACTCAAAGTACTGATGTACATTATTTATTGAAAAACAACTGATGTAGTGAGGTGGATTACAACCACTGATGTATGATTTTCAAATAAATAAGTACTGAAGAACAAATTTTGCTCATAAGTACTGATGTGTAATCTTACACAAATACTGGAAAAAAAAATTTGTTCACCAGCTCTGAAGAATATTTCATCAGCATTTGTGAACATCTGATCACAAGAGCTGAAGGCATAAATATTCACAAGAGCTGAAGGGTCGATGAAACATCTGAAGGTCAGCCAAAGAGCTGATGAGTAAGTGTGGAGGCTAGTATGAAACAACTGATTTGACGGAAACAGCTGATGAGTAATTTCTCATCAGCTGATAACAACAGCTGATGTTTCATACACAAACAACTGAAGGACAAAACCATGTCTTCAGTAGTTCACAACTACTGACATCAGTAGTTCACAACTACTGAAGGCTAACACCAAGTCCTCAGTTGTTTACAACAACTGAAGCAATACCATGTCTTCAGTAGTTCACAACTACTGATCTCAGTAGTTTACAACTACTGCAGGCTAACACCAAGTCTTCAGTTGTTCCAACGTCTGAAGAAGAATACTAGGTCATCAGTAGTTTATAACTACTGACGACTGACAGTAACTCTTCAGACGTTCACAACATCTGAAGGACAAAACCAAGGTCTCAGTAGTTTCAACTACTGAAGACTAATACCAAGTCCTCAGATGTTACAACCACTGAAGGTTAAAACCACGTCATCAGTTGTTACAACAACTGATAACTAACACCAAAACCTTCAGTAGTTTTCTTTCAACCTTTAACCTACCCTATAAATACCCCACCTTCAGAGCATTTACTCCTCACTTGACCTAATCCTTCCAAACCTCTGAAATTCCCATACACCATTAATGGCGACCATGCAACTGAAACCTCGACACAACTGTGTCGCCCATCTTACAAAATCGCCATTATGGCCCAAGTTTCACCAAGCCGTCGATCTTATGAACGACTCACCTTACAAAACGGCTTTTCTCGTGAACCCTACTATATACACCGACTCGTTGGTGGAGTTTTGGACAAATGTCACCGTCCAAACCGGAGAGCAGAATGGCGAGGTCTCCCTTCGGTCCTCCATCAACGGCAAACCCGTGGTTATCACTCCAGCTACCCTACGCCAAACCCTAGAGCTGGAGGATGCCACTCACCCAACTTCCTACCCCAAAGGTACCCTGGATCTCTCATTCACATCCCATGACTACCAGGGTAACCTCTCCGCCTCCACCTTGTTGAAGAAACACTTCCCTGACCCTCAACGATTGATCTTCCACATGGTGAACGTGTGTCTGGCTCCCAAGACCTCTTCGTGGGACCAGATGTCCACAAGGTGGCAACAGGTATTGTATTCTATCCTTGAGAAACAACCGTTAAATTTTACTGATCTTTTATTTTTGGAACTCAAGGACATGGCCACAAAACCTTTTTCTAACCGTTGGAACTTGTATCCACGGTTCATAATGGCCATGATCGAAAACCAGCTTCAGGCTGAGGGACTAGTTGGCACTGGGGTCCCTGCCATGGCTGTTCAAGCCGAGGTATACTCCCGGCACAACACTGACCAAACACTGAAACAGGCTGGCCGGCTGCGAAAACCCACGCAGCTGGAACCCACAGCCTCCACCTCCAAATCCACAGTCCCCACCAAGCCAAAAGCCAAAAAGAAGCCCAAAAAGGCTACTCAGGGAGATGAGTCCCCTGAGGATGCCCCTGCCACACAAAGGCAGGATGTGCCTGCTGGTTCGATTCTCCCAGCAGGTACCACGACTCCACCCACCACAACCGCACAGGCTTCCTCTCAACAGGAGCCTGATGCAACCAATTTTGGGCAACCACATTACTGGGGTCTTTCTCACTTGAGGAGACTGCCATTGAAGAGCACAGTCCTCCCCATGTGCACACTGCTTCTAGCCCACCTACTGATGAGACCGCCCCACTAAGCCCAACATTGGTAATAGCCAAAGTGCTGACCGATCTGAGCACTCCACCCTCTCCCCAGAAACCTATTACAACTGGGGAGACCCCAACCGAAGAGGGGGTGGGTACAAGTGCCGATGGGAGCCCACAGCACAGAGAATCAGTTCCATCTCCCAGTGTGGCTAGGGAGATAGAACAATCTGGTGAGGCTGCCACTTCCCCTGCATCAACATCTGAGCAGGGTGAAGCTGGTAACATCACTAAGACCTCACCAGAGGCAATGGCCGATGATGGATCCAATCCGGAGGCCAGAAGTCCCCAGTACCATGAACAAGGGGCACATGTCATTACTGAGCCACACTCAGGACATGTTCATCCTGACAATGTCAGGAGGTCAGGTGATTCAGCTCATGCTGATGATGACCTAAGCTTCTTCTACGATGTAGTAGCTCAAAACACTATCCTTGAGGATGAGATAAGCAGACTCAAAGAGCTGCTTGCTCAAATGACTCAGGATAGAAGTCCATCTGCCACCACTACCCCACAGATGGCACCTTCACCCGAAGGTCTCACAAACACTGAGCCACTCCCACAAACTCAGCCACCAGCCCCTGCTTCTGGCACTAGCTCTCAGGGTCAGAACCCCCCTGAGCAGCTGGATGCTATCCTCTAGAAATCCCTGCCTCTCATCACACCCATCCTTAAAGATATAGTCATTCAAACCCTGGATGAGAGGCTTCCCACATATATACAACCCATGGTAGAGGTTGCCATATCTAAGGCTCTTGCTGATAGTCAAACCCCAACCAATGCACCCAAAAAGGGGGAGACATCAGTGCAAGACAAGAGGAAGAGGGGAGAGGAGGAGAAAGAGGCAGAAAAAGAGGTGGTGGTAGAGAGGGAGATGGCTGAGGAGAGTAGTAGGGTGAGGGAGAAAGGGAAGAGGAAAGAGAGGGAGGTAGAGCAAATAGAAGTGGCTGAAATCCAAAAGGATTTCAGTATCACTGATAAGAAAAAGGGAGAGGGAAAGAAGGTGGCTGATCCTGATCTAGCAGCCCTTGTCAAGGAGGCTGATGCTGAGCATAGCCGTTCAATGAACTCTGTCATTGAACAGCTGTTCAGGCAAGGCTTTGACAAGGACACTGCCTTGCTAGATCAAGAGATCAGGAACATGGAGAGGAAAGAGATAAACTACCGATGGTCTACTTATAGCCAAGAGGATCAAAAGAAACTCGAGGCTATGAGTAGATTCATTTCGAAGTACCTGGGCAGACCAGTCCTTGATGTCAAGGCATGGACCAGGGACAGACTCTTGGCAATAACCACCAAGATCTGTTCGGCTGGTGATTTTACTAAGGGACTGGTCGCTGAGGCCCTATCTGAAGCCGGTGCTGGGAACAGGACACTGCTAGTAAAACTGACCAAACCAGCCCTTATCTCTAGGTTACTAGCAGTGCCTGACAACACTCCCACACCAACAACCCAACACAACCCACAAAACCAACTCCTTTACCACCAAAACCCGCAGCCAATGATCCACCCTTGAAGAAGAAGAGAAGGGTGCTGAGGCTGCAAGATGAAGAAGAGGAGGATGAGGAGGATAGCCTGCCACTTTCAGCAGTTATACCTCTACCCAAAGCCAAACCACAAACCATCACTCCCACCTCACAGCAGGACACTGTGAGGGTAAAGTTAGAAGAGGAGGAGCAGCAAAAGAGACATGATGAGGAAATGCTGAAAAGCATTGACAAATGCTATGCTGCTTCGACCTCTATAATGAACATGAAGAGAGAAGCTATGAGATTATTCACCCTCAAACAAACCTTTCAATATGAAAAGGAGAGGGTGAGAACTTGGCCTGACCCAAGGGTGTCTCACAGGATAGTCAAGAAGGACATGCCTGTGAGATACAAGAGCCAACTAAAGAGAATCGTAGATGAAGAGATCTCTGTGGCTATTGTAATAACACCCTGGGAAATAGTAGAGGAATTCGAGAAAGCTTATAGAGCCGGCCAATCACCCTTTTCAATGCTAGATAATAGCGTGGTTAGGAAGGGTCTGCTCTATAAGAAGCTTGAGAATTTCCATAGGGATGAGCTCAACCTGTTGTTGGAGGGTAAACATCCTGATGAGTTTGCATATAGGCAAATCACAACACTTGAGCTCAAAAATGGAAGACAGGTCAAGTTCATCTCAGAGCTGTACGGTCGGGAGGGATTGTTCGAAGGTGAGCCTGAAGACCTGTCCAAAGAAGAACAAATGATCTTTCTTCAGGCCTACTGTCGAGAATCCTACCGGCTTGTACGTGGGAGGTAGATCTCATGGATGGGGCAACAGCTCTGTGTCCAATTCCCCAAGACAGAGCTCCCATCCATACTTAGCCAAACAAACACTTGAGACTACCTCTCAGGCCAGTGCTTATCTGGGTCAACTTCTAATCTGATCTAGAAGGAAATAGACCAATCTTTATGCCACCAATAAGTGGGACAACCAATAATTAGAGGTTTTGGCTGCATTGGTTCAGGGGGAGTTTGTTGGACCAAAAGAACCAATGAGCCAAGATCAGGAAAACCTCTAAGTCCCACATGCCACTGCAACAACTGCTGAAGACTCCCATCATTTACAGTGTTCTCTTGCTTGAATGTCAGACTCGAGAGCATCTTAGCTCCAACCATCAGCTGTTATGACAAAGTCTGAAGAACAAAGTATGAAGATCAAAGAACTGAAGAATATCAGCTGAAGAAGACTCCAAAGTACTGAAGACCAAGTACTGAAGTCTGAAGTACTGATCTTACAAGTACTGAAGACTTCAAGTACTGAAGACCAAGTACTGAAGTCTGAAGTACTGATCTTACAAGTACTGAAGACTTCAAGTACTGAAGACAAGTACTGAAGAATCAAAAAAGAACTGAAGAACTGAACTGAAGACCTTCTACTGAAGCACAAAGTCTGAAGACAAAGACTGAAGACAACAACTGATGATATCTACTGAAGTCATCAGTTGTTATATCATCTGAAGCCAAGTCTGAAGACCAAGTACTGAAGACTCAGAGTTTGTCACAACAACTGAAGAAGTCTTCTTCAGTTGTTGTGGTGGTTTTTCTTTTTCAGTAGTTTTATTTTGTTTCAGTAGTTGTACAACAACTGAAGAACATGTTCTTCAGTTGTTATAGTATCAGTAGTTATAAACGACTGAAGAGTTTGTTCTTCAGTCGTTGTAGGATTTCAGTAGTTTACTTTTGTCAGCACTTAGGAACTTTTGTAAGAAGATGTCAGTTGTTGACATCTTCAGTAGTTTTATGTTTTTGTCAGTTGTAATTTGAATATTCAGTGATGTCAGAAAAAGGACATCAACCCATCCTTTTGCCGCCTATAAAAGGATGGGTAACCATACAGTTTTAATTGCCGAAACGTGCGACCAATAGACATTTATTGTTTCGCAGAACTCTTCTCTCTCTATGTTTATGCTTTAATTTGAAATATCTTTTATGTTCTTACTTTAATTGCTAATTAATATGCTAAATCCGCTGCAAACATAATCTAATTGATCAACCGAGAGGCTGAGATCCTGTCAAAGATTGATTGTTTGATTGAGAATAATCCAATTCCCAAAGTAATGTTAAGACATATAATGCAATAGCGGAGCATATAGATAAACCGACACAATATAAACCCCTTGACTTGACATCTTGCAAATAACAGACTTGCACACATACACCATAGATTGACTATTTGCCTCTGGCACAATCACCACTCGACTATTCATGTGGGGTGGATTATCCAAACCAGTAGATCTACCATTGATACCAGAATTGATTGATTGATTGTATTAGGGTTCCTACTGTCGTTCAGTTTATCATAGTATGTTCACTTGAATTGAATTTAGAATTAACAAGATTGAATATTAGGTCACATGATTTCCCTCAAATAAGAAATGATATAAAATGGGGTTATGAATACTCACTTGATTGATGAGATTAGAATTTGGACGTGATAGATTAGGCGCCAACGATTTCCTTATAATTAACCTACGGAGCGGTGCCTCGAATTAGAATAATAGTGATTTGAGAATTGGGAATGGATTAGGGTTTCCATTAGGATTGGGTTTGAATGATAGTTTAAATAAAATAATTTATTTAGTTTGAATGTCTTGAAATAAATAAAATGAATTTATTGAAAGTGATTATGTTTAGAATTTAATAGAAATAAATGTATCAATACGCATAACCGTTTGATTTATTTTTAAAGTGTGGGAAAAACAAATAATGATTTGATAAGATGCAAAAGTATTAAACGACCATTTTATATTATTTAAATAATAATTATTAAGCTAAGAAAGAGAATAACTTAATTAAATTATTGAACATATAATGATTTAATAAGATAAATCATATTTAAAATCTATTTTTATAAGAAATTAAACCAGTTATATTATTTATTTAAAACAATTAATAAAATAAATAAATAAAATATTAAGATAAATTTCAGAAAATAATTAGATGGTTTTAAAAATATTTAATGTTTGTAGAAACATTTTTTTTATAATTTTTAGAAATTTTCTATAATTTTTTTAAAGCTCAAAAAGCCCTAAAAAATATATGAGGGTGCCCGGGGTCGAACCTGGGACCTCAAGTGTAACATGGAAGCATGGAACCGGTAGAATAAGGCATACAGCCGCGATAAGTCTTGGTTTTTAATTCTTAAAAAGTATAAACACCACAGCCCCAATTCTAGATAAACCCTAGAATCTTTTCATTCCAAATCGACCCCCAATTCGATTCTGTTAACGAGCGGATTCATGGGGCTTTTATTCCCCAAGTGAAATCGAGTGTATAGGTATGTTTAATTACCCGTATGATGATGGATTGGAGCTGAACCCAACGAAGAACAGGTCGCGACAGGGGAGGGAACGATTCAGGAGGAAATAGCCAACGTTAATCCAACTACTTTTACAGTAAGCTTCCTTAGTCTATGAGAAACAAAAACCCTATGCCAATTTCAGTTTAGATTGCTAGGTTGATGGATTTTGATCGTGTTCCAGGTAGCGACCGAAGATGGTGATTGAATGTGGTGTTTGTGTGTGTTTCATACCAAATTGAACTCAATGGAAGATTATAAACGATTAAACGTTCGTGAGTGCGCAATTAATTTGATTATTTTTAGAGTTTAGTGCGCGATCGTGGCTTAGATCCGGCCGAGAAACACGGGGAAGAATGGGGGCTGGGGTTGGGTGTTTTGGAATTTTACATAAATGGTCCTTATGGTTTATACTTTTGTTATTTTATGCTAAAAGTTTCTTTTGAAGTTTTTATATTTGCATTATAACCCCCTAGACTTTTAAATCCAATTTTTATACATGTTTTATAGCAATATTATTATTATTATGATTATTATTTTATTATTATTATTATTATTATTATTATTATTATTATTATTATTATTATTATTATTATTATGATGATGATGATGATGATGATGATGATTGTAATTATTGGAATTAACATCAACGTATTAAACTTAATTGTTTATAAAATTAACTTTTCATAAAAGCCGTGAATAGACCTTATAAGAATATAACAAGGTTAGCTTTTATTTAACGAAAATACGAGATGTTACAGTATCCCCTGCTTTAGGAAATTTCGTCCCGAAATTTTAATCACGAGGAGGCTGAAACGAAAAGATGAGGGTACTTGGATTTCATTTGGTCCTTATGTTCCCAGGTGAACTCTGGGCCACGTTTAGATTCCCAGCGGACTTTGACAATGGGTATCCAGCTGCCTTTGAGTTGTTTGACTTCCCGATCCATAATAGACAACAAAGTCGTCGTTTCCATCAGGAAGTGTTAGAATCGGTGCCTCACACAACCTTTGCTTGAGGGTTTGAAATGCTTTTTCTTGATCAGGCCCCCAAGAAAAAGGCTTATCCTTGTGGGTCAAAGCAGTGAGTGGCACAGCAATCTTCGAGAAGTTAGGAATAAAACGTCGGTAATATCTGGCTAGACCAAGGAACGAACGAATCTCTGTAGGATTTTTAGGTTCTCCCCATTTCTTTACTGCCTCGATCTTCACGGGATCAATGTGAATTCCTTTATCGTTTACGATATGACCAAGGAATTGAACCTCATTAAGCCAGAATTCACACTTTGAGAATTTGGCGTAGAGTTTCTCTTTCCTCAGAAGTTCGAGTATTAGACGAAGGTGGTTCTCGTAATCGGATTTGGATTTGGAGTATATCAACATGTCGTCGATGAATACGATCACGAATTTATCTAGGTATGGCCGGCACACGCGATTCATTAAATCCATGAATACTGCCGGTGCGTTGGTTAACCCGAATGGCATCACTGTAAACTCGTAATGGCCATATTTCGTTCGAAAGGTTGTCTTAGGAATATCATCATCGTGCACTCGTAGCTGATGATAGCCTGAACAAAGGTCGATCTTGGAGAAATAAGTGGCTCCTTGAAGCTGATCAAACAAATCGTCGATTCTCGGTAGGGGATACCGGTTTTTGACAATAAGCTTGTTAAGCTCCCGATAGTCGATGCACATACGGAATGAGCCATCCTTCTTCTACACAAACAAAATCGGGGCTCCCCAAGGTGAGGAACTAGGTCGAATGAAACCTTTATCAGATAGCTCCTGGAGTTGGCTTGCAAGCTCTTGCATCTCAGATGGTGCAAGTCAATAAGGAGATTTTGCCACGGGAGTTGCACCAGGCACAAGGTCGATCCGGAATTCAACTTGACGAACGGGAGGAAGACCGGTTAAGTCTTCGGGAAAGACTTCGGGGAACTCTCGAATAACCGGAATGTCTTCAATCTTCCTAGATTTCTCATCCGCTTTCACGATATGGGCTAAGAAAGCCACGTAATGCTTGCGGAGGTACTTTTGGGCTTTGGTACAAGACATGAGTTTAAGCCCTTTGGAAGGCTTTTCCCCGTAAATATTTAGGACGCTTTTGGATGCGAGAGGAATCCGAATGATCTTCTCAAAGCAGACAACCTCGGCATGGTTCTTTGATAGCCAATCCATGCCTATAATGACGTCAAAGCTTCCAAGTTACATCGGTATAAGGTCGATAGAGAATTTGTGCTCGCTAAGTTTAAGGGTACAATTCGGAATGACAGAATCAATTATGACGGGTTTTCCATCAGCTATTTCTACTGTAAGAGGTTCCTCTAACTTAGTTCGGGCGTTAACAAGCAAAGGCTCAAATCCTAAGGATACAAAACTTTTATCGGCCCCTGTATCAAACAAGACTGAAGCATATTGGTGATCGATTGGAAACGTACCATTCACCACATCATTGGTGGCTTGTGCTTGTTGGGCATTGATGTTGAAAGCACGTCCTTGAGCCGTAGGAACCGGGCTGACAAGTTCAGGGCATCAATTGCGAAAATGGTTTGGATCACCACATTGATAGCATGCACGACCCTGGGTAATTGCAGGAGGATGTTGAAGGACAGGTGCGGTAGTCGGAGTCTTAGCTGCACTCTTGCACACGTTGAATGTATGACCAAAACGACCATAGTTTGTGCATTAGCGACACTGAATGTTAGCGGGATGGTGATACTTGCAGTTGTTACACTGCGGAAAGGGTCCAGCGTATGGCTTTTTCATCAGCGATTGGTTGTTTACTGCTGGTTGACGAGTTGGAGGGACTTGATTAATTGGCACAGTGGGGGTAATTACAGCAAAGTTTTGAGATTTAGCCTTCCTCTTCATGTTCTTGGAAGGCTCGGGTTGGTCGGTTTTGACGGTTTCGTTAGGAAGTTTATCGGTGTTCTTCTTCGACCCTTTCCTGGTTAAAGAACCAGCTTTCACATGATTATCGGTTAAAAGCATCTTCTAGTGTCGAAGGATACTTTCCTAACACCGTATCCTGAATCTGCATGGGTAGTCCACCAATGTATTTCTCGATGGCTCGGGAGGTAGGGGTAGCAAGGTGCGGTACCAGAAGGCTCAGTTCGTGAAATCGGTTAGTGTATGCTAGGTTCTCGCCACTGTCTTGGGTTAATTCCTAGAATTCAGCTTCTAGTTTCCGGACTTCATTTCTTGGGCAGAACTCTTTAATCATGAGCTCCTTAACTTCATCCCACGTCAATGCTAAAGCGGCATCAGTTCCACGGGTTCGTTTCTCCCCGTTCCACCAAGTGAGTGCTCTCTTTTGAAGAACACTTGTAGCATAGCGAACCTTGAGATTCTCGGGACACTCACTATTGACGAAAGTGTTCTCGATACTCTCAAACCACTGTAAAAGACCAGTAGCTCCTTCGGTCCCGCTAAACTTAGTAGGATTGCAAGAACTGAAGTGCTTGTAGGTACAAGCATGTGGAGGGTTAGGACCAACAGAGATTGGAGCAGGGTTCGCGCCTTGATTCAGATGAGTTAGGAGGGTTGGTATGACCGCAGCAACCTCTTGGGCTACAAGGGTAGCAATCTTGCGGCCGGAGTTTCTAGACCGTGAACGGATTTAACAAGAAGACATTCTGAAATATCATTAAGATATTTTATAAGAATTGGGTAATATGAGCTATACAACATGAAAACGACAATCGGGAATTTGGCATAATAACAATGAGATGTTCCAAGTGTAATCGTTTGATTCGTAAATCAAAGCGAGTATGTTGACTACCCAAAGTATTAGGTCAACCACAACTTTGTTGAAGACATGCGTACCTATAAGTGGACACTCACCCCAAGGGTTCCCAGGTAAGGTAAACGGATCCATCGGTTGATTTGGATTTATACGAGTACCTTGCCTAGACAGAACACCTCGAGATACAGGTATCCCACTCTTCCAGCATTGCATGTATTCAGTGGTGAGACACTGATGCGTGCGGATAGTATATATATTTTGATAAAGGTTTTTTTTGCACAGATTCAGTTTTAAATGGTTATTACTAATACTAACTACACACACAAAAGGCAAGTGTACCTATCGTGAGGTAATATAGTATTGGTAAGAACCGAGTATCAATCCGTGGACACACTAAGCCTACTCAACAACCCTCATAATTGACTATCAGTTTTGATTTAGAAAATGATAAGTTAAACAAAATAACAATAAATAAAGATAGATAAAGATAGATTGAGACTTTTGGTGATTCTTTCAGTGAAGTAAGGCTGTTATCCTAATTTAGATTACACTTATACAACTGTGATAAATTGGTGGTGTGATTAAAGATATTGAATAAAGTAATTGTGTTAACGTTTATAAAGATGAGCTGGCGCGATTTCTCGTCTATTCGCTCCGTAGTGACCAGGACCAACACAGGTTGAGATTTACTGCTTAGGTCAAGGCCCTAGTGATGTAGGTAAATCTTTTGTGTCCTTTTCGACATATGATTTCTGAAAACATAACTTAATGTAAGAAGAGAGTCGATCAAGTTCTATTCTAACATACCATTAATTTTAGAAAACCATAACAATTACTGTAGATTTCTCAGACTAATAAAAGGAAACCCGTAAATGATCAGAAAGTTAAGGTCTTATGATTTCTAATAACCATCTCTAGTTAATTAGCCATAGTTGTTATGAATAAAAGTTGATCATACGTTTTTCAACCGTGTATGACAATCACAATTACAAACCATAAACTTATAACCCCCCGTTCAAATGTAGGTGCTACCCATCGAAAATTTTCCCAAGACCACCATAACATTAACACAATATTTATCACACCATTAGTTCATCACAAATTACATAAGTGTTCACTAAATAGGATAACAAATGAAGTTTAGCTCATAATGAGCTTGAACCTAACAACAAAGATAGAAGATAGTAATAAAATCATCGATAAATTAGAACAATCAAACCGGTAATTCATTATGGATGATGTTAAATGATCCCGAGCTTCTTCTAAGTGTTGAATGGACCTCCAAAACCTTTTAAGGACCTCCAAAGCCTGGGTTCCCGAGAGGGAACACCAGCACTTCACCTCTCAAAAGCTCTTCTTAAAGTTGCAAATGAAGTCCTATTTATAGGCTTTCTGGAGTGTTTAAGCACGGCCCCGTGCCTAAAAGGCACGGCCCCGTGATAGTACAATGTACGTAAAAGTTAGTCGGCTCGTACGCTCAGATGTTGTCGGCACGGCCCCGTGACAAATGGGGCACGGCCCCGTGAAATGGGCAAACACGGCCCCGTGACTCCTGGGGAACGCCCCCATGCCTCGGGTCGGGGAACCGTACTTTTTGTCATGTCGGACTGTCAAACACGGGGGTGTGTTGATTTTAGCACGGGGGTGTGTTTCAGGCTGGGCATGGGGGCGTGCCTCATGAAGCACGGCCCCATGCTTGAATTCCAAAACTTGGTTTTCTTCATTTTCTTCTTATTTATGCTCCTTTTGTTCATCTTGGTCTTTTCCAAGCCTGAAAACACAATATGAACGATTTAGGTATCAAATCATCATTTTCAGTAAGAGTTTATAGAATAATTGATGTGCAATTGATATGTTTTATATGTATAATTTGAAGCACATCAGACACAGACTTTGACGAGATTTTGAAAATCATAAGTATCAATTTAAGATTTGAAATTTGAAATTTGGAAATCATGTGATTTAGGCACCAATGCCTTAGTATATGTTTTGGGAATTTTGGATGTGTATTAGTCATGATCAAGAGTAGGAGGATATCCATGTAAAGCACCTAACCTAGAAGAGTGTCTAACATGTAAGGCATGTAAAAAACCCTTTTAAGTACGAGTGGACTTGTAAGTAAGGTCTTAGTTATAGTCTAGGTCATTTCGTTTCTAATAAGCTAATTCCCTACAACCATGGCTCTGATACCAATCTGTCACACCCCGACCGACGGCGGAATCATCGGAGCGGACGAGGGGATGATTGATTGTTCATAACACATGGTCGTATAATAGTGGAGATAATATTAAAATCAGATTACAAGATAGCATGAGTTTAACATATGCAAATACAACAGTTGAAGCCACAAAAGATATTCATTTTTAACTAAGTCCAGAAATCCTAGTTGTAAGCTTGTAGATAATCCAACTATGCAGCATGTCCTGAAATCATGTGAGAAAATAAAGTCAGCTAACGAGTTAGCTGGTGAGTAATCACAGCTTGATATACATAAAGATTGATTGTTTGATTGAGAATAATCCAATTCACAAGGTAATATTAAGACTTATAATGCAATAGCGGAGCATATAGATAAACCGACACAATATAAACCCCTTGACTTGACATCTTGCAAATAACAGACTTGCACACATACACCATAGATTGATTATTTGCCTCTGGCACAATCACCACTCGACTATTCATGTGGGGTGGGTTATCCAAACCAGTAGATCTACCATTGATACCAGAATTAATTGATTGATTGTATTAGGGTTCCTACTGTCGTTCAGTTTATCATAGTATGTTCACATAGTTGCAAGTAATAACATAACCTGTCTTGAATTGAATTTAGAATGAATAACAATATAATAACACGATTGAATATTGGGTCACATGATTTCCCCCAAATAAGAAATGATATAAAATGGGGTTATGAATACTCACTTGATTGATGAGATTAGAATTTGGACGTGATAGATTAGGCGCCAACCATTTCCTTATAATTAACCTAGGGAACGGTGCCTCTAATTAGAATAATAGTGATTTGAGAATTGGGAATGGATTAGGGTTTCCATTAGGATTGGGTTTTGAATGATAGTTTAAATAAATAATTTATTTAGTTTGAATGTCTTGAAATAAATAAAATGAATTGATTGAAAGTGATTATGTTTAGAATTTAATAGAAATAAATGTATCAATACGCATAACCGTTTGATTTATTGTTAAAGTGTGGGAAAAACAAATAATGATTTGATAAGATGCAAAAGTATTAAACGACCATTTTATATTATTTGAAATAATAATTATTAAGCTAAGAAAGAGAATAACTTAATTAAATTATTGAACATATAATGATTTAATAAGATAAATCATATTTGAAATCTATTTTTATAAGAAATTAAACTAGTTATATTATTTATTTAAAACAATTAATAAAATAAATAAATAAAATGTTAAGATAAATTTCAAAAATAATTAGGTGGTTTTAAAAATATTTAATGTTTGTAGAAACATTTTTTTATAATTTTTAGAAATTTCCTATAATTTTTTTAATGCTCAAAAAGTCCTAAAAAATATATGAGGGTGCCTGGTGTAATATCGCATATTCCGACAAATAAAATTTAATTTTGTAAACAACACGTTGATGTTAATTCAAAATTTTTAATAATCATAAAATAATAATAGTAATAATAATAATAATAATATTAATATTAATAATAATAATGTTAATAATAATGTTAATAACTAATAATAATAAGAAGAATAATAATGGAAATATAAGTTTAATTATAAACCTTTGTACATAAAATAATAACCCTTCAAATTTCAGGGGTTAGATTGTAAATTATTTAAAACTAAAACAATAACTTTGATTTCAGTTGCAAACTATTACAAACCACAGGGACCATTTTTGTAAAAGTTGCAAAACACCAAACCCCACCCTCTTCTTCCCCGCGATGCTCTCCTCCACTTCGGCCGAAACATCCAGCCACAAAACGGGCACTACGGACTTTAATATTCAAAGTAATCCCGCACTAACGAACCTTTAATCGTATATAACCTATCATCGAGTTCAATTTCATCAGAAATCATCAAAAACATCCCATTCGAAACACCTCCAAATCGGGACCTGCAACTCTAATTAAAACCCATCTCCGGTTGATATTAACTGAAACTAATAAGGGGCTTTTAATCTAGATCAACATCCAAAGCTTCCTACCAATTTAATTTGATTTCCATCAAGTTTTGCTCACCCATCGATCACCACCTCTGCCGCGATTGTTCTTCGAAGTGTTCGTCATCAATTCGCTTTCTTTCTGGTAATTAAACATACATACACACTCGGTTTTACATGGGAAATCAAAGCCCCATGATTAAACCGAGCAATAACATCGAATCAACCTTCGATTTGGTCCGGATTCGAACTAGGGCTCGGATGGTTTGAAGGTTTGATTGAAATTGTGGTTAAAACAATTCAGAACCGAGAAATCAGTGCGGCTGTATGCCTAGTTCACCGGTCCGTGGTCCTTTCGATATCCAAGAGGTCCCGGGTTTGAACCCGGGCAACCTCACTATTTTTTAGGCTTTTTAATCCTTTAAAATTCCGAAAAAATTTCTAAAAATTATAAAAATGTTTTTACAAAACATTAAAAATTTTTAAAACCACCCAATTATTTTCTGAAATTTATTTCAACATTTTATTTATTTATTTTATTAATTGTTTCAAATAAATAACATAACTAGTTAAATTTTTTATAAAAAAATAGACTTTAAATAATTGTTGAAATCACTAAATAATTATTAAATTAAATAATATTTATGTAATATTATTTAAATCATGATTATCACAATCAAATATAAAAGTTTTATATATAAATCTTTCCAAATCATTTTTAGCACTTTTAGTCACTTAAATAATTAAAATTTTAATTAATTATCATATAATTAATTAATAAAATTAATTATTTATTCCTCCTGTGTTTTAACAATCAATCAAATGGTCAAGTGTATTGGTAGGTTTATTTCTATATAATTACTTGAAATGAGTTTATTATAATTCAAGACATTCAAACTAAATAAAATTATTTATTTAAACTATAAATCAAAACCCACTGGAAACCCCAATACATTCCCAATTCTTAAATTACTATTATTCTAATTCGAGGCACCGTTCCTTAGGTTAATCATAAGGAAATCGTTGGTGTCTAATCTATCACATCCAGATTCTAATCTCATCAATCATGTGAGTATTCATATCCCCTTTTATATCATTTCTTATTTGGGGGAAATCATATGATACAATATATTCAATCATGATATTCTATTGTTATTTCATTCTAAATTCAATTCAAGACAGGTTATGTTATTACTTGCAATTATGTGAACATACTATGATAAACTGGACGGCAGTAAAACCCTAATTCAATCAATCAATCCTGGTATCAATGGTAGATCTACTGGTTTGGATAACCCACCCCACATGGCTTACGAGTGGTGATTGTGCCAGAGGCAATTAGTCAATCTATGTTGTTTGTGTGTAAGTCTATTATATGCAATTGTCAAGTCAAGGGGTTTATATTATGTCGGTTTATCTATATGCTTCGCTATTGCAATATAAGTCTTAACGTTACCTTGTGAATTGGATTATTCTCAATCAATCAATCAATCTATATGTATATACAAAACTGTGATTACTCACCGGCTAATTTTTAGCTGACTTGTTACTTTTCACGTGATTTCAGGTTAAGCAAGTTAGTGGACTTCTACATGCTCATTTAAGACCCGGACTTAGTCAAAATAAAAGACAATTACTATTGTGATTTCAGCTGTGTATTTGCTTGTGTAAAATCATGCTATCTTGTAATCTGATTTTAATATTATTTCCACTATTAGACAATCATGTGTTATGAACAATCAATCATTCCCTCGTCCGCTCCGATGATTCCGTCGTCGGTCGGGGTGTGACAGATTGGTATCAGAGCCATGGTTATAGGGAATTAGGTTATTAGAAATGGAATGACCTAGACTATAACTAAGTGCCTTTACACATGAGTCCTCTCATGTATTTTACATGCTTAGATAGGATTTTGTGTGCCTTATATGTTTATACTTGATTATGTAATTATATGCCTTATGTGATTCTGCTTATACTTTGAATCTTATCAATGCACACATAATCTTAAATCATATTCAAGGCATTGTGTGTCTAAATCAAATGGTTTTCAAAATGAGCTTTGAATCGTTATTAGTGGTTTTCAAATTCGTCAAAGTCTGTGTCTTACAACTTGAAACATGTAATGCTGGAAGAGCGTGACGCCTGTATCTCGAGGTGTTCTGTCTAGGCAAGGTATTCGTATAAATCCAAATCAACCGATGGATCTGTCTACCTTACCTGGGAACCCTCGGGATGAGTATCTGCTTATAGGTACGCATGTCTTCAATAAGGTTGTGTTGGACATAACACTTTGATTAGTCAACGTACTCGCTTTGATTTACGAATCAAACGATTACACTCGGAACAACTCATTGCTATTATGCCAAATTCTCGATTGTCGTTTTCATGTCGTATAGCTCATATTACCCAATTTCCATGAAATTTCTTAATGATCTTTCAGAATGTCTACTCGTCAAATCCGTTCACGGTCTAGAAACTCTGGCCGTAAGATTGCTGCTATTGTAGCACGTGAAGTTACTGCGGTCATCCCAACTCTACTTACCCATTTGAACCAAGGCAACAATGCTGTTCAAAACCCAACTGCACCAAACCCTCCCCAAACTTGTACTTACAAGCAATTCAGTTCTTGCAATCCCACTAAGTTTAGCGGGACCGAAGGAGCCACTGGTCTTTTACAGTGGTTTGAGAGTATCGAGAACACTTTTCTCAATAGTGAGTGTCCCGAGAATCTCAAGGTTCGCTATGCTATAAGTGTTCTTCAAAAGAGAGCACTCACTTGGTGGAACGAGGAGAAACGAACCCGTGGAACTGAAACTGCTTTAGCATTGACGTGGGCTGAAGTTAAGGAGCTCATGACTAAAGAGTTCTGCCCAAGAAATGAAGTCCAAAAACTGAAAGCTGAATTCTGGGAGTTAACCCAAGACAGTGACGAGAACCTAGCATACACTAACCGATTTCACGAACTGAGCCTTTTGGTACCGCACCTTGCTACCCCTACCTCCCGAGCCATCGAGAAATTCATTGGTGGACTACCCATGCAGATTCAGGATACAGTGTTAGGAAGGAATCCTTCGAAACTAGAAGATGCTATTAGGCTGGCTGCACAGTTAACCGATATTCATGTGAAAGCTGGTTCTTTAACCGGAAAAGGGTCGAAGAAGAATACCGATAAACTTCCTAACGAAACCGTCAAAACCGACTAACCCGAGCCTTCCAAGAACAAGAAGAGGAAGACTAACTCTTAAAACTTTGCTGTAATTACCCCTGCTGTGCCAATTAATCAAGTCCTTCCAACTCGTCAACCAGCAGTAAACAGCCAATCGCTGATGGAAAAAGCCATACGCTGGACGCTTTCCGCAGTGTAACAACTGTAAGTATCACCATCCCGCTAACATTCAGTGTCGTCAATGCACAAACTATGGTCGTTTGGGTCATACATTCAACGTGTGCAAGAGCGCTGCTAAAGCTCCGACCAACGCACCAGTCCACCAACATCCTCCTGCAATTACCCAGGGTCGTGCATGCTATCAATGTGGTGATCCGAACCATTTTCGTAATCGATGCCCTCAACTTGTCAGCCTGGTTCCTACGGCTCAAGGTCGTGCTTTCAACATCAATGCCCAATAAGCTCAAGCCACCAATCATGTGGTGTTGAATAATTCTTGTCCTTGATTTCGTCTTCTTGATTTAAATCATTCAAGATTTGAACACCATCATAACTAATTCTATTATCTCGAACTTTGACCTTAAATCTTGTAAGCATGATTTCCCTTTTGTTACATTGATGTAATTTGAAAATTTATAAATTTCTAATTGAGATACTTTTCCTTTCGTTGTTAAGTCGAATTTTGAACCGTTTGCACCATGGGAGATGCAAGAGTTTGCAAGTCAACCTATGACTAAGAACACTCGTATCTCCTAAATGATTCTAACTTATCAAAACAGGGGTGATTCCCTTACTTTCGTGATGATTCTTTATTCGTTTTAATAAATGGTTTCCAATGGTATGTTTTATGAAATTTCATCCTCTGGATTAGGGTGATTTCCTTATCTCGAAGACTGACTTCAATTATTCTCTTTGGAACTTGCATTTCACAAATGACATGATCTTACCAAAATAGGATTGAAACCTATACTTTGGTGACAAATGTTAATCTTTGATTGTTTTCTTGCTATTATGAAGCTCAATCATCAAGATAGGTGTGAAATTCATACCTTCATGATAATTTCATTTTTATGGATTGTATTTTCTCAAATGAAACGACCTCGTCAAAGTAGGAGTGAATTCTGGATTTTGATGAAGAAGTTCATCCCGTTATATTTTGTTTTTGTAAAACTTTATCGTTAAGATAGGAGTGATTTCCCTTACCTTAATGGTGAGTTACCTCGTCTTATTTTTATGGATCCTCAACAATGAGTTGGGATCGAACTTTTTGATTGGTAAGTTAGTGGTCATACCTTGAGAGTATACCATCAAGTTAGGGGTGAAAACCATACCTTGATGACTATTCTCATTTCTTGATCTTCAGCTTATCAAGGTTGTAATCAAGTGACGAGAAGCATGTTGTAACTTGAAGGGTGAAACAATGTTAGTCTTTCGACCTATTAAGCCAAAGCATGATCTCTGAACTTGAAAGAAGACCCGATCGCTCTAAGTTGATTTTGATTCCAAGCTTGGAGCATCTAAATTCTTAAATCAATTTCTTTTCCTTTATTCTCATGTTTTGACTCGATCTAGCTACATCGAACCATTTATTCCTTACTTATCAAACTTTCATCTTGAGATATCATCAACACCTGATTACGTGATGGTAGTCTTCCTAAACAATCTTTTGTCAAATAAAGATATTATCAACTTGTGATTATGTCTTTCTATTCATACGAATGTTCTCGATTATACTTATGGGTTTGATGAATTACGTATGCAATCTACCTTTGGAAATTTGTTATCTTGCAAAACATGTTTACAAATACCTATCTTATTGTTTGCGTCATTTCTTGGATCGTTTTTGAATCTTTAACCTTGAAAATCATTGAAATTCTAACTTGGTTTGAACAACAAGACTCGTTATTATCCTCATTGCGATGTGGATATGATTCATAAACCTTCGTAACTTGTAGTCATGGGTTTGGCGTAAAAGAAAAGACCTAACTTGGCATGTTTCCAAGTGTCTTACCTTTACATATAACAAAACCTAACCTCCGTGTTCCCGTGAATCTCCTGTTTAACTTTTCAATCACCAAGCTGCCTCGTACCGCTAGTGGTCACGATAGTATCTGGAATATCGTTGATCGATTGACTAAGTCGGCTCATTACCTACCAATTCGTGAGGAATACCGAGTCGAGAAATTGGCTCGTATTTACATCAATGAAATAGTCAGTCGGCATGGTGTACCTTTAGATATTATCTCTGATCGCAATGGTCGCTTCATCTCTCGTTTCTGGAAGAGTCTCCAATCATCTCTCGGAACTCAACTGAATCTTAGCACAGCTTATCACCCGCAAACTGACGGTCAAACTAAAAGAACGATACAAACCCTCAAGGATATGCTCCGGGCTTGTGTCATTGATTTCAGTGGATCGTGGGATTCTCATCTTCCGTTGATCGAATTCTCTTACAATAACAGTTATCATACCAGCATCCAGATGGCACCATTTGAGGCCTTGTATGGTCGAAAGTATCGATCTCCCATCTGTTGGTCTGAAGCTGGTGAATCACAAATTACTGGTCCGGAATTGATACAAGAAACAACCGACAAAATTCATAAGATCCGTGATAACTTGGTCGCTGCTAGAAATCGTCAAAAGCATTATGCTGATAAAAGACGTAAGCCCATGGAATACAAAGTTAATGATCTCGTACTTCTTAAGGTATCACCTTGGAAGGGAGTGATTCGCTTTGGAAAGAAAGGGAAGCTAGCACCTCGTTACGTGGGTCTATTCAAAGTGCTTGAGCGAATTGGGAAAGTGGCCTACAGGCTTGAACTACCCCAAGAACTCAGCAATGTTCATCCTACGTTTCATGTGTCCAACCTCAAGAAATGTCTTGCCGATGAAAATCTCCACATTCCACTCGACGAAGTCCAGATTGATGAATCTATGCACTTTATTGAGAAACCTGTGGAAATTATGGATTGGGAAGTCAAACAACTCAAACGTAGCCGGATACCTATTGGCAAAGTCCGCTGGGAATCTAAATGTGGCCCAGGGTTCACCTGGGAACGTGAGGACCAAATGAAATCCCAGTATCCTCATCTTTTCGTTTCAGCCTCCTCGTGATTAAAATTTCGGGACGAAATTTCCTAAAGCAGGGGAGACTGTAACATCGCGTATTTCCGATAAATAAAATTTAATTTTGTAAACAACACGTTGATGTTAATTCGAAAATTTCAATAATCATAATAATAATAATAATAATAATAATATAATAATAATAATAATAATATTAATACTAATACTAATAATAATAATGTTAATAATAACGTTAATAACTAATAATAATAAGAATAATAATAATGGAAATATAAGTTTAATTATAAACCTTTGTACATAAAATAATAACCCTCAAATTTCAGGGGTTAGATTGTAAATTATTTAAAACTGAAACAAAAACTTTGATTTCAGTTGCAAACTACTACAAACCACAGGGACCATTTTTGTAAAAGTTGCAAAACACCCAACCCCACCCCCTTCTTCCCCGCGATGCTCTCCTCCACTTCGGCCGAAACATCCGGCCACAAAACGGGCACTACGAACTTTAATATTCAAAGTAATCCCGCACTAACGAACCTTTAATCGTACATAACCTATCATCGAGTTGAATTTCATCAGAAATCATCAAAAACATCACATTCGAAACACCTCCAAATCGCGACCTGCAACTCTAATTAAAACCCCATCTCTGGTTGATATTAAATGAAACTAATAAGGGGCTTTTAATCTAGATCAACATCCAAAGCTTTCTACAAATTTAATTTGATTTCCATCAAGTTTTGCTCACCCATCGATCACCACCTCTGCCGCGATTGTTCTTCGAAGTGTTCGTCATCAATTCGCTTTCTTTCTGGTAATTAAACATACATACACACTCGGTTTTACATGGGGAATCAAAGCCCCATGATTAAACCGAGCAATAACATCGAATCAATCTTCGATTTGGTCCGGATTCGAACTAGGGCTCGGATGGTTTGAAGGTTTGATTGAAATTGTGATTAAAACAATTCAGAACCGAGAAATAAGTGCGGCTGTATGCCTAGTTCACCGATCCGTAGTCCCTTCGATATCCAAGAGGTCCCGGGTTCGACCCCGGGCAACCTCACTATTTTTTTAGACCTTTTTAAGCCTTTAAAAATTCCGAAAAAATTTCTAAAATTTATAAAAATGTTTTTAGAAACATAAAATTTTTAAAACCACCCAATTATTTTCTGAAATTTATTTCAACATTTTATTTATTTATTTTATTAATTGTTTCAAATAAATAACATAACTAGTTAAATTTTTTATAAAAAAATAGACTTTAAATAATTGTTGAAATCACTAAATAATTATTGGATTAAATAATATTTATGTAATATTATTTAAATCATGATTATCTCAATCAAACATAAAAGTTTTATATATAAATCTTTCCAATTCATTTTTATCACTTTTAGTCACTTAAATAATTAAAAATTTAATTAATTATCATATAATTAATTAATAAAATTAATTATTTATTCCTCCTGCGTTTTAACAATCAATCAAATGGTCAAGTGTATTGGTAGGTTTATTTCTATATAATTACTTGAAATGAGTTTATTATAATTCAAGACATTCAAACTAAATAAAATTATTTTATTTAAACTATAAATCAAAACCCACTGGAAACCCTAATACATTCCCAATTCTCAAATCACTATTATTTTAATTCGAGGCACTGTTCCTTAGGTTAATCATAAGGAAATCGTTGGTGTCTAATCTATCACATCCAGATTCTAATCCCATCAATCATGTGAGTATTCATATCTCCTTTTTATATCATTTCTTATTTGGGGGAAATCATGTGATACAATATATTCAATCATGATATTCTATTGTTATTTCATTCTAAATTCAATTCAAGACAAGTTATGTTATTACTTGCAATTATGTGAACATACTATGATAAACTGGACTACAGTAAAACCCTAATTCAATCAATCAATCCTGGTATCAATGGTAGATCTACTGGTTTGGATAACCCACCCCACATGGCTTACGAGTGGTGATTGTGCCAGAGGCAATTAGTCAATCTATGGTGTTTGTGTGCAAGTCTATTATATGCAAGTGTCAAGTCAAGGGGTTTATATTATGTCGGTTTATCTATATGCTTCGCTATTGCAATATAAGTCTTAACGTTACCTTATGAATTGGATTATTCTCAATCAATCAATCAATCAATATGTATATACAAAACTGTGATTACTCACCGGCTAATTTTTAGCTGACTCGTTACTTTTCACGTGATTTCAGGTTAAGCAAGTTAGTGGACTTCTACATGCTCATTTAAGACCCGGACTTCGTCAAAATAAAAGACAATTACTATTTGTGATTTCAGCTGTTATATTTGCTTGTGTAAACTCATGCTATCTTGTAATCTGATTTTAATATTATTTCCACTATTAGACAATCATGTGATATGAACAATCAATCATTCCCTCGTCCGCTCCGATGATTCCGTCGTCGGTCGGGGTGTGACACCCGGGGTCGAACCCGGGACCTCAAGTGTAACATGGAAGCATGGAACCGGTAGAACAAGGCATACAGCTGCGATAAGTCTTGGTTTTTAATTCTTAAAAAGTATAAACACCACAGCCCCAATTCTAGATAAACACTAGAATCTTTTCATTCCAAATCGACCCCCAATTCGATTCTGTTAACGAGCAGATTCATGGGGCTTTTATTCCCCAAGTGAAATCGAGTGTATAGGTATGTTTAATTACCCGTATGATGATGGATTGGAGCTGAACCCAACGAAGAACAGGTCGTGACAGGGGAGGGAACGATTCGGGAGGAAATAGCCAACGTTAATCCAATTACTTGTACAGTAAGCTTCCTTAGTCGATGAGAAACAAAAACCCTATACCAATTTCAGTTTAGATTGCTAGGTTGATGGATTTTGATCGTGTTGCAGGTCGCGACCGAAGATGGTGATTGAATGTGGTGTTTGTGTGTGTTTCATACCAAATTGAACTCAATGGAAGATTATAAACGATTAAACGTTCGTGAGTGCGCAATTAATTTGATTATTTTTAGAGTTTAGTGCGCGATCGTGGCTTAGATCCGGCCGAGAAACACGGGGAAGAATGGGGGGTGGGGTTGGGTGTTTTGGAATTTTACACAAATGGTCCCTGTGGTTTATACTTTTGTTATTTTATGCTAAAAGTTTCTTTTGAAGTTTTTATATTTGCATTATAACCCCCCTAGACTTTTAAATCCAATTTTTATACATGTTTTATAGCAGTATTATTATTATTATGATTTATTATTATTATTATTATTATTATTATTATTATTATTATTATTATTATTATTATTATTATTATTATTATTAGTATTATTATTATGATTATTGTAATTATTGGAATTAACATCAACATATTAAACTTAATTGTTTATAAAATTAACTTTTCATAAAAGCCGTGAATAAACCTTATAAGAATTTAACAAGGTTAGCTTTTATTTAACGAAAATACGAGATGTTACATGTCATCCCTTGTCAGCTAGGCTAGTTAGCTAATTCCTCCCAAGGAAATCACTCTGCGATGATACGCGTAATCGATCTCTTATTAGGTTATTCAAAAGGCATTTCTACTCAATTTGAAGACGACACTCACGATCTTTTGAGTGTTCAAAACAGAAAGATTGAGGCTTTAAGTTTTCATGTCCGAAATCTGGTAACTTATTTTTTCAGGAGCAACGTGAAAATAGAGATTGATTTTCTAAGCTTTCAAAATAGCAAGATTTATGTTTTGAGTTTTCAAAAAAATGATTGAGGCATTTGATTTGTATATCTGAAAACCCGCTTGTATTGATTTTTTTTGTGTTTTATTTCCTTGTTTTGTTACATTTTTAGTTAAAAAGTATTCTATGATCATCTTAACTTAAGACAGAATGATGTATTTCAATATCAATATAGGTACTCATTTAAGACCTGTGAAAAATAGTTTTAAAGGCTGTAAGTAATACTTTTAGTCTTTCTTTTGTTTTTACGGAAGGGTGATAGAACAGTATCTTTCAGAATGACATTGAATTTGTTTATTTATTACTAGTTTTAGTGATCCCGTGTATTACACGAGTTAAAAAAATAAAATATCAAATAAGAAAATGTTTTATTAGTTATAAAACTACATTTTAAGATAAAACATAATTGAAATCATATACAAGTACGAACTATAAATAATAAAACAATGATATCAACTTCTTAGTCTTTTATTTAATTTTTAAATTTTTTTCCAAAAGAAAAATAAAATAAATTTGTTTTAAGGCAAACATTTTAAAAAATGTAAAATTTTAAAAATTACTATAACTCCCAATTTTATTTATTTTTTGTACATAAAATTTACTTACAAACATCAATTTTAAAATAATTTATATTTTTTAAAAAGTTTGATTTTTAGAAGTAAGTTTTATTTTATAAAAATTTATTTACTTAGAAAAATAATTAATAAAAATATACTTTCTTTAATTTATTATTAGTAATTAATTAATGAGAATTTAATAGGAGATAGAAGCGGGAAAATTTGGGTGAGGTGAAATATGATGATGACGCATGTACAACCTTTTGTGATGTGAAATGTTGTGATGACACATGTACAACCTAGTTACCCTTTATTAGAATACTAGCTTTAGTTACCCGTGTATTACACGGGAGGTGTAGAGTTAATTATTAAAATAACACACAAACATAAATAAAACTAAATGTATTACACGGGTTGAAAAAATAAAATTGATTAGTTGTTGATTGTTATTTATATAATACTAACTTCAGTAAACCCGTGTATTATACGAGTTAAAAAATAATATATTAATTATGATGAATGTTTATGAAGTATAAAATAACATTTTAAAATAAGATATGATTAAAATTACATATGAGTAATAATTATAAGTAATAATTTTAATTTTTATTTTCAAAAAAATTTAATATTATTAGAATATAAAGATGCGGTTTACTGATTTATTTTAACAATTTGAACATTTATTAAATGACGTTTATTATTATAGAGTAAATTACAAATTATGTACTTTATTAATACATGAAATTACATGGTATGTCCTTTAGTTTTAATAATTACATCCAACGTCCTTTTTTTAAAATATGTGCATACCTATTGTCCTTTACACTAACTTTTAGTTAAATATACATTTAACTCAGTTATGTATCTCTCATATGAGGTGCATTTTTATCATTTTCTTTTCACATTTAATATACTAAACAAATAAAAAATTAATTACTTTATATGAAATATATAATTAAAAGATTTCGGGTCGTTGGGTAAGTCAGTGAACTCGCGTTCCTCTTACGTTCAATACCATTAAATCCATTATCGCCCACTATTTGATAGCCCAATACTGGTCATCTTCACCACCTACAACATCTCACACACCATTAAAAACCCCTTGAACTCGAAGAAACAATGATGGTAAGATTAAAATCCTTAATTCATTTTTTTGTATTTCGTTGCTCTTTGAATTTCTGGATTATGTTGTTTTGTGATTAGCGAGCGACTAATAGTTTATTTTCTTGCTTTTGCAATTATATAAACATTTCAAAGAATCAGAGGTAATCTCCAAGTTTTTGTTCCTTATTGATTTTTATTATTTGTTAGTGTGAGTAGTTTGTAAAGTATTTACGTGTATTTCTTTGGTGTTTATTGTTGATTTCCCGATCTTCTAAATGATTTGTGACTTAGACTTCTTACTTTAGTAAATGTTATTGTAGGTTGTTGTCATTAAAGTTTTGACGATTGGTGGAATGAACACACACCAAGAGTGATTGGTTTTACCGACTTACCTAACGATCCGATATTTTTTAATTTTATTTTTTCATTTAAAATTTTTATTTTTTATAAACTTTTTAATATATTAGACGTGAAAAAAATGATAAAAATAACCTCATGTGAGGGGGCACATAACTGAGTTAAGTGTACGTTTAGATGATAGTTAGTGTAAAGGAAAATATGTGTGTAAAATCTTTTAATAAAAGTACATGATATGTAATTATTAAAACTAAAGGACATACCATGCAATTTTATATATTAATAAAGGACACAATTTGTAATTTTCACACCTTGGTCGTATTTGATAGTCTTACATCATAATGTTGCGTAAGCCCTAATTTATATAAGATGACTAAATTTGTCATTACTTCTAGATGAACAACGCAACCAACCTTTAAATAACTGAGCCGTCTCCTCATTGTGGCAAATTATTATATCTTCTCTTCTGTATTTTTCTAATCAAATCCAATTTAAAAATGTTCTTAAATATAAAATAAATCATGGCTGATTTTAATGTTATTAATTATTTAGGTGATCAAGCCAGTGAATGACCAAATGTGATATCATAATTAAACGTCAAACAAGTTAAGACGTGTAGAGTTCCACATTGACAATAACGAAACAAATCCGGGCATACTCAAAAAAATGATTATACACCCCAACCCCGTCCCTTGGAAAGAAAAAGGTAGCACCGAAGAGATAATGTATTTAAGAATTTTATGATTTCAAATATTAAGAAATCACCGGATCACAAGTGTTTGAGGATAGCACCCCTTATAGCACTGTCCAAGGGTAGCTAGCAGCAAAGCTACTTTGAAATCACAGTTGTGGAAAATTTGCTTGAGAATGATCTTCGCTATTCATTGAAGATTAATAGCAAAAGTTGGTCGACACCAACTGAAACATTAGTACAAACAAAATATATAGCAGCAAAGTGCTGCTAATGTTGTTTCTAGCGAGGTAACTATGAGATATGACTGTTATAACCTTCAACTGTTATGTCGTTTCATTGAACAACTATGATGGTTAAATGCATGTATTCATCTTGACTTTACACAATTTCTGGTACTACACGAATTTAAATTCATCCTATTCGTTCTTGAAATCATTTGTGTTACCCAACTAAAATTTTTAAATTAACATCAAAATTACCATAATCAGTAGAGGTGGCAAAAGAAATCCAAAGATGTGATTTTGGGTAATAATGGGTGTTTTAAAAATAAAGATGGGTTAGAATGGATTAAATAAAAAATACAAGGGGGTCAAGATGGGTTAAAAGCCTTTTTGGAAAAAAAGAAACATAAGTCAAGATGAGTTTTCAAAATTAGATCTACAAGTCTAAGTCAATATTTCTTTCACTCAAATTGATCGCCTGCGTCGAACAAGACACCACCGCACCACCACCACCACCACCGCATAACCACCGGTCCACCACACCACCACCGCATCACCACCGGTCCACTACACCACCAACACACATACAACCTCTCACCTCTGTCGAGTTTCATCGCGCATCACCACAGGTCCGCCGCGTCGCCACGGGTCCGCCGCGTCGCCCCCGGTCCGCCGCGTCGCCACTGGTCCGCCGCGTCGCCACGGGTCCGCCGCGTCGCCCCGGGTCCGCCGCGTCGCCCCGGGTCCGCCGCGTCGCCCCGGGTCCGCCGCGTCGCCACGGGTCCGTATATGTATCTATCTATTGTGTTGTTGGATTGTAGATGCATCTATCTATTATAGATAAAGTCTTATATGTATCTCTTTGAGCTCGTATATGCATCTATCTATATGTATTGTTGGATTGTAGAATACTAGTAAAATAGTGTTGACTTTTTAAAAATGACCCATCCTGATCCGAACCATCCTGATCCAAACCCATATTGACCCAAACCCATCCTGACCTTTTTTTCTAAATGACACATCCTAACCCAAACCATCCTGACCCAAACCCATCCTTACCCAAATCCATCTTAACTTAACAACCAACCCAATCCAACCCACCCATTTTGCCTCCTCTAATAATTAGAAAGTGAGGTTATGATTCAATATTTACCAAAATAAACTACAAGAGTAGTCGTCTATCGAAGAAACTACAAACTAAGAGTAGTTCCCGACATAAATTCTCAACAAATTCCAAGTTATTAAAATCAAATCGAACTACCTTTTAATTAAAATGGCACTAATATAAAAAAGATACGATGACAGATCATCTTCTTTCAAGTAATCATGTATCCATTGATATCAACAACTGTAAAGTATTAAATTATTTATTTACTATAAATAATTGGTCAATTGATCAAGTGGTCATCAATTATTTTTTTTTTCAAAATAGACTTTCATAAAGACAACGACCACCGATAACTATCACCAAGACGGAGATAGACGCCGAAAGCCAAAAACACAATACATAATCACGTTACATCAAAAATCCGCCATCTATTCCAATCCACTACCCCTAGCTTAGATTTATTTTTGTACTAAAGAAAACCCAACGATTTTATATCCGCAACCATCTCCACCACCTTCGTTTTCTTGCCAGAAAATATCTTTTCATTCCTAGCACGCCAGATCCTCCAACAAGTAATGATAACAATGCCATGAATAATCGATCTTTTATTCCCCGTCAACCCACTCACCTTATGCACTTCCACCAAATTGTTGACCTGAAAAACAAAAGGCCTAGGGATATTGCACCAAGAGGCTATCGCATTCCAAAAGCCCATCGAAATGATACACCCGGTTAACAAGTGCTCAATCGATTATTCGTTGCTCTCGCATAAAACGCAAATATGGTCGCCACACTGAATATGACGTCTAGCCAAAGCTTCCTTGGTTGGAAGTCGATCCATGGCCGCTCTCCACATAAAAATATTACATTTTTTGGAACCCAATCGCTCCATTGAAACCCAGCCACCCCAGCTCCATCATCGAACCGTATCATCCATTTTTTGATCGACGAAACCTCAAACTCTATTCTACTTCCAACCGCCCATGACCAAGAATCTTCACGATCAACCATAACCACCCCTTCAAGCACGTCTTCCAGCTCTTGCTTCTCGATCAACTCCTGTTGCGTATTAGGAGCTCTAATCCAATCCCAAACAATGCGCCGTAAAGAGCCAAAAACCACCATGCGATCCGCTAACAAAATGTTTTTATGTTTGTCTAGCGCATACAAGGCCGGGAATTTATCCATCAACAGCTCCGAACCTAACCACAAATCTAACCAAAACCGAATATGACGACCATTCCCAACTGTGGCCCGAATCACTTTATTGAACCCCACACCATCAACCTTGAACTTATTCCAAAACATAATACAACTCTTCCAAACTCCGGGAACCCCATTATTAACCGGAGCAAGCCCCCAAACTCTCGAGCACCCATGAATAGACAACACTACACGTCTCCACATCGCTTGATGATCATTAAGAAATCTCTCAAGTGGTCATCAATTAATACACAGAACTTTAAGTTTAGTTTGTTTCTTATTATCATTAATTTCAAACATACGAATATTCTTTATTGCGATCCAAAGAATCAAAAACCTCGAAAGTCCTCATAACTTCATTTTATTATTTTGTTAATTTACAGATACTTTATTCTAACTTAAATCTACTTCACGTCTTAAATAACAATTGAAGGGTATAAATATTTGTCACAGGACGTGCACGACCAAGGTTGTAACTTTATTACCTCTTATGAAATTACCAAATCGATGAACAGTACCTTGGGTATTCTCGGTATTTCCCTTCCTCCTCGGGGATTGTGCGTTGGCTTTACATTTGAGCAGATCACAGTTCAGTGGTTGTGGTGTAGTGGTGCGGGTGTGTTAGGGCCACCGGGCTTCTCTTCCTGTGTTGCGTCTCCGTCGTCTTTGTTGCGGTGACTCTGTCGCCGGCCGTACCTGTTGCGGTGACTCTGTCGCCGGTCGTACCAAAGGCGATAATGGGGCTTTTTAGGGCTTTGCGGGCGACAAGGATGGTTGTTTTGGCGTTTGCTCGCGGCAGCAACGACTGTTGTGGCGATGGCTTTGTTGTTGCTTCGCCTCCCCTTTGTGGTTGAGGTGGAGCCGGCCGCGGTTGTCCATGGCTCAACCGTCGACCTACGTCGCCGTCGTCATTGGTGCAGTGGCGGTACCAGAGGCGCCGCGCGGATTTTTAGGGTCCACTGCTACCGGCGAGGCCTAAAAAGGTTAGCCATGGCAGCGGTGGTTTGCACTCCAATCACCTCTTTCTTTCTCGATCTACAACATGCAACAACCATTAAGTCATGATTCACCTATTAACGAGCTTATCGGGACCATAAAAGTTACGGGGCTCGTCTGGGTATTGGTGATACGATCGGTGGTGTGGGTGATGACGGTGAGAGGGTCGTTGCGCTGTGACGGGAGTGACGACAGGTGTTATGCTTTACACTCACTAATCCTCCGATCGTTGTTACGGTCTTCAGGTTTGTATTTTCTCCTGTTTACTCCCTGCGGTGCTAATCAAATGTTTTGGTGAAATTGGTACTAATTCCTGATGTGTTGTTAAGGTTTATTGATTTAGGGTTTTATTTGAATGTTGTGTTTTCTGGGATTGCTGTTATTGATTGTGTTTTTTTGGCATTGTTCAGTGTTTTTGTGTGTAGTGGCATAGTTAGGCAGATTGCTTTATACACCTTCATAGGTGTTTGTGGTTGTTAAAGGTGCTAATTGCTGTTGTTGGTTTGGTTCTGTATGGGGAGGTAGTTGGTGGTATGGGTGATGAAGGTGTCTAGGTTTTTGATTCATGGATCAATTTTGTCGGTGTGAAACTATGTTGTTGATATTTGGGGTTTTTTGAGTTCTTGCTTCTGATCTATAACTTATTTGATTTCTTTAGTTTGATTTGAAAATTCCATGGTTGTGATGCATAGCTGACCCGTGCAGATGAGATGTTCGATAGAAATGTTTAAAGGATACCTTTGGAGCCATGGTTGTTATTGTTTGGATTGGTGTGTGGGATGGCTTTACACATGTAACCACACCTCTCTGATTATGAGTCTGAGCTTTATTATAAATTAACCTGTATTGGTTATACAGTTCGTCATGGTAGGATGTGATCTGGTTCTGATAAGATTGGATTTATTCCACTGTTTCGGATGTAGTTCTACAGCGATAGACCCTTTGGAATCATGAATGTCGTTGCCCGGAGTAGCTATTAACAACTTTCTCTGTCGGCGGCGACATGCTATGTGGTTGGGTAATCTTTTATGTCCGTGATGATGAGTACTATCTCATCTGAGACATTATCGTTGGGTTGTTCACTTTGTTGTTGATGATGATGAGGGTTTTCCCATCTGAGACCATTCGTTCTGGTTGTTCACTGGCTGTGATGATACCACGTAACTGTCGTTGGTTGCCCTGGCTTGGCGACCGTCTTTGGTGTGCAGCCGTAACCCGATGTTGGTACTGAGCCACCTTTTAACCATCATGTGTTGTGGCTATGATGATCCAAAGCGTAACATTATAAACATGTACGTTTGTCTGAGCCTCAGTTTACGGTATCTAAGACGCGCAACGCGCGTCTGGGTAACAAACGCTAGTTTATTATGTAAAAAGCAATTGTTCCTTTATATTCATATTAATTAATATAAATCAATTTAACAGGTAAAAAACGTTTATCTAATGAATATTGTATTCTCCTTAATTAACCAATGCACTTAAAAAATACAGCATGTGGCATGATAAAATATTTCTTAACGTATATTTATAATGTAGCAAATATACTACACCTAGTCAAGTCCAACTATATGTGCCTTGATTGCTGCAGAAGAAGAAGCAGTGTGCTGAGTCCACGATCAAATCTCCGGTATACAATACCCTCTTGTCGGTCTCAAGCCCTGATAAACCTATGGCCTTGTCAACAACGATTACAATGGGTTTAAGAGCTCCTGGGACGTCACTATCAATGAACTCAGATGCCAACGGATGTCTCTCTTCCTCATTGAAGATCTTTAAACCGAGTGAGAAACCGAAACCGGGCTCTCAGGTACTGTTGTGTTAATTTCTTCCATTCTTCTTATAGTTTTTATGGTTATTTTAATTTTATTGGATGGACCGGGTTCAAACCTAACCAATTGATGAAAATCAATTTGTTTTATGTCACTGGAAACCAGACAAATGGGTTGGGTCCCAAGTAGTAATGTTTTCAGAACCGGATCGGACGTCGAACCGGACGCCTTACTGGTTTGGTGGTCGGACCGGTTGGACCGGATTTAACTATATTTTAATTATATTATATATGTAATTAAATATAAATAATTTATATATGATTTATACATATATTTTATAGTTATATATAAAACTTAACTATATTTTTATATCCGACGTACTAATTTATGGTTTAACACCCCGTTTTTACTCACTAAAATAAAAAAAAAATTGAAAACCGGTCGGAACCGGCTCGGTTCGCCGGTCCAACCGCCGGTTCGGGTACGACCGGCCGGTTCAACCTACCAAAAACGAACCACCCCTGACCGGACCGGACCAGGCCCCGATTCGCGGTCGAACCGGTCGGACCGGCCGGTCCGATCCGGTCTCAACAACAATGCCAAGTAGTGAAAACTTGAGTTACTGTTTACTTGATGCAGACAGTTATTTCAACTTGTTCTTTTCTTGATGTAGATTTTCAACAGGGTGTTAGTTAGTGGGGTCGGGTTGACAGTATATTTATAACGTGTTGAAAGATGAACACACATGTGTGGTACTTCATGTGAATGATTTTCAAATTTTTTTTTATATATATTTTTTTAATTTCAGGATGGAGATTTAACTAGGGTGTTAGGTTGATGTAATAGCGGGTTTGATAGATGAACCCAAACACGAATCATGTATTTATTCATGTCTAATGTATTAACACTAACCCGGACAAATACTAAAATTTTTGTCTTGTTCGTTTCGTGTTTTCTGTCGACTCTTAATATCTAGTCGCTTATAAACAATTTAAAGAACGAGTGACTCCAATGTTAAATAAAAGTAGTTTCTTTTTTAGTTGTTTTTTTTTTCTCTTTCTCTCTCCCATCAAGTAACATATTTAAGTTTATATATTTAGTTTGGAAACATAGGAGATGGAAAAGATTGGAGAATGAAAATATAGAAATGGTATAGATTAATTGGTAGTTAGCATTAATGAATAAATTTGCTAGAAACAAAAGGTACGGTTGATAGAAATTAAAAAAATAAATCAATTTCACTTCTTAAAAAGGGTCAATCTATTTAGATATGACTGAAATAAAGTAATAAACAAATTGAAAATAAAAGGAAAAGAAAATAAACAAATAGTGAGCGTGAAGATTAAAATAAAGTAATAAACGAAAGTGTTAAGTTATTTAGATATGACTTTAAAATTGAATTTAAATGCGTTAAAGGGTCAATCTATTTATTAATAATTAATAAATTGTGTGGGTTATCTCATTTATCAAAAGACTTATCTTTAGATTAACCTGTTTAATAGACAAGTTATATATACTAACCTTGTGTTCATGTCGTATGAATCGTTGCAACTAACTTTGCCCATCACATTTATTTTAGTTAAAGGATTTATCGCATTTTTTGAAAAAGAAATATAAAATTATATATATTTTAGGTACTTCATTATTAATTACACAATTAAGGAAAAAAAACTAGAAATCTCTCCACACAGTGCAGTGGAAAAGTGTGTATTACAAAGAATAAAGAATAGCCCCTCGCCCCTTGAGCGATCGACTTAAACCCCTGACCTCCTCTTATAAGGGTGTGAGCAACTAACCAACACAACTTGCTGATCTCTTTTGTGGTAAATGATCAATGAACGAATAAAATATACACTCTATTAAGTGTAGTTATTATTCATTCGTTGTTAATTGTTACTAATAATAGTTAGTTGTTGTATTTAACTTTGTGCATCTTTTGTGGATACAATGTAAAAGTTAAACCCTGATTTTAAAACTATCTCTATACATATGAGAGAGATTTTCACTTGATGTGCTTGTTTCTAAGCTAATATAATTAAAACAATAATCAGATAAAGATAGGGATCACAATAATACTTTTTCTAGTTCAAGACTTCAAGTAATTATTTCCGTGGAAAAATGTATGCTTATATATTCAGTTGATCGCTAAATCTTACTTAAACGTGATATTAAGAAATGAGTTTTATACATAATAGATTTAGTAACTAAGACTATTATTAATACCATTGTTTACTGCTTGTATGTGTATCAAGTTTATCATATATATAAATAACCTCCTATTGATCCATAAATATGTTATAATGGCTGATAACATGCAAAAAAAAATGTAGAGTTTTATGAATATAATGGCTGACAACATGCAAAAATATAAAATGTAAGAGTTATATGAATATATTATAGTCATTATTAGACTATAGTTATAAGATTACTTGAATAATTAACCAATAACTCCGTGGTATTAACTGATTAAGAACTCCATTTTTCATAGACATGCTCCACGTCCGCCTCAAAGTTGAGAACGAAAACAGTCATAGCATCGGGCATCAAGAACACAGATATGCAACCAGCCCCAGAAGTTGGAGTTGCGGTGTTCATATTGAAGGATAACAAGATACTCCTTGGACGTCGTCGCTCTCTATACGTTGGGCCCGACGTCTATGGGCTCCCAGCCGGTCACCTTGAGATTGGTCAGTTTTCCCTCATACCACATGTGTTTTTACATATAATTGCAGTTCCCCTATATATATAATACATTTTGCCTAAATAAACATAGAAGCGGAGTTGTGTAACACATGCACTTTGGTGGTCCTTCAGAAAATGGGTACTCAGTAGTCATTTTTGCTTCTAGTTTTTAAACAACATTATTTGATAAAGATAGTTAAACCATAAATATCATGTAATTTTTATGTGTATAGTATTGATGAACTTTTTTTCAAAACAAATGTCTTTTTTTCAAGGGTGAATGAACATGTTAACACTATGTTGGTATATGATACATACAAACATGAAACATATAGTATATATATTTAAGGATGACGAGAAGATCTTTTTACATTTATTTCTAAGGGTTTAAGAGGGTAAAGTTGTCTTTTTTAAATTTGACTACTCTAATTATTTTTACACACATGTTAGTTATGTTATTATTGTTTTTTACTTTTAAATCAACTTATCTTGTGAATTTTAAATGGTTATAATTTTTTATACGTTAATAATGTTAAAAGAAATCACACCATAATACGAGGATTTTATTTTATTTAATTTGAGTATAAAAGTATTTTTATATTTAAATAAATTTCATATTGTGTTTCACACAACATCAAACAGGCATCCCTCTAGTGTGTGGGTCTATGCGCACGCTTGTGTGCATGTGTCTATGTATAAGCATGTTGTCCTAAAAATTAATTTCCATCTAAGAGGATTAAGGGACTGTTTGTTTTTGGGCTGACCCGGCTGACCGGGCTGATCCGGTTGACCGGCTGACTCGGTCAGCGGGTTAGCCCGTTAGATTTTGGTTTCGGGCCCGGTTGACCGGATCTCCATTGCTGACCCAAACCTTGAAAAAAGTTTCTGACCGGCTGACTAGCGCCCCCTCGCGACCGCAACCCCCACCCCCTCGCGACCGCAGCCCGCCACCCCCTCGCGACCGCAGCCCGTCACCCCCTAGCGACCCGCAGCACGCCACCCCCTCGCGACCCGCAGCCCGCCTTCGGCACCGCCTTTATGTACGGTGGATTGCGGTGGTGGTTGTGGTGGTGGTGTGATGGTTCCGACCGGTGGTGTGACTCCGTTCGATTTTGTTACTTAAATACTGAATCGATTTAGCTCTAGTCAGAAACTGAATCAAACAGTCAAGTTTGTGGTGGTGGTGTGATGGTTCCGACCGGTGGTGTGACTCCGTTCGATTTTGTTACTTAAATACTGAATCGATTTAGCTCTAGTCAGATACTGAATCAAACAGTCAAGTTTCAGTCAGATGCTTACCCAGTCAAAACTTCTAACTGGGTCAGCTTCTGACTTAGGGGCTGTTTGATTACGCTGACTGAGTAAGATCTGACTGAGTCAGAAGCTGACCCAGTTAGAAGTTCTGACTGGGTATGCTTCTGACTGAAACTTGGTTGTTTGATTCAGTATCTGACTGACTCAAAAACCGTCTCTACAAATCTCTCTTTAACTCTTCTTTTCCTCAATTCCAACCCTACTATAATCAAATCACCTTCAAACATCTCATCTTCATCCATCTTCTTCATCGCCTCTTCCACCTACCACCCACCTCTGGTGCCGCCGCCACCACAACCACCACCACCACACCAACATCTTCTTCACCACCACAACCACCACCACCACACCAACATCTTCTTCACCACCACACCCTAGGGGTCGCGCGGGTCGCCTCCCGACCACCACCGGCCTCCACCACCAAAGGCGTTCGCAAAGGGGGGCGTTCGCAAAGGCGTTCTCAAAGGGGGGGCGTTCGCGTGATGAAGGCGGTCAGATCTCCTTGGTCTTGGTCAGCATGTTTCATATCCAGGTCCGGGTCAGACCAAAAGGACCAGGTCAGATCTGCTTTCAAGCGTATCAAACGGGCTGACCGTCTGACCGAGTCAGCCAGTCAGCCGGGTCAACCCCAAACAAACAGCCTCTCAGTCAGATCTTACTCAGTCAGCGTAATCAAACAGCCACTAAGAATGTGTTGTCTTTTTAAATTGTAATATATTTTTTAAAATTATTTAAAATTTTTATAATATATTATTGAATGTCTGCTATCCTTTTTTTATTTTTTACTGTATTTTTAAATTTATACTATATGTTTTAAATTTTTGTTTTCGTTATCAGCTGATCGAAATCCGATTTGCAGTAAGGGGAAATGATTTATATGCGATAATAAATCCAAACTATAGGATGAACCAATTCCAAACCCGTTAAAACGAGTTCAGTCGGAATCAACTTGAGCCGATTTTAGTTTCTTAGACAAAATTAGTCCTAATTTGAGTCTCTTGCTACATATACATACATGTGTGTGTTGTACACGTTCTTTTCAAAAACATTTATATAGTGAGAAGTATGTGAAGGGAATAATTCACTTACAGTCTTATACGTAGCTTATATGTATATACACACAAACATACACACATATACATATATAGATAAGTTGAATAAGAAATTAACTTTAAGTAAAGAAGTGTGATAACCACCCAAGTATTGCATATAGTGCGTAAAATAATCACATGTAGTGATGGGTAGAAACATGGTTATAAGATTTTTATGTATCACATTTAAAATGATACGTATAAACGTCTTTGTGGTTTTCGTGTTTTTCTTACTTTAATTTTGGTTCTATATTGAATTTTCTTCTCTCTATATATGTATACTAGTTTTAAAAAACCTGTGTATTACACGGGTTAAATAAATAAAATATTAATATAATAAAATTTATGGAAAATAAAATAATATTTTAAGATATGATATGACTGAAATTACGTATAAGTACTGTAAGTAATAAAACAATGATATCAACTTTTTATAATTTTATTTTTATTTTTTTTTAAAATAATATTTTATTCTAAAACAAACCGTATAAAAATATCATTTTTTGAAATATTTCATTATCATAACTCCTAAATTAAATTATTTTTGGTTTTTAAAAAATTTACTTTTTAGAAAAACTAATTTTATAATATATCGTATTTTTAACAAATTTTATAGTTTAGAAAAAATATTATTTATAAAAATTTGTTTATTTAGAAATAACATTAATAAAAAATATTTTTCTTCATTTATAAAAAATTGTTTTAATCTAAAAAAATATTAAACAATATAATTAGTAATTAAGGTAATTATTTAATTGTAGAGAGGGGCGGGAAAATTTTGGTGAGGAGAATTGTGGTGTTGACACATGGCATAATAAGTTACTCTTTTATTATAATAGGTAGATTAATTTGTTACCGAAATCTTTATTATACTCCAAGAAGAATCTTATTTTTTAATCTTTTGACCTTTACTTAGAAGGTTAGTCTTTTCAAAACCGCAAAAAGCACACACATCTTATCCTACGTGCTTATAAATTTAGACTATTGTTCAAAAAATAACTCAAACCGTTCAAAAAAACACCATTATGTATAACTTTTACAAATTAAGCATTTTGGTATTTAGAAGGTTAAATGATGTTTGCTAGGAAGTGTTTAGATACATATAATGTTTCTATTTGTTTAGTTAATTTACAAATAATAAAGCTAAAAAATCAAATGGGAGTTAATATCTTGAGTGACTGCTACAGAAATATGAATCCAAAAGGTCTGTTGAGTAGCAAATATAATAAAAAAATGTCCGACTATAAGATTTGGAAATTTCATTAATTTTTAACATAAGTTGTCACTAATAGTTTTGTAAATAATGTCATATATATATTAGGTGAAAGCTACGAGGAATGTGCAGTAAGAGAGGTGAAGGAAGAAACGGGACTAGACATCACTAACGTTGAATTCTTAACAACCAACAACCTCTATCATAATGCAACACATCTCAATATTACTTATCTGCGCGCACATTTATCAGACCCGAATCAAACACCTCAAAACATCGAGCCCGATAAGTGTGAGGGTTGGGAATGGTATGACCTGAACAATTTACCCGAACCAATGTTTGGACCACTCAAAGAAATGTTGCAAGGTGGCTTCAATCCGTTTGCTCCTAGCATTACGAAATAAAACGGGTGACTGATTTTACATTGAGCTTTCTAATGATGTACTTCTGAGTTTTACATGATATTGTTGTTGCTTGTTCAATCCGTTCTCATAAATCATTGAAGTTGTTGAATTGATTAAAACAACTTCTATACCTAACAAATAAATAATTGGTTGTGTCACATGTCATGATTATGTGGTCGAGGAATTAATTTTACCGTTTCAAAAAAGTTAAATGAAAAAAAAAAACAACACTTAGTGACTTATGTTAGATATTGATTTCAAATATATTAAATTATTAATTAGTAACTTATGGAACTTATTAGTTAATAACTTATGGAAAGATGTGTGTGGATATGATTATGAATGGGACATTAGATCCCATTGAAGGTTCATTTTTTTTGAAAGGACCACCCACAAAAGAGGAACTAAGTAGGAGGAACGTTGAATTAAACTTAATCATTCTGTAATAATTTTGTGGAAACTTCGGATCATGTAACGGTGGGATTAAAATTTGCGAGTGACATTTGGGGAATGATAATAGAATGGAGCGAAGGAGTAATAAGGAAACGAGACTCGGCAAAAGAAATGATAAAAAGTGCAGAACGCGAATGGAGAAAGGCATTCTAGAAAAGGATTCGATTCAAACGCATAAGGGACTGGTCGTAGTTTGGTCACTAGTACTTCAGTTCCAAATTCAATTGCAAAGAAGTCATGTCACTAAAATTTCGGTCACAAAGAGGTTTAGTCATAAATTTAAGGCGTAGGAAAAGTCGTGCTCAAATAATCGTTCTTGTAGTAACTGTTTTGATGGTCATATTCATATGCATCACGACTGTAAATGATATTATGTGATTTTGACGCCCTTTTATTTTACAGCGATTTAAAGGGTCCTGAATGAGCTTAGATTGGCTAGGTGAGTGTTGTTTCTAAAGCGGTTTTGGAACCATAGAAAATAGTTTTTTTACAAGTGTTGTGACCTTTTTAATAAAATAATAGATATCACATGTTCCACAAAGGTAATGGAATATATTTTCTAATAGTAATTTTAAGTTTTTTAAAATACATACATCACAACCTATACATTACAAAATTTGAATACTCAAACTTTTAGTTGTATGATACCCCACTTACCACTAGGATTTACCTTTTGGGACAAGTAATGAAATATATGTTTAATTCATTTGTAGTGTAATTTAGAAATATATCAATTTTCTTTCAAAAGATGCATTCATTTTTATTAACCCCACAACACTACAAACCATATGAAATCCATTTCATAAACTTTTTAATAATAGGTACATTTTGTGAACAACATGTGACAATTATAACATACATAAAACACGTGTTATCTCATATAGACAAATCATTTGTACATTATTGCTTCATATGGAGTCATTTTACCTTATTAGTAGTCATATGATAGCTATGAATGCTCTCAACAGACGCAGGAAAGTTTTCCTAGACATGAGTACGCTTCTTCTAGCGTTTCGATGATGTCATTGAAGTCAGGCCGAATGGCAGCGTCACTAGTACACTGTCTTATCAGCCTGTGCATAAGGAAACATCTTAATAAAACTGCACAATTGATCATAAAGACGGGAAATGTTATTAGTATGCGTAACCGTTTGACTTACTGTTGAATTCTTGCTGGACATTTACTACTGAATTTCAATTCAGAATCACTAGATTTCGTGTTGCCCATCTCGGGTATGTACTTTGCTTCTACCATCTGCATGGTAATAATATTGACAGTGTAAATGATGATTATTGGTCCAAATATCTCACATTGGTAAATACAGTGGCAAAGCTTGAATCGAACTATTGGAGCGGTCGGGGCGAAAGTATTTTTTTAGGGGCGAACCTTATATATATATATATATATATATATATATATATATATATATATATATATATATATATATATATATATATATATAATATTAAGCTATGAGAGAGTTCGAGAAAACCAATAGTTATGTGAAAACAAAAGAAAACTACGGAAACCAATAACATAATTCATAATTTTTTTTGTTATTTTAATTGTTAAAAGGTATTTAAGTTGTTGTTATATATATGTTGAACATAAAATATAAGAAAGAAGAGTCTTACGTATACGTAACACTATGTCGAATGAAAAACGATTACGCATACGTAACCTCTATGTGACGTATATGTAAAACCATGCTACGGTTTTTCATTTGATCCATACCCTTATTAATATATACGCATAACAAATATAAAGGGTGGTGACAAAAAAGTTTGTAAATTATGTGGTTGGTTTCATTGGTTTTCTCTAGTTATCACATTACATTATGGTTTTCTTAGGATCCATCATATATTAAGCTATTGGGTCGAAAGTCAACATCATTGACATAAAAAGGGGTCCTGTTCAACCCAAAATTTACATGAAAGCGACCCGCTCAACACAAAACTTGCATGACAAGAGTTTTCGCGGATTAACATGAAAGCGACGCGTTCAACTCAAAATTTATAGCTAAGAGTCGGAGACTCAGAGTCGGAGACTCAGAGCAGAGTCGGAGACTCTAAACTTATAAATTTATACAAAGAATATCCATAATAGTAACATTTAAACTATAAAAATGATGCTTATTTTTCTTTTATCTTTTAAATTTTATATCACTCAACGTTGTATGCATTTTAAAAATAAATAGGTTAAACAGGTGAACCATAACCCATCAAGTTGACCAAACACTAGCAATTTAGCTATATATGTCCACAGTTTTACCAAAACTGACCCACACCCATGAATTTTATGTTAGATTAATGTCGTGTCAAAAATTCAAAATTTACGTAGAAATAGCCTACTGTTACCTGATAAAATATGAATCCAAATGATTGAATGTCTCTTCCTTTATTGATTAGATCGCGGTTAACAGTGCTTGCGTGTTGACCTGAAAACACGAAGCGATTCACTAGACATATGAAATTAACATACAATCTTCAGGAAATAAGTTCTCGAAACATACGTTCTTGATTCGGGTGTAGTTCATACAACATGTGGATCCAATATTCACCAATCTTCAAATGCCCACCTTCATCTTGCAACAAGTTTCTGAACAAATGCATAATGCAGCTTTAGTTATGTCTGCAAATGCACATTTTGGTGTATGTAAAACTAACTGTTACATAACCTTACTTGGGATCCAAATGATTGTGAATTATTGGGGATGGCGTGTGATGATGAAGGTAATTCATTCCCCTGTTAGTACAATGTAATCATATTGTATTACATATTATCTTACTTAAAACGTAGGAAATTAAATTAATACAAGATTAACATCTAGCCTCTCGTGTCAACCAATGTTTTTTTCTTTGCGTGACGGAGACAGTAGACAGTAGAGAGGTTAGGATGACTCTTATACCATGTAAGATAATATAATACTGAATTTGTTATTATTAAATAAGTTACCTTATAATAGATATTACAGGAAAACTCTAATAAACCTAATGGGCTCGTGAGCTCAACGCTAGAAACTCTAATCTGATATACGTTCCAATAAATACCTGGCAATGTCGAGTGCAAAACGCAGAGCAAGAGGTAGATCAAGCCCGACCCTCTTGATCAAAATATCATACAAGCTTCCCTAACAAACAAGATGAATCGAAAAAAGACCATTCGATGAATTGTTACCTTTTATCGTAAACAACATAAAGATTTAAGAGATAAAAGTTACATAGATACAAATGCTTACTCTTGGCAGATGTTCTGTTATCAGTATCATCTGTCCATCATGCATAATAGAACCAAGAAACTGCAGTATATTTGGATGGCGAAGCTCCCTTAACTGCGTATTATCATTCGCCGACAAAACCCTGCATAATGCTTAAAGAAACATGGTTAGTTGTATTTTTTGGTTCTATATAGTTACTTGTGTAGGAAAACATCTACGTGCATTTTCACTGGGAAGTCTATTTGTCTCTCGATTATTGTTTTGACGACCCATGTTCCTCGCCACTTGACCATTTCAGAATTGCCCAATACGCCCTGATAAGTGAGGACATCAGGAGTTAATTAGTGGTGTGTTAAAAAGTGATTAACAACCCAATGTTTATACTTAGTTAAACCTGTTCAATTGGTATTGAATTTTCTGAATTAATCTCCGAAATTTCGATATTAACTTCCTTTGCATCTTCATCAGGAACAACTGTCTAGAAAATTGAAAAATCATAATTTACAATGCTACTCAGCTAATCAGCTAATTACATAAACTAGTTAAATATTTATCATATTCAAACACATAAAAGCATCAAAACACTTGTGGTTATGTTATAGTATTGCTCTCATTATTCCATATCACATAATCACTTTCAAAACGTAAGGTCAACCCAACACCACAACCCACTTTGACTTCAACCTATTGTGTTTAAGGTTTTAACGAACCAAACAAACACAAATGGAGGCTTGTTCGTGTTTGTTCATTCGTTTAATAACTAAAAATGGTTTTCAGTACAACTGTTTATGAGTAATTTGCTGAATATTCAGTTCATTTACAACCTTAGTCGTGAAAATCTAATATAAACCGACAAGATTATGTAACAAATGAGATTACCATAGGACTGTTCATCACCGAATCCTTGCCTCCATTCACTTCAAGAATTCTGCATATATCTCGATGCCCATAAAGCCTAGCATCTGTCAACGGCTACAAACCAACAACAAAAAACAACAACAATCATCATCCTCGGGCTCTAAAACTTAATTAACTTCACTAACTACAACTTACGGTTCGATTCCACCTATCATCAAGATTAACATCAGCTTTGTAGTGTAAGAGAAGCTCAACAATGGAAGCATGACCCTCACTAGCAGCCAGATGAAGTGCAGTCCTGTTGTCGTAATCCTGCACATTAGGAGATATTCCATCTCTTAACATCAAGTTAAGCCCAACTCTGTCACCTCTAGATGCACAACTCAGGAAGGTGCCGATCCGTTGCATATCGAAGTCATCGGTGCTGTCTTTTCCGCAGGATTCATACGCCATCGCTAGCTGATCATTCGCGAGATCCTAACGAGAATGGATACTTGACTAGTTAAGTGTATGTATATGTATATGAATATGAATATGAATATGAATATTGGGGATGAGGTTTGGCGGGAAGGAAAATGGGCGGATAACTCCAAGAAATGGTTTTGTGATTAACGACCTCCAAGTCCATGACAAAAAAAGGTTGCATCACTTTGTTATAATAAATTTAAGATAAAGTAAATTTACCAGAATAAACGTTTGATCGACCATTTTGTCAAAATAAACATTTGACTTTAGTCTTAGTTTTATTCACTTTAAACTAATAATAAGATGTCAAATACTTTTTTGTCAAATAAGATGACTACACTCTAGCCCCAGTTATTGAGTTGATCCCACCTGAAAATCAGCTACACTCTAGCCTTTTCTATTGATTGAAAGTGGATTAATTGAAAGTGGATTAATTGAAAGTGGATTAATTGAAAGTGGATTAATTGAAAGTGGATTAAAAAGTGCTAAATGTCAAATGTTCAGTTTAGCTTTTAGAGTCGGTCAAATGTTTATTATGGCAACTTTCCCTAAATATAATTTACAATTTATAGAAATTAAATTTATATGGGTTAAAAAGGGTGTTTACGGTAATTTCTAATTTTTTTTTATATTTTAATGATAAGTAGTATATTATTTTTCCACACACGAAAGTTGAAACATAAGGACATGGAAAGTTAGAAGGGACATGGACCGAGGTCTAGGAAGTCCGCTTTAACGCTCAAGCTTGAGCCTTAGATGGGAGTTGAATCCAACTTCGATGGAAGACACCATCCGGATCCTTGTGTATGAATAAGCCGAACACAAGAGAGATATGAAGGTATATATGAATATGGATAAGAGCATATAGGGTGTGGATGATACGAAGTATATGTTACATGTGGGTGGGTTTGAATTAAAACACACTACACATATATAGCCATTCATTTTCAGAACCAATAATACGTTAGAGACAAGGATCATTACCAAGCCTATACCAATAATATGATCAGTGCTACATGTAGGATCCATGACTATGGATGAGAACAATCTAACAGTTTGCGGAGAAGTCTTGATTTGCATCGAATCAAGTAGAGTAGGATGTTTTGGGCATAAAATGAGAAAAGAGACTCGTGAGTTCATTAACAACATAGAGTGCATAACATATTAAAAGGTCTAGGTCAAGTCTGATTCTAACAGTAAGAGACCGAGATATTGCCAAGAGGCCGAGTAATGTTCGAGTTGCAAGTTGCAACCACAAGCATTTCGGCATATTTACCTAATCAGAACCTACTTGATATCTATGTTGAAAGGTAGATATTTGGACTGCAAACCCAACAAACAGCCCTAAGCAAAAGAAACCTTTCAAGATATAAGAACCTGACATAGATATCCAAAGGGACAACTAACAAACGACTCAATATACGATTTAACACCACAATTCCAATTTAATCACGACATATATGATAATTCTAGTTTTGATTAAAGAATCCTAGAGTCAATTACATCAATGTAGCCCTTTGCGTTTGTATAAGAGATGTTTGGGTATTGTAATGTGATCTTACCGAACTTAAGTTTACATCAATTATTCATATAACTGGGAATGGTATTTAATTTCTGGGTCTCGTATATCATCTTGACTCTGAATCAATCTAATCTCCAAGCTGCTTGTTTGTGGATCATACCCAGCCTTCTCATAGTCCTTTAACGTTCGACTCAAAACCGCCTGCACATGTTATAGAAAAGTAACACATGCTTAAACACCACTAATGCAGAAAACTATTCAAATTAACAAAAATTATGTTAATTATCAGATTTAAGGTCTAAGTGCAATAAGCCAATAACTGCTTCATAAAATCCATATTTTTTACCCTCATAACCATGGTTAGGTTAAACTTGCTTATTACCCGATTAAACCCATTAAATATATACAAAGATCCATATTATTTAACTAATCATGAAATAAAGAATTGATAGGCGTCAACCAAATCAATCCTATATTTCTGCAACTTATTTGGGTGTCGTTTTAGCTGATGTTTGATTTGGATTATGGGTGCAGAGCCAAAGCCAATCCACCTGACCTAAGTTGCAGTCCTAGTTAAGTTGATCTGAACCTAATCTGGTTAGTAAACCCAACTAGGCCAAAATATGTAATATGCGAAACCCAAATCAACCCTTTTTAATTCACTTTTCAGTTGAACAACAAACCGATTGTATAACCCAACCATCTGCACCCTAGTACAAACAAATTGGTCCTTTTTTTTCAATTCTCAAGCCCTATTGTCAATAGTGGCTATAGCGACCGCTATAGCACGCTATGTAGCGTGGCGCCATTCCCTCGCTATTTGTAAATAGCGACTACATAACGGTATTTTTTATTTTTTTTATTTTTTATTTGGTAAATATGAGATTTAGATGATTAGTAATCAAGTATTTTAGCTATTTTGGGGGTCTTTGCTTAGATTTCCTACTACTTTATTGCTGAACATGCTTATCTATTGAATGTAAAACAATCTTACATAATATTCTACTTAATCCCTAACACGAAATAGTAGTCGCTATTTACCGCTATTCGCTACGTAGCTTATAGGTGGCTTGTCGCTATTTACCGCTATTCGCTATTGACAACTATGTTCTCAAGAGTCAAATGATGTCAAAGTGTTGTAAAGCCTAACTAAGCCTGTTGAGCTAGGTGGGTAGGGTTGAGTTAAAATGGATGCGAATGAAACAAATTCTGGTCAAAACAGGTCCAATACACATTGTTTATGGGCTAAGGTGGTGGCTGCAATACATGAAACCCGGAATCGACCAACATTATTCCCATTAAAAAGATCACTTTCAGGCCCATGGAAGAGCATCGTTAAAACACTCGAGGATCTCCATAGCTACGAGATAGACAGGGAGGATATCTTAAACAATAATGACGAGGCAAATAGGTTCAACACTAAAGCGTCGCGGAAGAAGATTGAAGACTTGGTGCTCCCAACAAATACAAGATTGATTCCATGGTCCAAATGGGTACCAATAAAAGTAAATGTTTTTGCGTGGAGAACAAGTTGTGACCGCATTCCATCTAAAACGGAGTTGCTAAAATGTGTTGTTATAAACGAAGCCAATTGCTCTTTGTGTAATTTGCAAGAGGAAAGCCCGCTGCATATTATTTTTAAATGTGAACTTGTAGCAAAAGTGTGGGATTGGATCTTAAATTGGTGCAAGTTACCAAAAACTTCCATATCTAGTGTGAAGAGCTTGTTAATGCACTTGATGCCTGGTGTTGCTCGCGAGGATCAAAGGACCTTATATTTGCCATCTTTCTAACTACAATTTGGTGTATATGGAAAGGCCCGTAATGCGAGATATTTCAACAAAAAATTGGCGGATCAATTTCGGATTGTGGAAGAAATTCAAACAGAATCATATCTTTGGATGCGAACCAGGGATAAAATTGGAAATTTAGATTGGGCTCTTTGACATAGTTTCACATTGTAATTTTCCCTCTCACTTGTAATTCTAGCTTCTTGCTAGTTTTTAATTTTAATTGATTGGAGTGTTCGAAAAAAAATAAAAAAAATAAAAACAATTTGGTTCAGGTCAAAAGTCAAAACAGGTTTTTACCCAAATGGGTTTGTGTTAAAATTAAAAGTTATCAAAATAGATTTACAAGCTATAACTTGTTTACATGGTGGCTAGTGGCTAGGGCAGAATAGACGGAGGCCGGCAGCAAGGGTGAAGAAGGAGACATCGGTGAAGAATTTTAGAGGTGGCCGCAGTGTAGGTAACACCCAGCAATGTGGTGGGGACTCGGGTGGGGCTGTGGTGGAGAATTTTGGAGGTGAAGGCAGTGGAAATGGCTGTGGTTGCAGCGCTGGCGGTGACATCGACGGTTGTGATGGCGTAGGTGGTAGCAGCGGTAGTGATGGCAGTGACAAACAGTAGGTGGTGGACTAGTGGCGGCAGTGGAGATGAAAATAGTGGTGGTGTGAGTGGTGATGGCGGTGGTGACAATGCTCATGTTGGTGGCGACCGCTAGATGATGGTAGCAGCCAGTGATTGTGGGTGGTGAAAGCCTATTTGGACCTGTTCTAACATCTAAGTTAGCAAGTTTCAACGGAGTGACCCATTGTGTAATTAGTGTGGCCCAAATCAACCCACTCAGTAAACAACAGTTACCCAAATGAACCTATTTTGGTGAAGAATAGGTCAGAATTGTCATGTGTAGGCCTAAAGTTTGTAGCATATGTTCATGAAGTAGTTTCCAGATATTATGATCCACAATATAGACAGAACATACCTGTAAGCTTGATACAGCAAGCTCGGCTGCTTTCTCAAGGTTGTTGGGATATTTCTGGAAGAAGACAGTCAATAAGATACATCAGTTAAAAATTAATAAGGTGACGGATGGCAAGTTAATTGGCATATAAGAAAATGTGTTACGTTGCTCCATCCAAGTAATAATGCAGTCATCAAGTCTCCCGTCCCCTGCAACCAGAAGTTGGAGACATCAGACAACCTCCACAATCACCAATAAAAGATTATTGAATGCAGGATTTGAAAAAAAAATCATACTGTGAAATATGCAGGGATTTTAGGGATCACAATCTTGAATTGCACAGGAGATTGACCCTATCATAGTTAAAAGTCAGACTAAAATAAGGAACTTAAACTTAAGATATGCTTGAATGTATATAAGAGAGCAAATACGAAGTTGTAAGCACTACAAAGAGAGAATATTTTCAGTTGCTAAAGATTACCTGTTCTTTCTGATGACTTCCAATCAGAAGAAGAGTCCCATCAATGCATATGCTTGTTATCACAACCTGAGAATGAAAAAATTTAGATAATACAGATCAACCTAGTGAAAAGAATATAATACGTTCTAGGAAACATTTAATAAATACCCGATTTGGGGGAAAACACACATACACACGCTTTTAGAGAAAATGATATTATTAAATGTGTTTTCAGGGTGAGGGGTTGGGTCCAATGGCAAAGCCATTCGGAGTTAGAGTGGTGACGCTCTCCTTAAGGTCAAGGGTTAGAGCCCCATCTTTGGCGGGTTGGTGTAGATTAGTTGCGATATAGATTAGGTGGAGTAGGATAGGTAGGGTAACACGTAGTCATTGAAAAAAGAAGCGCCATTTTTTAATGTTACAATAGGTTGCTTTTTGAAAATTCTAACCATTTTCCATCAAGCTAACAACTAAGAAATTAAATACGACAGTTAGAAAGTTATATGCAACTAATAAATCCTGAGAATTGGTGACAACTCACGATTTGCTTTTAAATGAAAATCAAGAAAAATCTTTAATTTCATGTTGAGATTTATTTACTTTCTTTCATGTCAACCTATGAATCCACTAATTGGGTTACAAAACCCACCTTAAAATACTACTATTACAACCAGGATCTGAAGTTTGAGTTAACACTTAACACTATACATTTCTCAAACTATGTGCTAATTCTAGCGTGGGTACTTAATTTGGAACTTGGGAATGTGGTTTCTCATGATCACCAAACTATTGTAATTATAAATCCCTCCTTAAAATACTACTATTACAACCAGGATCTGAAGTTTGACACTTAACACTGTACATTTCTCAAACTATGTGCTAATTCTAGCGTGGGTACTTGATTTGGGACTTGGGAATGTGGTTTCTCTTGATCACCAAACTATTGTAATTATAAGAAACCAAAGCACTAACATTTATAGAACTAGGTATGAGACCCTATAAGAACTTGAGTACTAAAAGCAAAAGAAAGATAGAAAAACTAGTTAAAACCTTTGACGGACCAGCAGCATGAAGATGCCTACATGCTTCCCGCCCATCTTGTTCAGATGCAATTCTGCATAAGATAAACTACTTTAGAATGATGATGAAACTATCAATAAGTGTATGACCCAAAATTCGCCTGATATACAGAAAACCTCTAATGTCAAGGAATTGAAAGCCTATTATATTTAGCAGGTGTGTATCTTAACTTGCAAATACACAGAAACCTCTAACGTCAAGCATCAACACAATGATAAGAGCGAAGGATTTATTCAACTAATAGCTAGTAGCAATTATTTAAACATATAAGACAGCCATGCTCAAATTTGCCTAACTATTTTCCATACATTAGGAAAAGAGCTTGTGGTTTAATTTTTGTGTGAATATCTAGATGCATGCACCATCTTGCAATGTGATGATTATAACCAAAAGCATTTGTACTGTTATTTAGCTTTAATAAGAATTAAGAAAAGGTATGATTAAACTTTCTTAAGCTAAATAGGATGCCTTCAGTACCTGAATCCAGTCAATTGTTCAGCTTCAAACTGATTTGGAGTTAACATTGAAGCAACAGGGACAACCTACAGAGAAAGAATAGGATGAGCTGACAATTAACTGTAAAATAGGATAATAATGCACACTTTAAAAAACAGAGGAAAGAGAAGCAGTATGCTTGTCATGGGAAGAATTGTATGCATACATAAAATCTAATTTTTCACTTACTACTTTTATTCATCAGTCAAGTTTGAAAAACAAAACCATTATCTAACGACTAAACTTTAAACATGAGTGCAATTGCATTCAGTGAGTACAAAGAGGCTACCTTTTCCCGGTATACAGACACCAATTCTTGAGGAACATACAGCTTTCCTTCATCACCCATCACTGGATCACAAACTGAAAAGCCAGACAAAATAAAACATAGAAAGAACACACATTATATACTTCAAAACATTCCTGTTCTTAAGTAGTCACTGACCAACTTCAACCACAAAAGAGAATTGACAACTCAGAATGCAGAAAGACTTGGCCTGAATTAAAACTAGTAATGCATGCCTACTAATTTTGATTGGTAATTTTATTCAGGAACACTGGAACTTTTGGTAGTAGTCCGGCTAGTATAACATAACTACTCCACATCATTATAAGAACTTGCATACAGAGATAAAATTTTATTTTGCAATTTGAATCAATGCATAATTTTTTAGGACATTCTTCAAAGTTCAAATCCTGATTCTTCATGATATTTTCGTTGAAGGATGCAACAAATATTGATGGGGCCATGGGGGGGAGGATTGACAAAAAAAATTAGAGTTCTACAAATCAATCAGATTTACTTTGTAGAAAAGGGTAGATGATAGTAGCATTATACATGGAATTTAAACTTGCAAGTTCCAGATTTTACAGTATAGGCATATGAAACATTATCTACATATCTGTGGCTGTGTCTAGATGGACAGGTGCCATTCCATCTTCAAGACCAACCTATATTGATTTCATTTGATCATAACTGCAGCTTTACTGAAAAGCCTGATAGTGATTATCCGAACGTATTTACATGACCCAAGCATTCATAATAATTCAGATATTCTTTACAGGGAATCATGCTAAAACTGAAAAGAAGAAGAGGAAGGAAAAAAAACTGAATTTTGTAACTTGCTAAAATTATCAATTATTCTTGCCATATCAGTTGAACACTAACCGTATTTAAGTGCAGGATTGATGGAGCGAAGCTTACTAACTACTTCTAATACAGCGTCCAAGAAAGAAACTGAACCAATGTAACCTGTGAAGGCATCAAGAACAATATGTAATTCACTCAAAACCATCCAAATGCAGTTCTAACTTATGTTAAAATGATAATTTTAATTTTATAAGAGACAAAAAAAGCAGAATAACAACCTAGCAAATACCTGTCAACAGATGGGTGTAGTATAATAGATTATTGGCTTCTAGGCCTTCTATCAACTCCCAAAGTTGTTTTCCATTCAAAACTTGCCCTTTGAAAGTTGGGTATCCTGCAAAATCTTGCTGTTGCTAATTTATGGATAAATTGACCATATGACGCTGACAAAGAATCAAAGATAACCCATGCTATGTGTCCAAAATAGGGGCCTTAGTGAAGTAAATACAAGAAGCTTGCCTGTATGGTTCGAGAATTGCACCGACATAATTGGATCGACATCATAACCCAGTAGCTGAAGTGGGAAGACAGCTGACTTATTGCCAACATAACCCTATAATGGAAAGAAGATAAAACACTTTCAGAAATTTATTTATATAAACTTGTCCAGATTAGGACCCATAACTTGTTTAATGCTTTGCAACATATAATTTTAGGCAAAGTTTAAAAAACTTACTACAATGATTCCTTACCCTAAACAATTTATCAATGCTTCTTTGAGATGTACAAATGTGCAGCTTCTATTAATCAAATAAACTCAAGAAACCTTTGAATTCTTAGTTGTCGGTACTTTCTACAACACAACAAGTCTTGTGTATATTTCTTTCTAGTTTCGACTGTTACATTAGTTACGAGACTTAGCAAAATCTTAGTATTTCACATAGGGGATGCATTTCCTCTTATGACAAAACATAGAATTGTTTGATATATTGATGATTGAGAATTGCTTCAATAAAGAAAGGTGCATGTTCACTAATTGATTCCCATCAAGGGAAAGAGATAGGGTTTGTCACTTACATTGAGTTCAGTTATCTTAAAACAACAAAGATGACAAGAAAAACTAGTGCACATTATCATTAACCATTCATAAGCAATCATCCTACTCTGCAACAAAATACATATTAACTGAAAATGATGAACATGCAATAGGTTATCCAGATAGCTACTCCAAATTAACCTAATCCTTTCATCCCTAACCTAATCGAAGAAGATAAAACCACCGCAATTCCGGCAAAAATTCACATCAAAATCAACCAATCTCTCTTCAATAATCAATCACTAACCATCAGCAATCCATTGATCCAACAATTTCAGTTTCCACTAACTGTAACAAATTCACAACCACCGCGAAAAGTAAAAACAAACCTGAACAGTGTGCGACTGAATACTGAGAACCCGACCTGTTTCCGACGGCAAAGCTAACGATAGAATCGGAGGTGCCATTGTTCGCGAATACTTCTTCGAACTAATTCGCCTGTGATTCAAATTCGTCCACACAATAAACAAACAAATCGAATCAAGTAATCAACAGTAAAATGTACGAAGTAAATTCGTTCTCCACCTGACAACAGATAACTTGGGGAATGCGATCGATTCAGAAGGATGACTGATGAATGATGAATTGTGTAATCCAATCATAAACAGAAGAAGATGATTTAGAACATAATGAATGTGAATGCTGTTATTGATTGATGTTGACTTGTGTTGCAAACTTCCCTATGAAATCAGGAAGAACGTAAGGATTTTAGGGCAGTTTAGTCAAAGTGGGTGGGTGGGTGATCAATTGATCATTACCTAGATAATCATATCATCAAAATAATTAACAAATAGTGTTTGGGGTGGAGATGAAGACCGGAGGAAGATTTGTTGGGTTAAATGGGAAGAGGTGTGCTTACCTAAACATAAGAACGGGATGGCTATTGGATTTCTAAAAACGCTTAACATGAGCTTACTTACGAAATGGTGGTGGAAATTTAAGACCGAAGAATCGAAGCTATGGCACCAAGTTATACAAAGCATACATAAAAAACGTGGGGGGAACCAGTTTATCACGCACAGAAAAGATGTAGCCGGAATATGGGGGAATATATCAAAGATTAACAAATGGTTCACTAAGCATCACCTTAATCTGGAGCAGATATTTACTTTTGAAAATAGCTCCTGAAAGTGGCGGGGGAACACATCCAGAATATATGTTGTGAAAGACCTCAGAAACATGTTAGACTCGATGAAAGCTTCTCAAAATGAGTCAACATTCTGTTGGTGCAATAATGTCCCTAAAAAGGTAAATATGTTGGCATGGCGCGCGGTAAGGGATCGCATTCCCACTCGAACGGCTCTCATCAAAAGGAAGGTAAACGTTCCAACAGACGTATGCCCGCTTTGCAATCAACATGCAGAAACAGCCGAACATCTTCTGGTATCATGCTACTATGCGAATATGGTGTGGAGTTTCATCTCATCCTGGTGCAGTATACCACCAATATTTGTTTTTGACACATGGGATCTAATTAAGCTATCCAAGTCCGGATCAGGCGTCAAAGATTCAGCCGTGTATGCTGTAATATTGGCAGGTTTTTGGAGCATATGGAAGATGCGAAACGACGTGATCTTTAACAACAAGCAGCCCTCCACCAACTTTTAATCGAAGATATCAAGGCGATCAGCTTTCTTTGGTTTGTAAATAGGTCGAAGAATAGTTTAATTGGATGGGAAGATTGGGGTAGTTTCAAAATTTCATAGTTCGATGTAACTGTATTAAGGGGGGAACTTGATGTACTGGGGGAACTTGATGTACTGGGGGAACTTGATGTAATGCTGTATTTGTGCTTTGACCATCACCTAGATGGGTTATGAAATGAAGTTGCCTTTCAAAAAAAATTAACAAATAGTGTAGTTTTATTGAGAATCAAAATTGATCGGGTCACGAGATTATGTTGGAAACAAGCGTGTCGACTAATGACATTCAAGTGTGTAATTGTAATAATCAAGCTCATTCTGTGAGTCGGGGTGCCCTTTCTCCCATTCTATTTGGCAACTTGTGGAACAGTGGTGCAATCTTCCGAATCAAGTAATCTTCCATGTAAGGGATTTGTTGAATATCCATCGGACGGCGGTAAAATCAAAGAAAAGGAAGAAGGCTCTGAATGCAATAGTACAAACGGGAATTTGGAGTATTTGGAAAGCAAGAAATGACGCTGTTTTTAATCAGAAACAACCTTTGGTTCAAAAATGCTTTGAAGAAATCAGATCCATGAGTTTCTTGTGGGTCAAAAACAGGGCTAAAATGGAGGAGATGTCATGGGATAACTGGAGAAGATTTGAATCAGGAACGTTTACATCATGATTTCGGTAAAGGGGGCGTCAATGTTAATTTGTTCAGTTGTAATGTTGTGCTTTTGTTCTTTATTCTAATCTTTCGGGTTGTATATCTCGGTATCTCCTGACTTGTTCGGAGAGTGGTTTTGTATTGTTGCTAGTGCCTTACTAGCTTTGGGATTTATAAAATGGAAGTTTGGTTGGCCGTTCAAAAAAAAAAGCTCATTCTGTGAGTGTGAGTTCTTAAATTATATGGAATGGTTTAAGTGGTTGTGAGTGGAGAAAATAGAAAATGTTACTGTTCATCTGTAAATTTAAGAATTCACTGTTTTATTCTTATAAATTTTTTAATATTTTTAAAAGTGGTTGTGAGTGGAAGAGAGAGAAAATGTAATGAAAAATATATAAAAATATATTATTTAATTAAAATGAGAGAGAAGAATTAATGATTTTTAGTGTAATTATAAGGATGAAAATAAGAAATGGAATGTGAGTGCTCTAAAGATCAAGAATTTAGATAGTACAGTAGTCAAGTTAGATGGATTATAAAGTAGATTACGAGCTATTCAAAAGAGAAAAAATGAGATTGTGGTGAAATTTTAAGATCACATTTGGTTCACAAAATTCTTATGAATTGGAATTGAAAAAAATTTTATTTATAATTTTGATTGGTTGGTTAACGGATGAAATTAAATTGAAATATTTTCTCATATTAATTGTAATTCATATTTTTTTCACTTGCCTATGAAATGGTTAACAATCTAATAAAATGTTCAAAATTAAAATTTCAACTCTACTTAAAATTAACCAACCATGTACGTTATCATTTTGCTTATGACTCTTTTTTAATAAATTGGTTGTTCAAAAAAAATGTACGTTATCATTTTTAACAAGATTCTATTTCATTTTCTTTGCAAAACATTATATGAACCAATCGGCCAGTATTTAAGTTTAGTTATGTATAAAATTTAGGTGTAATATAATCTTTGTCAAGAACTGAAATTGAAATTTTTTCGTCTACAATTCTGCTTGATTGCTTAACGGATAGAATTAAATTTTTTTTTTGCGTTTGTTTAAATTCTCATTTCATTTCACTTACCTATGGAATATTCAACAATCTAATAAAGTGTTCAAAATTAACATTTCAAATTCACTCATATTTGACCAACCAAATATGTTATCAATTTTAATAAGATTTCATTCCAATTTCTTTGCAACACATTCTGCGAACCAATCGGCCAGTATTTAAGTTATTTATGTATAAAATTTAGGTGTAATATAATCTTTGAATCTAATAAAGCAAATTAAACTTGTCACTTATTGTTAGACTAATTTTGTCAAGTATCAAATCATTATTCACAAAATATAAGCAAGTTTTAGGCGTTTTTCAATTACATCGCTCATATTTTTCTGTGTTTATATCATGTCTTTAATATTTTATTTATTTATATCAAATCACTAAAGTTTTACGAGTGTTCCAATTAGGTCACTCATATTTTATTGAAGTTTTTAAATAATTTGGTTTTTTATAAATATTATTAATTTTTAAATATTTCATATATTTTAAAATAACTTTTATAATTTATGAATGATCTAATTAGAACAATCCTGAAATTTTATTGACCTGATTGAGATAAAAAAATTACGAGTGACCTAATTGAGACAAAAAATTATAAGTAATCTAATTAAAAAAATTCTAAAACTTTATTACTCCATTTTACAAAATTATCCCTAATATAATTCATAAAAAATCGTAAATTTTAAAATTCAATTTATGTCACTCAATTGATATTCTTATAATTAATTATTTTATAAACATATAGTATAGTTTGTTGAAAATCAAATGACGAGGTCATGAGATGGTGTGTAAGGGGTGTTTTTAACTTTCCCGGAGACCAAAGATTTGAATTGTGCACTAGATGTGTTAGCTATATTTAAAAGTAGATCATTAGTTCAAAAGAAAAATAAATTTGGTGGAACTTTAATAATATTTAAGTTTATTTTATATCAGATTAGGTGTAAAGTAATTGTTTCTTTATATGTATGCGTGTAACGGTTTTTTCTTTTAAGAAACAATTTTGGTATTGTTAGATAGGATTATAATTCAAGGGTGGGAGCACTTTTTTTAACCTACAACCAACCGTTTTGTTATCTTAGTGGAACGATAAACATATTAATAATTGGGACTTTTCCTTACTCACTTTATGTACATGATCAAAGCTTGAATTCGTCTTTTGCTCTGCTCAAATGTTAATATAATAAGACGTCTCTAAGATTAAAAAGCATCAAAGATTAGCTATAAATCAAAAGACACTAAAAATGACACAAAAATCAAAATAGAGAAATTCGAATATGTGGTTGATACACTAAATAATAACTTTTGAATCATTATATTCACCACTAAATATATTAAGGTTTTAAGAATTTAACAATAGTGTATTTTACCTATGAATAAATCAAAATATATGATTAGTTCACACAGAGTGTATCCCCAATGATACACCAAACTATGTTTCAAAATACATAATGTATTCACTATTGAATACATAAAGAATTCAAGAATTTGCTTATGCACCATTAATACACTAAGGCTCTAAGAGTCCACTATATTAGAACCATTCACATTCATTGTATTCACAAGTAAATACACCTAAATATATTCAGAATATACATAGTATGTTCATCTTGAAAACATTTAAAATAAGAATCTTAAACTCAGTGTTCGATGATAAAAATACAAGAGTAATAAAATAGTAGTAGTCAGTAGAGGACCCATAATTTTATTTCACGAGAGGTGGAAGTGGGTTGACCCTTAAGCTAAACAAATGGTCTTCAATTGCTTATAGACTTACCATCGAGTGTGAATAAACATAGGAGGAAGACTCCTGTCGGTTTTCATTCAAATCATATATTTTCTTTAACTCATAGCTTATAAATTACCTTTCATACAAACCCCCGTTACATGTTTTCTTTCAAGTTATCAAATTACATGCATTTGGATTCTTAATAAATAGGTTTACAATAGTCCAAAGTTATTGCATAATGCTTCCATTACAAATAATTTAAATATCCTCATAAACACCTCAACATTATGGAATTCTTAATAAGTGAATAAATCTTTGGGGTAAGAAATAGCACTTCAAGATGTGACATAAAACACGTCAAAGTGTTCTAATGAAAAGAAATGACACGTTAAGGTTGCATGTCATCTTAAATAAGTTGTCTGTTACATTTATGTTATGTCAACATCATCCTCAAAAACAAGCCTTGATGATGTGCAATTACCAGTTAGCCCATACCTTTGTTTAAATCCTTAACAACATAAAAGTGACATAGAAGTCCACTAATAAATCCTTGGTCTACAAACACAGCATAGTCTCAATGGTCAAAAATGAGGGGATAAAAGTTTGACACACTATCATCCACTCAATGTAACTTTTGATTGTGTTCCTTGAATATTATTATACCACACTTCAAACATTTTTTATATTAAAAGTTAAAAGATATAATATATTTTAGAGTAATTGATATTTAGAATACATGCCATCACCATAACTAGAGCCAGCAATTTTTATCCAAAACAAACTTATTTATTATAGGGTCTGGGATGGATGAGACAGAGACACATTACAGCTATCTTTGAAAAATAAAGAGGCTCCTTCTAGCGAGAGGCCCGACTCCAACAGACATAATAAGAAGATAACATATTCAGAAGACATGGAAAAACTCTAATCAAATGTACAAAGTTTTTAAACACACTAGTTCACAACATTTACCAGTCACATGATACCCACCAAACACCAAAAGGCCTGGACTGGCTTCCCTACTATGAAACAACATTTGATCTCACAAAATGCCCATAAATTACATTCATGGAACATTAAAATGAAACAACAAACCCCAGAATTGAAATTTGAAGGAAAAAACATATCAGCAATTCGTTAAACGAATCGCCTTATTTCAACTCGGAGGGGGTGCATACCAGAGCCCTTTGCTGTAAATGTCTCAAACTCTGTTCCATGCTGACTTGCACCATATCTGCAAGCATCTGTTTTGCATTCCCAGATTGTTCCTCACCTCCAATCTGTGATATAATGTCACACACGATGTTTTCAAGTGTATCCGGCTCGTGTTCTGATCTTGGGTATGGTGATTCGCGTAGTAATCGAAGCAGGGTGTGGGCTTTTGTTTGGGAGTTTGGTGTGCCTTGAACTGTAAGCTCCAACAGTCCTGGGATCACACCTTCTTTGAGTATTGGTTCTCTGTATCTACATCGGTCGCTTTGACACATGGTCAAAAGTGTCCCCACTGCGTGTTCACGGTTTTGTGGGGACCCACGCTCAAGAACCTCCACAACCGCAAGCACACCACCTTCTTCTGAAGTTAAAGAGTCTCTCCCTTCTTCAAAACCAACTAATGCTTCCAGAAGCGCGGTGCATCTTTCTGAGATTTTTGATGATTTTTTGGAGCTGTTAAGAATGTCTACTAAGTTAGGAATCGGTTGCGATTGAAGGATGAGGGCAAGATTGTCTTTTTCTGATGAAAGATTGAATAGAGCCATCACTGCATCCACCTTGGCTTGTGGGGTACCCTGGTCAAGTATGTCTACAAGAAACGGGATGGCACCGGATGCACCAATGGTTGCCCTTTTTACAGCTGATGCGGATAGTGTGGCTAACAATGCCGTTGCGTGTTCTTCCATACTCAAATTCCCCAATTGAAAAAAAGTGACGATCGGTTCCAACGCACCAGCATCCACAATACTGATCTTGTTTCTGTACAAACAGAACATAAAAAATCAGAATCAGCTATCATTTCATATTTTCCTTTTGTGAGACACTAAGTGGTATTTTTACTGGTTATGTTCGTTCGTTTGTTTTATTTTGTGAGACTCTTGTGATGGTGGGTCCCATTCAAATAAAGTGGCATAAAGGAATGACATTTCATTTTCTGTGATCCTTGTGATTGCAGGTCCCATTCAGATAATATGGCATAAAGGAATGACCGAATGACATCCAAAGATATAAATAATTGCACTTTGAAATTGAAATAAGGATACAAATCAATCAACTAAACAAGGTACAATCAATCAACTAAACTACCAACTAATCTTGATTTCCCCGAACACAAATATAAGTTAGTCATGTGAAGATGATACACCAATTCACCCATCCATAATTAACAGGTTCTTTTAGCATGTGATGGAATGATTAGCTTCATGTAGAAGATGAAATAAAAAGGGAAAAAGAAAAGAAAAGAAAAACCATGAAAGGTGTAAAGTAAAAGAAAGAGTAACAAATGAGTAAAAGCATAACTACAGGCATCCCACCATACTATTAAACATTATTCATATCATAAAAGCATCAGATACCATGTCTAACCGAAAAGCATTCAGTTAAGAACATGCTTATCTACCCTGCAAATGTTATTGAATCAGTTCCCATAAATGTCAAGGTGATACATGCACATTCATGTCGAACACACGCACATGGGCTTGGCTCGCCAATAATTATGAAGTAGTAAATCAGCAAAATGGACGGTATAGCAGTTATATCGGGTATTTTCTCCATACCGTGAAGTGAACTTCCAAAAAGGAACAAAAGAAATTTTAGTTATGTAATTTCACTTTCAACATATAAATCACGAAAAAAAAGTAAAAGTTCCCTAGGCTTCTTTCGAAATTTTACTTCTTCCTAGACTTTAAGTTCATACACCCGAGAGGTGATCTGTACATAACAAATAATCCATACACAACAAGAACATTTTATTGGGACGTTTTTACCCTTAACCATACGGGTGAGAAAAACACACTATAATTGCGTGAGGGTATAAACGTCAAATTTGTAGTGTACGGATAAAATACGTTGTAAAACAAATCACCTCCCGTAAAAGAATACATCTTTGATGTGTATTTTGAATTAAACCACTAGTGACAGCGTGCCAGTTCAAATTTCTTGCAAAATGAAAAAAAAAATATCTTGTTTGGAAGATTTCCAGTAGATATTCTTTAGGACGTCCAATTCAGGGTGGGAGTTGTTTATTACACGTATTGAATATGTTTATGAGGTCTGATAATGTGTATTTACAAAAAAAAATTACCTTTTGTTGTTATATCTAGTTATATCTACTCATACATGCAAGAAATACATAATCACCAAATTTTGAAAAAAAAAAAAAAGTGGCCGAGTTCGAGCTCAAATTTCAGCTCGTTACGAGTTTTCGAGCCGATCCAACCTATGGGTCATTTGACTCAGACCCTAAGCGAAAACGGGTCGGCTCGTCTCATTAAGCAATCATATTTGGGGTTCTTTTAATTTGATTTCTAAGTTTTCAACCAGCATATACCTTTGAAGATTTCTTCAACAGCACATTAATGAATCCTAAGAAGTAAACTTAGCCACGCAAGATCAGGACCACAGAAAGTGACATAAACAGCCTCCCAAATTACAACCACCACAATTAACTTCAAACAGAATCAAACAACCGAAACGATAACTTTGTAAATCAATGAAAATAATATCATCAAAACACATAAATCAAGTAACCAAATCACCCCTAATTATGATCTGAATCATGAACAGTAACTGTATCTGATGATTGAATGATTTCAGCCTCCTTTATAAAATTACGTCAAATTCAAATTCATGATCTGATCAAGCAAAGTAACCATATGACCATATCATTATCCAGATTATTAGCCTTTAATTCGATCGATTACCTTTTCAACTAACCAATTAAACTTCAATCGATGAAAAAGTAAACCACGAACACAATAATTTATAATTTAATACCAATTCCCCTTAACTTTATCCAATTTGATGAATCCGAGGCGAATAGACGCATAAAAACAACCATAGAAAGTTGTAAACCAACACAACTCTACAAGTATCGTACAACCATATAATAAGTATAGGGTAGACGACACTGAAAACGAAAAATATAAATCAAAAACACAAACAACAACGAAATCACATCAAAACTCAAAAAAATCGATCAAACGTCAAACTTGAAAACAACAACGATTAATTCATCAATTGATTATCTATTTATCGATCAACTTACGATTCGTCCTGTACGGCGAGGTTAAGGAGAGCTAACAGAGCTGCGGATTTGGCTTCAACGGAGGGATATCGGAGCATGGCGACGAGCGAGGGTATGGCGTCGGAGAACTGGCGGCGGCAGCGGTGGGAGGTTTTGGTGAGGCGCCGGATCTCCTTGGCGGCGTGGATTTTGGCGAGGAGATCGTCGTGAGTGTCGTCTTGGATGAGGCGGAGGGTGGTGGTGATGACGGTGGCGGTGGCGGTGGCGGTGGCGGTGGCGGTGGTGTTGGAATTGAATCCATGTGGGATGAAGGAGGAAGCACCGACGGGGGGGGAATGTGAGAGTGAAGTGGTGGGGGGGTTTAAAAACGGAAGGTAAGGTGGAGGGGTAACGTGAGAAGTGGTGCCGTCGCGTTAAGCAACGTTTGTTTATTTATTTACATACACTTTTTTTTCTTTTTTCTTTTTTTTTGTTTTTTTGGTTTTGTTATTATTATTTATAAAAAGAGTCAATTGTAATTTTCCTCCCTGTGCTTTGATCATATTTTTTATTTTCGATCAAAAATACTTTTTTTCTGTATTTGTCTCCTCAAGGTTTGAGAAATGTTATTTTTTTCATCTAAAAATCTTACCTCCATTGTTGGAAAATGTTAAATATTAATCGTTAAAAGGGTACTTACGTAAATTTTTATATAAAAACAAAATCTTAATTTATGTTTACGTATTGTTAATAAAAATTTTTACCACAAAATTCATGTTTTGGATGAAAATGGTAACTTTTTCAACCTTGGGTGGTAAATATAAGAAAAAATCTTTTTGGATAAAAATGACAAATATGACCAAACCACGGGGAGGAAAACGACAATTCACTCTTACAAAAATAACAAAAAAGATTTGTAATTGAAGTTATGTTTTTAAATAGGTGGACTGACGGGTTTGACTGTTTAAATGTTTAATTTTAACACATGTGACGGGTTGAACCAGTGCTTTTGGATGATTTACGTTTCGACTTTTGTATACGTTTTAATGTAAATTTTGTTTAAAAATAAGTTATAAAATGTTATTGTGCTTATTTTTGTACGTTTGAGTTCTTCTATGTTTTGGCGTAGAAATTCGAGTTATTTTACATTTTGACGTGAATTTAGCTCCGAAACGCGTCGTGATAATTGTAATCTATATTTTATCACGCAACATACGGTGCTACTGCATGTGCTTTTATGTACATTTTGAGTTTTTCTATATTTCGATTTCATTGAACGATATAAATTTAAGTTACTCTACGTTTCGACGTAAATTTAATCCGAAAACAAGTAATGTTGATTGTGGTCTATATTTTAGCACGTCGTTTACGATTTTGTCACAACCGTGATAGGTAAAAAATTAGTTTATTTTCAAGTTCAACAACTTATTTTGTTTTTTTTTATTTAGAAGATTTGTAAATGTAGTTATTATTTTTTTTAATAAATACGAGTCTAGCTTTTAAGGTTTTTTTTTTCTAATATTAGACGTGCTTATATATTGAGAAAAACAGATTAGTCTTTTAGAAGTATATATGGAAATACTGAAACTTATGTGAATGGTTGTTAGTTTAGAATCTAAGAGGGAGGGAAATATAAATATATAAAATAATTCATGTTTTAAAGTTTGAAAAAGAAAATTAGTATGTGTTTTTGAGTTGATAGAGAAGAGAAAGAAAGTCACAATGTTACTATAACTTTTCAATAGTTTGTTTCATGGTTTACGTCCATGTCACAACATAGTGTTTCGTCTTTTTCATATAAGGTTTCAATTGTTATCAACAACGTTATAAATTTATTTTTTTATATAAACTAGTTTGATACACGAACGCGCGTTGCGCGTTAGAAGGACGGCCTAAACGGAGGCTCAGAACTCTGTCATGATAGCCGCAACCTAACACTTTCAACAAATGATGAGAGTCGATACAATGACAAATGTAATACCGCCAATGATACCCATAGCCCTCTGATGCACCCAATGGCCATCGTCATCAAGCAAACTATGAAAGGCAAACTTGTAAGTATAAGAGCACAAATGCTATAAGGCTCAGAAAAAGTTGTTTGTTGCGGCTGCAAACATCAAGTTTACCACGCCGTAATAACAAACATATCCTTCTTTTCATCATCATCGCCTCAAAACCATCCAACATTAACCTCTAAATACTTAATTAACAACCAACAGCATGCATATGGTCTCAGATGAGGTTACGCTCATCGTCATCGACTACTACACCATCAAAGAGTCAAATCCAGTGATACCAAAGGTTGACAGACCCCAAGAAGAGGCCTTCACGCTTCCTCGACCATCACCACCATGAATAACCTCAGATACCTTGCTTAAAAGATATGTAGTCCAAGTCAACACTGAACCAGTGGTTTCATGTCCAGCAACCAACATTCACAGCAGATCATCGCGTAGCTGCTGACTTGAAACCTGAACATAAACATGAGAAAAAAGACCAGATATTAACAAATAAGAATGGGTAGTCTCGGATTATGCTTTATCTCTAATGGGTCGACACTAACAATTAAAGGGGAAAAAGGATTAAAGGATAACAGGTTGAAATTTACCCAGATGTGTAACTTTGCTGAATAAAACCTCTTAAATCATTTTATTAAAAAAATAGGCAATTTCACAATTATTGGAATTAAATAATTTTTTTGTGATCCTTTTTACAAAATCATGTTTGAAAAGAGTTAAAATGTTAGGATAAAAAGAATTTCAGGTCAACATGGCCCGTTTCAATTCACACCAAAAGTTACTCTCTTGACCCATTACCCAACATGTTAATATGAAAAGAAGTTGATACAGATCACTGTTTGCAGACCTCTTTCCTGCTGGCAAGCAAGAATCTAAGGATGCTTGGATCCGCATCATTTACATAATCTTCATCATCAATTTTTTCACCTTCTTTTTCAACAATTTCCTTGCATTTCATAATGAGTTCTTCAACGGTTTCTCTAATCACAGTAACTGCTTGTTCGGCTTTTATTTTCCTTGGTATAATCTTACATAAAGCACTTATCTACAAAAAATGTAATCAGCCAACATTTATCTTTAGTCTTTACTTTTTCTTAACACCTGCCATTGGAAAAGTAAGTGGTTAAAGTTTGACTAATGAGGCCAAACCTACTACTTTCTGAATAAGAACAAAAGCACATCAAAACACTATTTGCTCTAACCCACTTTATAACAGATGATTATCTCATAATGAATTTATGATCATTCAAAACCACATAATCACTTTCGGTAAACACATCAAATTATCAAAACGCTCCCTTAGTCTGACCTCAAAAAGTCTAATAACATCTATTTTAAAATGTATGAAAAAGGGTAGTATTAAAACCTGCCTTCCAATATGGTAACAGATCAGTTGAACGGGCTTTCAATGCAGTATAAACAGAATCAATCACAGGACTATCAGCAGTAAGTGAATCAAAATTGTAATTAAATACTGCTAGACCAATAACATCAAGAGTTAACTGAGAAAACTGTTGCTTCATGTTAACAGCCGTGTCGGCGGCCGTACAGGTGTACTGGAGGGCGATCGCAGCTGTGGCGTCGGTCAACCGGAAACAGACGGCCACCGCCCACCGCCCTGAGACCTCCAACCACCATATACCTCATCGATGGTCGGGAAAAATATGCAGGGGTCAAATCGTAAACATGCAACATTTTGTGACCCAAATCAAAAGCCACAAAATCCCGTTATTCCTCAACCACTGTCGCCACCACCAGAGCACCGTGAAGACGACAACATCACCACCTCGGGTTCCTAAAAACCCGGCGGTAATGCCGACGCGTTTAAAGAGTTGGCTTAGGGCAACCTGTTTAATGTCTTAACTTAATTACTTCTAATTCTAACACCCATGCTTCATATCTTTCTCAGGCCTTGTAGTTGTACGATTAAGATTTGGCTCATTATCGTCGTTACTATCAGAAATTTTAACAGACGTCCAGAAATGAAATAATTAGATGAAAAAACAACCTTCCATAGAAAGGAATCTTTGCTTTTGTCGCGTTCTGCTTTAACTGATCAAAAGCACCAGCCCTAAATGTATCTGCACACACCAAAGCTGGTTTCCAGCCCTTCTTTTGGTGGTAGTATGCATATTTTGTGCATGTTGTAGTTTTGGCAGACCCTGATTCATACATATTCAGCATACATGTCATCAAGGATGTATATACATAAAACAATCTAAATCAATATACAATTAAGTGGTGGTGCAATTTACATACAATATTAGATCTAGGAATAAGATACCTTGTAGACCCACAAACATGACAACACTTGGTTTGCTTTTCTTGGGTGTAAAAGAAGGCTTCCCAGGATCTAACATCTTGCAGAGCTCATTAAATATAGCCTAAATAATCGTTAAACGAACAAAATTTTAGATAATAAAGATCCGAATTTAATTTGTCTGCCAATGGCAACTAATGTAGTAAATAAACTAATACGGTCATAGCCAACAGAAGAAACAAATTTCTAGAACCAATTTGCTGCTAAATATCATCATCGATCACTTCAAAAGAGGGAAAAAAGCATATTCTTTTCTATAACTCACCAACAATCATCATGAATTAACATCTATAGCTCGTTAGCAGAGTGTAATATAAGCAACAATAAGCACAATTAATCAAATGATAACATCATTATACTACAGAGTTTTGAAATCTGCTAAAGCTGATTCTTGACACTCGAACCGGGTAGCATATATATGGTATCTTACAATCACATAAACCTCATTGTGATGTTTAAAAGCATAATTCTTTTTTCTATTTATAAATTTTGGTAATGCAATTTGATCTAAATCCATTCAAACTGTAGACAATTTGCTAATTATGATATTAATCAATGGCATTAGAGTTCCTGACCACAACCCAGTTAATCATACCTTCAAATAATCAAATTTATTATAGCAACAACATAGAATTCAATCAATCAATGAATACAACAACATAACACCAAATCAACAAAAACCCAATGCCCACCCGCTGAATGATCTTCCTCTTGTTATGCCCAGCACGAAGATCATCAAGATTAACAATCTTCTTAATATTCGTCTGCATATCACGAACAAGCTTGAACCGCACATCCGATTGAAGCAGTGCGCGAGTGATCTCATTCAAGCAATCGTTAAGCACCTTCTCATCGATGATCATCGCATTGCTCATCTGCTGAAGAGCACGTGAAATGCTACCCCCTAATTCTGCCAACACCATCTTCGATTACTTGAGGACCGACCTCCGCGTCCAGCAACATAGCCACCACCGCTGACCTCGGCCTCCACCAACGCAGCCACCACCACCGACCTCCGCCTCCACCAACGCAGCCACCACCGTCGACATCCGCCTCCACCAACAAATCCACCACCCCCAATTTGGGTTTTAGGGTTCGTAAGGGGGGCGGGCAGCGGGAGCGGAGGTGGCAGGAGGTGGAGCAGTGATGTCTGATGGTGAGCAGTGAGGCCGATGGTGTTGGAGGTGATGGGGGGAGGGCGATAGATGAGGGCGGCGGTGTGCAGGAGGTCGCGGGGGGCCGATCAAAGGAGAGGGTGACGATGGAGCAGAAGAAGAGGAGAAAGCACTATTCAATGAATAGTACTATTCTCAGTTGCTTTTTTCATATTATGGAATTTACGTGGTGTTATCAACATTCGATTCAACCTGTTGGATTTACGAAAACATTAATACGCTAGTATTTATCATAGCTTTACATCATGTTATAACGTGAGTCTTAATATAAGTTATATATAATTGACATGATAATGCAAACTCGTTTTTAATAAACTAATGGATAAACGATTGAAAAATCATGCAGAGTTCGTGAAAACCAATAAAGATGACCAAAACCTATATAAGTTGCATAATAAAAAACAAATGCACATGTTCTACCATATAAACTAAATCAAAAACAATATAAAACTCATGTACAACAATTCCCAAAGCAAGAAGAAAACATCTAGTGAAGTGTGCAACATCATTGAATAGATTCAAACATTAATATAAATTTATATATGGGTCCTAATAAATAGACATCCACTTTTTTAAATCGACACCCCCTATACGTCGCGTATGGGTCCATACGCGGCCCATGCCCGGCGTATATGTATCGACCATTAATGTGTCTTTACTGTCTGACATTTCACGTCACATCAGTGGACCTAAACGGGACGTATAGGTCCATACACCAGGTATAGATCGGTGTCGTACATGACAAGTGGGTAGGTCCCCGACTGCTGCACCAACAGCTATACGCGGCGTATGGACCCATACGCCCCGTATAGATATACGCGGCGTATGGACCCATACGCCCCGTATAGCTGTCAGTGCAGCAGTCGGGGACCTACCCACTTGTCATGTACGACACCGACCTATACGTGGCGTATGGACCTATACGTGGCGTATGGACCTATACGCCCCGTATAGGTCCCTTTTTCGTTGTGTATATAAAGGGAGGCAACGCATTTCTCAAATTCGAATTCTCAAATACTTTTTCGTTGTGTATAGGTCCCTTTTTCGTTGTGTAAACGTTCGAATTCTCAAATTCGTTCATTTGTGATTGATGGTTCGATTCAAGATCGTAAGAAATTTGGGTTATGTGGTTCAACATTTTCTTCTCGCAAATAATTTACTCGGTAATATTATATATTCTTACTTCAGTAAGTATTTACATACATCTATACATATATCTGAATTGGATACTTAAGAATCGTTTCAACTGACTCGGGTTCCATCGGTGTCAGTCGGTTACGGTTAAACTGAATAATTTTCAAGATTTTCATCGTAACCGACTAATACCGTGGAACCCGAGTTAGTTGAAATGATTATTAAGTAATCAAGACATTTATGTGTACGTAAGTATGTATATATATAAATGAAATAAGAGTTATAGTTTACCTAAATATTATTTTAAAGAAATAGTTGACTCACGTAACCCTATTTTCTTTTCAAGTCATACGCATAAACAGTACTCATTCGCCTGAACAAAGGTCGTGCGCCTGAACAAAGGTTAAGCCTTGGGCGCATGAGCACTATACGTGGCTTATGGGCCCATAGGCCACGCCACGTATAGTGCTCATGCGCCAAAGCCTTGGGCGCATGAGCATTATCTTCCTCGGCATCTTGCTGACGTATCTCCGCCGATCGAGCCGGTCAGATTGGATCTTCGTACGCTATTCGGCATGCGTATTATACGCCAGTTTCCGGGTGGCATACGATTCTCTCTTCGACCCGGGGAGATCTGGCAGCCAGCACCTGTTCAGCAGCTCGACATTGACGATCCACAACAGCAGCAAGGGCATATTCCGCATGACCAGCCACCACCCGACGAGCAGCCACATGATCAGCCGTCAGTACATCAGCCGCCACCTCAGCCACAGTTCCCTCGACATATTTATAGAGATGTGAGTCTGCCTGCATGTATGGAGACATTTATGCAGGACATTTCTACGAGTTTACGGCAGCAGAGTCGTCGGCTCGATCGAGTTGAGGATCTTATGGAGTGTCACATTCAGCTAGAGATTGCGCGAGCACGTGCTGCTGGTATTGATCCTTCGGAGTTGCCACCGCCTCGACATTACCCAGACTCGCCGTAGTTTTTACAGCATTGTAATTTTTATTTTGTTATGTATTTTAAAAACTTTGTTATTTATATTATCAGTTTATGTTTATCTTATATGTTTATTATCAGTTTATATTTATTTTATATGTTTTATTAGTTAATTAATATTTAAAATGGTCGGTTAATAAGTTATAAAATATAACTTATACACAAAATTTATACGCAAAAATCTCAAAATTTATACGCAAAAATCTTTAGAAAAATATATGTTAAAATAACACAAAAAATAAACATCATAACCTATACGCCGCGTATGGGTCCATACGCGACGTATAGGTTGTTTAAACATCTCAGCCAAGAGCCCAAGACAAAAAAAAAGTTGTAGCCTATACGCCGCGTATGGTGCCGTACGCGACGTATAGCCCTGCATCTGACAGACTTGTCTGACGAACTGTCAGGGAATGTTTGTATTCCCTATACGCTGCGTATAGACCCATACGCTGCGTATAGACCCATACGCCGCGTATAGGGTATAAAATGTCAACCCAACAACCCACCGCGTATGGACCCATACGCGACGTATAAGGTGCAGGGGTGTTGATTTAAAATGTAAGGTGTCTAAATAAATGGACCCTTATATATATATATGTACAAAGAGTAGTGTGAGAGGAGATCGTACAAATTGTCTTGAAGTTGCGTAATGTACGAAGCAACAATTACGCAACAGGTGGTTGTAAATGTGTCTTTGTAGTTAGGGGTGTAGGCCTGTTACAGTGTTACCTGTAGGGTTTGATACGGATCGATTTGTGCTAGAACTACACACAATATTATTTACTTACATAAATAATTATTCGTAATATTACGCTACGTATGCTACTTCTGTAAATATTACGCATAAAATTACGCTACATATATTGATATTACACACTATGTGATGTTAAGTATATACAGATCGATTACGCTATAAATATTAAAGTATACAAAAGTTAGAGTATCTTACAGTTTTTGTCTTTTAAATTTGTATTGGTTTATAGTTTCGTCTTTAAACAATGAAAATAAAAAAAAATCAATATTAATTATAAATGTGTTATGATGTGTATATGTTTTGTGTATGTTTTAAATAGCGAAATACATGTTTTTAATATATCTCACTATGGAATGCGTTCATGTTTTTGTGGATTGCAAAGGTGGGAGATTAAAAAAAAAAAGAAAGAGTGGAAAAACAGTAGATGACGTAAGTTACATCCTTGAAGACGTAGCTTACGTCGGGTGCTTTAGACAAAAGTGTTGAAGGACGTAAGACAGTCAGCAAGACCGTAAGATAGAAGAAAGGGCGTAAGTTACGTCCTTGAGGATGTTGCTTATGTCGACCGGCGAGGGTTGATTAAATCCTCCAGATTTTGATTATATTTAAGATGGTTATCATTTCTAAAAATTCTAATTCGCATTAGAAGCAAAAAAGGTACTGATTTTAGCGATTTTTAAGGATCCTTCCACTTCTCTAACTCATTCTAATACATCTAAACATGTTCCAAGCCGATTTTGTTGCCGAATTCGCGAAGATGCAAGGCTAATCTTCTCGTGATCTAACTCGGGTAATAGATTTTGTGTTATTAGGTTTTTGTTCTTGTTTAACTTGTATTGGTATTAAATTTTAGAACTCGTTAACTTCTTTTATGAGTTTAACTTGTGTTTTGATTATTTAAACAATTGTTTTGGTTAACCTTGATTTGAATGTCATATGATTTTGCGGAAATTGTGTGGTTGTAAGGTTTTGGGTTGCTAATCGAATTGGTATTATGCGCTAAGACCCGTTAGTCTTAGTTATCATTTCTCTTGATCACTGCACATATAGAATCCCCCTTAAGGATTTTTCACTAATTTAAACTAAACAACGATCGAAAACCAAATCTAGATCCCGAGGTGGATTACTCTTAATAGTAATTGCTTCTAATCAATTTTCATTATTTCTAAGTTGTTTTCTTAGTTAGTTTCTTAATCATTCCAAAATTTAATTTTTACAGCCAACATGAAATAGTTCATAATTTAATACTTCAATCAATTTCTTATAAATTAAAATACAATACACTGACCATTAATTTCATAAAGATAGACAACCTTACTTACCCTAACTAGTTTAAGGTGAATATGAATACATATTTTATATCTTATTTGATTGGTACTTCGACCTTGATCATATTACAACATATTTAAATGAGTAAATTTCACTTTTGATCCCTACGGTTTGGGTATTTTAACCATTTCAGTCCAATAAGAAATCTTTTATATGCCCCGTGGTTTCATTTTTGAAACGGTTTGTCTATTAGACAAAACTAATAGAATTAGTGTCAGAGATTAAACCGTTACAAAATTAAACCACGGGGCATGATATGACAAAAAAAATCTTTTTTGAACTGAAATAATTTATATGCCAAATTAACCACATGGACCAAAAGTGAAATTTACTCTATTTAAATTCCGTCCTATCCACTAACTGTCATTAACTTTCAGTAAAATAGAGTCTTTTGTCTTGCATATGTGGGCAAATTTTGGTAATCAATCTTCATTACTCTAAACTTGTTAATTAATCAACTAGCATGTTGTTTTTGTTGTTGTTTCTTCAATGGAATCATTTGCTCAGTTGAAACTCTTTCCAACTGATCAGTATCATTAGTATTAGCATACATCAGTTGCAACCCGAACAACCTTAACTTCACATTAGGAACATTGTCATTGGATGAAACTCTTCATTAGTGAAAAATCCAACATATACAAAACAATGGTAACATGAGCTTAGTTGTAATTGAATAGCAATTGTAGTTACATTAATTATTGTATCAACAATTTTAAGGTGATTTAATCACATTAATCCCCTACTAAACTGATGATACCAAAACCACTAAATCGATTTCATTGTTGTATACCTTTTCAACAAGTCCTTAAATTCGTTTCAATGTGGATTGTTGGTAGGATTAATACAAGGAAGATTAATATCACATAGTCATTATTCTATCTATAACATGCTTTTTAAAAAAACGTTTTCTAATGTATAGCAGTAAATAATATACTTAATTACTAAGAATAAAATGCTTAATTTGATGGTATAATTTTATTACAAAAATAAGAAATTTTATAAAAGTTACGTCTGTTTAACTATAATATAATTGTAGACTAAACACAAAAAAGCCAACAATTGGTTTTCCTTTTTGACAATTTTTTACAGTTAAACTACGAAATTACCACAATCTCTATCTTAGCTATTATTTTATCCCAGTAAAGTACGTATGAATCTAAATGAATTCATATAATTATCTGTAGATATATACGTCTAAATTTTGAATTCGATGTTTTTTTGTTTTCTTCTCTTCAAACTTAGCTTAGATTTGATTATAATAAGGTATATAAATATTGTCAAATAAAGTATGTCCAGTGTAATGATTTCGGTAAGCTTGGTTTTGGATAAACCAAACCGAGAATAAAAAAATTGAACTCGAATTCGGTATGTTAGAAACTGACATGATTTTATATTGAAAATTTTAGCCCGAAAATGTCAAACTTAGCCTAATTTATTTGAAAGGTGAAAACAATACTAAATTTATTCTTTATGTGTGTCTAATAGAGTTAGGAAGAGGTCTTTGCAATTGATGAATTGGTGCATTTTTTTCTTTTCTTCTAGTTCTTTGTAATGGTGTTGTGATTGTAATTCTAAAGTCTTGCTATATTTCCAATTAATGATATTTGTAGTTTCCGTTAAATTATCAAGAGCAACACAAACAATGTTAAATAAGAATTAAAGGCAACTAGTTCGGTCTAAAGTTACTCTAAAACTATTACGTTTCCAACAACAAACTACATGTCTAGTTTTTTTTAATGGTGTTAGTTTTTTTTTAACAGCAAGACGAAATACTATTAAAAGCTAGCCAGAGACTATATAAAAACAATATAAACAAAAAGGAACTAAATGAGGAAAAAAAACTGCACATCAGTGTTGAAAGATCACTATTTTTTTCATTCCACCTTAATCTTATCAAATGATTATTCATCTATAGATAAAACACATTGACTTGATCTCTCCAAATAAGTTTTTTATTTGAGGATTGTTTGTCATTAAAAACCCAATCATGTCATGCTTTCAAATGCACCAACAACCGTCATTATAATGACCTGAATAAGCTTCTTTTTTGCTTTGTCTCCCGCCACCGAGTCTTGAACTCTCATAATATCTTTCAAAGAAAAGACGTATATAGGTTGAATTTTCAACCATTGGCTGATAATCACTCACAAGTGACTAGAAATGTGACACGCGGCGAAAAATAGTCATGTGATTTCATTTGCAGCTAATTATTAGTTCTTTATAACGAAAGAAATAAAAAGTAGGATTTTATTTTTAACTTTTGTGATTTCACCTTTATAATATTAGCAAAGTTTTTGTAAAAAGAATTATAGATCGATCAAAGCTTTAGATGCTTTTGAAAAGTCTAACTTTCTGAATGTAACGTTTTGCAAATGAGCAATAAAAGAAAGACTTTTTCCTTCCTCGGAGAAAGTTAGGAAAACGATCTCTATCATTTTCTATTTTATTATTTATTTATAATCTTTGTTTTTATAGCATCTTTTATATGATTTAAAATGATGGTTCCCGACAGATATTATTAGCGAGGGAGAAAGAGAAGGGGGAACGTTTTTTGTTGCTTTTTTAATAGACAATCCGTAAGTGGTGACGTGGCTGATGTTTCTAGGGTTCCATTGAAGAAGCCTTTACATATCAATAATACTAGTGGAAATGCCCGCGCGTTGCCGCGGGTGAGGCTATTTTGTCGCCTTATAATTGTTGGGGTTTGTGGTGTTTGTATGGTGTTTGTATGGTGTTTGTATGGTGTTTGTATGGTGTTTGTTGGTTATTCGGTATGGTAACGTGAAGTAGAAAGCAAAAACTTAATTAGTAGGGTGTAACTTATAAATATAGATTAATATAATTTGCAACTCACGGATATAGGTCATGAAAATTTTGAACGGATACATCTCAATTATTACGAAGCGGAAGAGAGTAGGTTGCCTTATCATATACGCAAGCTAACAAGTGAGCTTAATTTACATGGCAAATACATGTTAATTAATTTTTTTTTAACTAACATGTGATTTTAATATTAAGTTTGTCAACTTATCAAATATATTAGATGTTCTTTGAAATGCTAGGAAAAAAAAGCTTTTGGCTCAAATGAAGCTGAACAACTTTTTTATTTATTTGATCTTAATATTAGGTTGAGAGTCTAAGAAAAAGATTTTGTGGAGTTTTAAGAAAAATTACAATTATACATTCTTTGTGTTTTCACTTTTCAATAAATTATAAAGCTATTAATTATTACGTTATTTTCAGATTAAATCTCTTCAACCTATAACTTTTATATCCTGTGGTTTTTAAACAATGTTCAACCAATCCAACCACTGATTTGATAAGACAATGATTTGATAATCAATTTAAAAAACATTGGTTGATAATTTGAGGCTTAACCTAGGAAGATGATTGATGGTTAAGATTGGATATGATCAGCCCGGAATAACATACAATTTGTGAAATGTCAATAGATGGCAAAGGACCATTGTTGCTATCAAGTGTCACGCCGCCACCAGACATTTTGGTTGTTGGGGGTATTCACCCGAGTGCAAGCAGCGAGCACTTGTAATGGTTGTGGTCTTTTTTGATTCTTCCTCCACGACCCAAAATTTGACAAGTTTAATGTTACAAAACATGTTCTATTCACCTTTAAAGTTCTCATGCTCTGTAACATATCTTATTAGCCAAGCTCTACCACTTCCATATCAATTTAACATCAAGAAGAAAGTAAAAGTTTCAATGCACAAACTACAAAACATTGTAGCATTCCACCAAAAATATAGTTTCTGGTTCCAGGAATCTTGGTGATCCCATCCATCAAATGAAACAACTCATAAAACAAAGTTCCTTGGTCGTATAGGATGTTGATCGTGCTTACATTCATGTTAAAACTTGAAAGAACAAAATACAAACTTCCATCCATGTCAAACCTCAAAGATTGCATGAAAAATTACACAATTACCATCCAACTGCTGTGGCGGGCATCATTTCAGGACTAATGTTATACCGTTTAAACACATTTTAAGGGGCAGTGAATTCCAGCACCAAAGCCTTCTGTGTAAGCAGTGTTTTTAAACACAGTCTGGAACATACAACATATACGATGCAATTAAATTAGTAAACATTATAGGAAACCATCATGAAAATAAAACTTCTCAATTGCAGTTTAACATTGATACGATTTAAAGAAGAAATATTCACAGCTAGAATTTTCAACTCCAAGCTAAGATTCTTTCTTATACTGTTTGATACAACAGAACCAAGTTGGTCTTTATGCTGCTTAATATTTTCCTATTTGGTCTGAATATTTCAGATATCGCTATTAACCCCAAAGCAGAGTTTAGATCAAATAATAGTAGTATGGATGCATCCAACTAACCTCAACAACAACAATGGCCGATGCCTCTGTTAATATTTCTTCAATAAACTTTTCAAGATCAGCAAAAGAGCTTAAAGAATTTGCAGTATTAACTGGTTTATCATTCTGTGGACCACTGGAAATCTTTGATGCTTTGGCTACATTAGTGAAAATTTTACAGCATAATAAAAAATTACTAAATTCATCATGTTAAATCACAATTCGTATGAGAATGTTGTTTTTTTCCTAAAATACAAGTATGACAGATTACATACCTTCAATAATGACCCATTTTTCAAAGAAATGGGTTAATTTGGCTTAAATAATCATTTATGGTTTATTTTGGTCTACTGGTCAATTTGGGTCTACTAAAATTATACAACATGTCAAAATGAGTCACTGTTAAAGGGGTTCAATTTGACCTGAATCCGTTTTGACTCAAACCCAATTCAACCTGAAATGTTTTCCACCCGTTACCCCACACGACATGCCCATTTTGCCAAGCTTAATAAATCATATATACTCAAACCCAATTCAACCTGAAATGGTTTCAACCCGTTACCCCACACAACTCGCCCATTTTGCCAAGCTTAATAAATTATATGTACTCGAAATCTCGAATAAATCAGTCTTGTGCATCACAAGACCAATCATACAAGCAAAGATTTGTAACTACATAATAAGAACATGTGTACACTACATTTTTCTCAAGAACATATATCAAATATAAAAGAATGCATCATATTTGAGAATTGTAAATATACTGCAATCAATTATACCTGCAAGAGCAACAGATTTGTTGTTACATCCCCATCAATCTGCAAAGTAGCGGTTTTCTCTACAACATTATTTATGCTCGAGGTGTCAGATGGAAATAAAGCAGCTAAATCTGGAGGTTGATCTTTCCCTACATGTGGATTAGCCTAGAAAAACAATTATCCGTAATCAGAAACAGGAGCAAAATAATTACTACAATAAAAACAAATCATTTTGTTACCTCAAGATCAACATAGGCGACCATTCTTCCTACTGATTTAATAAACTTATCAAGATCCTGTATGTGAAGGGCTTTAACCAGAAATAACAACAGAAAAAAGTTTAAGACTTCAAAATGGGGAAAGCTTAAATAAACATAAATGATTGTATTCTACTTTTTAAGAATATTAACACCTACATATCAAGGTATCATTGGAGAGTGTGTGAAAGAAGCAACACTCATAGGTTTCAAAACCCTGGTCTAACAACAACGAAACATTCCTTCAAAATGAAATAAACAGGGTAGAAGAAATTATTATGAGGATACAACTATGAAGAATTAAAAAATGATCAATTCACAGAATAAAAGAAAACAATAAACATACCGAGCTGATTCATTCATAAGTGCAAATGGAGTAACACAACCCAAAGGCACCTGGAAAATAATAAAGCTAGAATACGTGATGAGCGAAAAGTATCAGAACTATAGACTTGTTAAGTAACTAATCTATGCAAAACAGGCGCCCAGACTTATAGATGCAAATATTGTAATATAATTTTATGGTGAGACCGAAGTGATTATTTAAAAAAGAGACACGAAACTAAAATGCATGTAGGAACCTCAATTATTTCTCCAACTACTTCTTCGGTGCCATTCTCAACCCTCCTTTTCCAAGTCCAAGCCTTTGAAATAGAACTGCTTAGCTTCAAGTCATAATGAAGTACTATAAACATCAATAAAAATAAATAAAATAAAATTAAAAAACATTGCCATTTGGTGGCTAATGACTGTATTGATATAATCACAACTGCGACGTCCTATTATAGATATATAAAGAGGAAACTAACCTTTTAAATCTACTTTGGTATCAGCCAATGCTAAAACAATATAAAAGCGGTCCTTCTTATCCTAAATGTATAAGAACATAACGATTACTTCTGGCAAACTCAATCTAATATCTCTTTGATAAAATTATGAATTTCTTATGCTAAAAGCGTTAATTCTAAAGTAATTCAATCAGCCATCAATTTCTACAACCACACAAAGCCCTAAATATTAATCTTTTCTGGCAAACTCAATGTAATATCTATTTGATAAAATTGTGAATTTCTTATGCTAAAAGCGTTAAATCTAAAGTAATTCAATCTGTGACAAACTATATGAATCAAATTCAATCAGGGTAATGTTTTCCTACTCAAGTTACAGGTATAGAATTTATGAATCAAGTTAGTATCCATTTTTCTATGCACCAATTACTTTATATTGTTTGTGTTCTAACATAGAGCAGTATGCTACTAATATGAATGAAAAGTAACAAATTTCTTGCCAATCTTTACGTAATGTTGGTAATCTGCCACTTACCTGTTACTCTAATAGTTTCTACACAAATACCAAAAGAGGCTTAACAACAAAGGCAAATGACAAGCACAATCATCGTAGATACAGATAATATGAAAGCAAATTAATCAAACATAATAGAAAATACCTTAACCTAGAAACCAAAATCCCATGTGGATGTATAAAATCAATGAAATCCATATGGATGTATGAAATCAACAAAATCAGTGGATGTATGAAGAATAGTGAAAATCAAGAAACGTAAGTCGGGAATTGAAACAAATGTAAGAAGGAAATACCAACATCACCTTCAAATCGACGGCGTACAGGATATCCTGAGCATTGGCGACCGATGAATTTGGATTGTGCGTGATCGTCAGCGGACGGCGATTTTGGATTTGTGTATATACACCTGGGTACCGGAAAGCCGCATTATTCCTTGAACCGAAGACCCAACAATGATTGCAATTCAATATGCGACAAGGGAAACGCCGACGGTCTCCCTACCGGTGCCTCAATCAGGCGTAATGGCTGGTGGAGGAGAAGGCGACGGTGAAGAACCGTAGGTGAAGGGGCACGTCTTACGATATGTGTCAAATTACAATTCTATCCATCCTTTATGTATTATAAAGGAGTACAAATAAGCCAATAAAGTTGAATGAACAATCCAAGTGTGATTTTGATAACAAGGCAAAAGAGGTGAAACTTTTTAGATAGAATAGGGATGTTGTTTTTTTTAGAAAAACTCTTTCTGATTTCTTTTGTCTGTGCCACACGGACCACGTGCAATACTGCAAAGGTGTTTGTTTCTCGGAAGACCTTTCTTAAAAAAAGGTTTGTGTGAGATCTCATGGTACAGACTTGTCATAACCATTTTTAAACACCATCACCCACCACCCCCCATGTCCACCACCACCGTCCGCCACCACCACCACCCCCTCCACCAACGTCTGCCTCCACCCACCGTCCGCCACCACCACCACCCACCCACCCACCATCTACCATCACTACCATCGTTCAACATCGCCGTATACCACCACCAATTGATTTTAGCAGTATGCAAACATTAAAAAACAGACACTTTTCTTGTTGCAGACTGCAGAGGTTTGGTCAACATCTTCTCCTACAGATGTGGTCCGCAGATTGCAGATATTTTGCTGCAGAAAAAACAAACAAGACCTTAGTCTATTTGCACTATTTAAACAAACTACTAATTAAACTTTTAATTAACTATTGTTAGTTTATGATCTAAAAATAAGTTAGTGCGTGAGTTAATTTATCTTTAACTATTTGAACAGCTTTTATATTAGTATTGTAAATAAATTTTGGATTGTTGGTTTCTAATTAAAATGGAGAACTTATTCTTTTAAATGACACAAGTCACCGTATCACATATTCTAATCTATATTAAAGACTTATGTCGGTGGCTACAGTGCCATCGACCTTCACACCTCAATACAAATAAACCCTAATCCCCTTGCCCAATTTCTTATCAATCTTCACAGCTACTACTACGATTGCTGCATCTCCGATCTCTCCTCCTCATCCTTCTGGCTCTAAGATTGCTGCATCTCCGATCAACCTCCGTCTCCTCCTCATCCTTCCGGCTCTAATCGTATTCCAAATCACCATCGTAATTGGCGGTAAAAGCAGTCGATTTCACTGGTGGAGGCGGAGGTCGGGGAGGCGGAGGTCGGCGGTGGTGGCTGCGTTGGTGGAGGCGGAGGTCGGTGATGGTGGCTGCGTTGGCGTAGGCCGAGGTCGGCGGTCGGTGGCGTTGGTGTGCGACGGCGGTGGTGGCTGCGTTGGTGGAGGCGGAGGTCGGTGGTGGTGGCTGCGTTGGTGTAGGCCGAGGTCGGCGGTCGGTGGCGTTGGTGTGCGACTCACTAAAGAACTAGGGTTCCACCAGGTTAGTGATCTGTTTTGCTAGTTATCATTATTTTTCTTCTCTCTTTCATCTTAAATGATAATATTAATGATAATGATATTAAATTAAAAAAATAAAAAAGTATTTCTTGATAGTAAATAACAACGATATTAAAAGTAATAACTTAGTTTTTAACTAATTACAATTTTATGATAATATTCTGTCTTATTTACTCATCTGATACATAATTCTCTAACCTAGTTGTTTATAGAAAAATGCTATTTGATTATGTAGTGACACATTTAATTCTTTTTATATATTGACGGATGTATATTTTTTGTTTTGATTGTACGACTTGAGATATTTTGCCTTTGATCCTTCTGGATTTTGGCAGGATTCAAAGGAATTTAAGAGGAAAAAATTAACCACAATAAAACAAAGTAGCGGGTGAAAATAACAAATATATAATTAGTGTTACGTGTATGAATAAACGAGTGAGTCAAATCCAGGATCGACATGTTTAATTTAATGGAGCTTGAGTTTGGTTGGACTCGTCAGACTATGCATACAAATATATCTTGAGAAATAAATGTAATTGCTATGTTAAATGAATTTTAAGATAACTAGGTTTACCCGATTTGCGTGTTGCGCGGAGAATTCTATCATGATCCAAAATATCAAAATCCAAAAGCAATACGTTGCGACGGCATTTGTATGTGACATGATAACGTATTAACTAACAATCGACCCGACTTGTTACACCGTCGAATAAAGCGTTTTAAATTTGACCCACTCATTTCAGAACAAACTTAGGTCAAAGTGTAGACAATGTCAAAACATAAATCATCTCAAAGCATATATAAAAATATACGTGTAGACGTTTTATATTTGATCTGACTCACAACGACAAGTAAACCCTAAATTTTAGAAATCTAAGGAGATTAAGGTGATGTTTTATAAAGTTTTAAAACGTGTTAGGATGTGAATATATCAAAGTTGACCAATTAAATTTTTTAATTAACATTCAATAAACAAATTATGTATAAATTATTATTAGAGTTAATAATATAAATTGTCCCTATTGTTTATTCAAATCAATAGCAAAGTTACTACTTACCTTGCTAACAACTAAAAATAGCGTAGATGATGAAGATGATAATTATTCAAGGGAGTAAATTACCATTTGCATCCTTAAGGTTTAGTGATTTTAACCATTTGCATCTCTACAGTTTAAAGATCCTCATATACCCCCTAACATTTCATTTTTGTTCCCATTTGAATTCAAAACACCAACACCATTAAATCATTTCGTTAACTCTCTTGTTAAAAGATTAAAATGCCCTTAAAATTTAAAAAACAAAAAACGTGGGACCCACCCACATCACCTTCTTTACACATCTACACCACTACGTCTGCCTGAATCTCCCCCACCTTCATCTCCAACAGCCGCCTCTACCCCGCCCCCACCCACTCCGGCCACTCCTCCGCCATCAACCGCCGCCCTTAAAATTTTAAATACCTATTTCAACTTAAAGACAAATTATAGGTTTCAGAATATACCCTCTGACCACACTAAAGATTTTCTCAAGGTTTTGATGTGAATGATCTTCAGGTAAATTCTCAGCAACAATAGTGCGAGACTGCAAGACGATTTACAAACCAATCGTCATTGTTTACAGATCTAAGAACTCCGAAATAGTCAAAAGGTCAACGAGTTGACTAACCTGAAGCTAAGGGATCGAGCTACCATCTGATAAAAAATAACCACATTTCGCAACCATTTCTATATTCACATTCATACTTTCAACAAAACAACATACTAATGCACATTCAATCCTCAAAGCATCAAAAACAAACAAAAAGACCAATTCAACTCATTCATCCCCAAACAAAATCTCCCAAAACAAGAAAAATGAACCTGCTTGATGATCTTTTGTTGAAGATCCTCAGTGAGGACATTCTTCGAACAGTTAGCGATCACAACATCCTGGTGGGAGAAAAACGCATATTGCTGATCATGTTTGCCAGCACCAACATACACCCAATCACTCGAACCACTGCCATTGTTCCTACCCACCACCATGTAATTAAAACAGGGGTAAAAATAACCCAAAATCGGAATATGGGTGTGCGAGCTTGGCACAAATTCAGATGCACGAGCATTGAATTTGAAAGAACTTGAATTGGGGGTCTCTGTTTTTTCGTTGTTGTTGTTAGATTTCGTCTCTTTTTGTTTGATTTCTTGGAATAGGTTTTGGAGATGAAGGTGCGGGATGGTGGTGTAGATGTGTAAAGAAGGTGATGTGGGTGGGTCCCACGTTTTTTGTTTTTTTAATTTTAAAGGTATTTTAGTCTTTGTAAAGAGAGTTAGCGGAATAATTTAACGGTGTTAATGTTTTGGATTCAAATGGGAACAAAAATGAAATATTAGGAGGTATATGTGGATTTTTAAACTGTAGGGATGCAAATGGTTAAAATCACCAAACCTCAAGGATGCAAATGATAATTTACTCTTATTCAAGGTGTTTGATTTAGCTTTTTTAATAAAGCTTATAATTTTTTAGTTTTTTTTAATAAAATAAGCTTAACTTGGTGTTTGATTTAGCTTTTTAAGCTTATGCTTATTAGCTTAGAACATTCACAATCCACTCTCCATCTCCATATCTATAATTATACTAAAATTATTATTTTTTCTCTTTTATTTTTAATAAAATACTGCATCTCCATCTCTATAATTATACTAAAAATTATTATTTTTTCTCTCTTATTTTTAATAAAATACTATTTTTTGTACTTTTATCAGTACATTTTCTCTCTTTTACCCACAATCACTTTCAACAAATATTAAAAAATTAATAGTGATGAACAATGTTTTATCAAATATAGAGATGAACAATAACATATTCTCTATCTCCACTCACAACCACTAATAACCATTCTCTATAATATAACGAACGCACTCACAGATTTATAGAGAACGACTGTGAATGCTCTTATATAAGATAATTTGAATAAGCTTATTTGAATAACGGTGATTTATCTTTATTTAAAAAAGTTTATTTGTGTAAGAGTGTAAGTTACTCATTTGCCCTCAAATTAATTATGCGTTAAATCCACCTTTCTTTAATTTCTTACACTAATAATCTGCATCGTAAATAAAATTTCACACTAAAATCATTTATAGGTTTTGATCATTGCTGAAAACAAAAGTCAAAATCAAAATCTCATATCAAATCGAAATTCCATATAATCAATTGAAAATCAACGACGAATTCCATTTAAATGACTTGGATCAATTTAGGGGTAAAATAGAGTTTTGAACTTTTATACTTTTGTATATTTTGTCAGATTTTATTTATATATTTTAAATATTTATATATCTTTCTCAAAAGACTCACAATCTTCACCATTATCACAAGTAAATTCTCATCTTCACCATCAAACACAACCCACCACCACCACCGGTTGAACACCACCATACACCAACATCATCATCCCCATCGTTCCTATTCCCTTCTTCGTCTTTCACGCTATTGTTGACCATCAAAATCGTCGTTACGCTTGTAATCAACCCCGTTGCTCACTACCGGCAAACAACGAGCCGTGAGGCAGATCTACGCAGATTATCGATAAACCACTCATTTTAGTTACTAGCGGTTGCTGGATAGCATACGTGTTGGAGCTAGTGCCTGTTGGTCCTGGTAGAAAATGTTGGAGTAATCAGAAATGTAAGAGGGGTTCAAAGTTTTCTTGAAAAAAATGCCCACATTTGGCTGCTCTATTTTTTATAAGTTTTCTGTTGTAGAATATGAGATTTGTTAGAATAAATTTGGGTCATTATGTTTTGCACCTTGATGTTCTTAGTTTACATTGGTTTACATCAATTTTAGGTTTTGTTAGTGCATTTAGTCTTATTTTATATATGAGCTATTTCATGTAAAAATATATTTGAATTATCTCTTATAGAAGTATGTTCATAAAAATAAAATTGTCACTACAGTTATAAGAAAAACGACATTAACCTTTGTAACCACTTTATATTCACACGTCAAATGGATCTTTGTATTTGATATGGATGTAAAGTTGTATGATACGTGTCATTATATTGTGTGTTTGCTTTATACCATGTATCATTATCAATGTCTCTTTGATTATGATAAGATGACAAACTGCATATGATGCGAGACATTAATTGTGTATCTGTTATTTTCTTCTCATGTCATACAATATGAGAACACAATTGTTGGGACTAGCAAACCTATTTTAAGGAAAAAACCACGAAATACTCAAATTCGATCAAGTTGGTGTTTATTTATTTTATCTTTACATCATTGTTCAGGTATTTGCTATTTTAGGATTAAAGTTCAATTAGTTTGTTATAATTAAAACAATCTCATTTGAACTCATAGAAAGTGTGTGTGATGTTGGGTAATCATTTTAGTGGTCTAGACATGTAAGTCACTCATACGAGTGATGATTGTACTTACGTTATAAACTCCCAATGCCTTATATAAGAGATGGGTTGCACTTACTAATAGTCATCGAATAACTGTTATTTGTTGATGTGTGATTAGTAAAACTTTGTTATTTTAATTGTTGAATAATGAAAAGTGATTTATTGATTGATTCATTCGAATACAAGGCTGCCATATATAATCTCTTGACCATACAAACAGGCATAAATATAGAAACTAGATAATGACCAAATCAAATGATAACTATATAAAATATAGTCCGCTAATACTCCCCCTCAGCTTCAACGGGGAAGAAGTGAAACGTTTAAGCTGGATAGAAAAGTGTCGAACAAGTGTCTCGGAAGACCCTTTGTGAAGATATCAGCGTACTGGTGTGAAGATGGGACATGGAGAACACGAATATGACCTATCTGAACCTTCTCGCGAACAAAGTGAATGTCCATTTCAACGTGCTTTGTTCGCTGATGTTGTACTGGATTCGCGGACAAGTAAATAGCTGACACATTATCACAGTAGACTATAGTGGCTTTGCGAACCGGAACATGAAGCTCAAGAAGTAAGTTACGGACCCATGTAGCTTCGGCACAGCATTGGCCACACCCCGATATTCTGCTTCTGCACTAGAGCGGGATATCGTAGGTTGGCGTTTAGATGACCATGAAATAAGATTATCCCCGAGAAAAATACAGTACCTGGAAGTCGATCTGCGAGTGTCGGGGCAACCTCCCCAATCTGCATCAGAATACGCCACTAAAGAGTGGTTTGGTGAGACCGATAAGTGTAGGCCCAGTTGCAACGTTCCCTGAACGTAGCGTAATACCCGTTTCATGAAGTTAAAGTGCGGTTCTCTCGGGCTGTGCATGAACAAGTAGATTTGTTGAACGGCATAGGAGATGTCGGGACGAGTAATGGTGAGATATTGCAGCGCTCCAGCGAGGCTTCGATAGAGAGACCAATCGGCTAAAAGAGGACCTTCCGTAGCACTTAGTTTTTGAGCTGTATCAACCGGTGTGCGACACGGTTTGCATGAGGACATGTTAGCACGGTGAAGGATGTCCTTGGCGTATTGAGCTTGACTTAAAAACAAACCTTGAGGGTTGCGAGTCACTGTGATACTGAGGAAATGGTGTAGTGAGCCAAGATCGGACATTGCAAACTCGGTTGACAATCGTGTGATAATTTGTTGAAGAAGCCTTGTGTTATTTGCTGTAAGTACAATATCGTCAACATAGAGAAGCATATACGCAAGTTGATAGCCATTTTGGTAAATGAGGAGTGACGAGTCACACTTACTACCATGGAAACCGAGTGATGTTATGAACGTGGAAAAACGAGAGAACCATGCCCGGGGGGCTTGTTTTAAACCATACAATGACTTGCGCAGACGACATACATGATTAGGTAAATGAGGGTTGGTGAAGCCTGGTGGTTAATTCATGAACATAGTTTCTTGAAGAGTTCCATGTAGAAACGCATTTTTGACATCCAATTGGTGAACGGGCCAAGACTTTGAGACTGCCAAAGATAAAACCGTACGAATCGTAGCCGACTTAACGACGGGGCTAAATGTTTCCGTGCAATCGAGCCCTAGAGTCTGAGACTTGCCATTACACACAAGGCGAGCTTTGTATATTTCCAAGTTACCATTTGAGTTGAACTTGTGTTTAAATAACCACATGGACCTAATCACCGATCGATCTGAAGGTCTGGGAACTAACTCCCAAGTGTCATTTACCTGTAAAGCATTAAATTCATCGTGCATAGCACGTTGCCAATTTGGATCCGTTAAAGCTTTTACATAACTTGTGGGGATGGGAGAGATAGTTGAGGTGGCGGCCATGGTATATTTGGGATTGGGTTTTAGAATGCCACTTTTGGCTCGGGTTTGCATGGAGTGGACATTCGTTGGTGGAGGATTGGAAGGTTGCGGCTATGGTTGGGGAGTTTGGTGCGTAGTGGGTGTGGGATCTGTAGCGAGAGAGGTGTTGGCTGGGTTGTATGGGAGGTGGAGGTGGACGGGTTGATGTTAGTTTGGGGAATGTTAGTGTGAGTTGTAGGAGAAGTGGGTGGGGTCTGTGTAAAAGGTGGTGGCGGAGGGTGATGAGTGTGTGTATAAGGTGGTGGGTGGAGAGATAAATGAATAGGTAAATAGATCAGAGGGGTTTTCTTCTAAAAATGTGTAAGAAGTGGGTGATAAGGTTTCATTAAAGGGGAAGGAGTGTTCATCAAATACTACATGACGAGATAGATGAACACGTCCCGTGGTTGGGTCGTAGCATCGATAGCCTCGGAAATCGGGCGGGTACTCAAGAAACACGCAACGCTTGGAACGAGGGGAGAGTTTGTTTTCCTAGGTGGCGGACAAATTGGGATAGCAAGCACATCCAACACACGAAGATGTTCGTATGTCGTTTGACGAAGATAAAGGGCAAATGCCGGAGTTTGAAAATGAAGTGTTTTGGTAGGAAGAATGTTGTGTAAATATGTTGCCGTGTGAAGAGCTTCCACCCAAAAAGTGGAAGGAAGACGAGCATGAACAAGGAGAGCACGTATGATATCATTCAACATACGAATCATCCGTTCGGATTTGCCATTTTTGTTGTGATGTTTGAGGGCAAGAAAAACGAAATTGTAAACCATGGAGGTTAGCAAAATTTTTGAAATCTTTGTTATCAAATTCGCCACCCAAATCACATTGAAAAGATTTAATGTCCGTGTTAAATTGAGTTTTTATGAATTTGTGAAATTTGACACATGAGGTAAAAGTATCGGGCTTGTATTTAAGAGGATACACCCAAACTTAATTAGTATAATTATTAAGTAAAACCATGTAATATGTGTACCTAGAATTGCTCAACACAGGAGATGTCCAAAGATCACAATGTATTATATCAAATGGATTAAAAGTACTAGAAACTGAATCAACAAAAGGTAAACGTCTACTGTTGGACACTTGGCATGAGTGACAAACCGAGTGTGCAATAGTATTATTACATTTAGTACTAAAAAACGATTAAGATAAGCAAAACATTTGATCCGGGGTGTCCAAGACGATCATGCCACGGTGGAGGAGATGTAGACGACAGCAGTGAGAACTCAGGTTGAGTAAATGGATAAAGATCCCCAGTGCTATTGTGTCGGGAAAGGAGGCGTCCATCCTTGAGGTCCTTTAAAGAAAAACCAAAAGGGTAAAATGCTACGATAACTTGGTTGTCACTAGAAACTTTTCTAACGGATAAAAGGTTTTTAATAATATTAGGTGAGTAAAGAATGTGGTTTAGGTGATAAGTTTTGTTGGGAAGTTGGTAAAAGCCATTACCGGAACCTTTAATTGGCAAACGTTGGCCATTGCCGACAAAAATAGGACTTATAGGAAATGAGCTTGGGGTAGTAATTTTACTTGGATCTGCAGTGAGATGATTGGAAGCCCCTGTATCCATGTACCAATTTGGGTCAGTGTAATTCAAATTCAAATTTGCCATGGCAGCACCTATGTCACTCGGATTCAAGCCATTGTTTCCAGTATTGTTAGCAACATTTGGGCCAAAGCCAGGCGAGCCCTGGTATTGATTTTGCGTGAGATTACCCTGGTATGGCTGGCTTGGGTAAGGTGTAGGAGGAGGAGCCCAATTTGTATTGTAGTTTTGAGATTAGCCAGAAGAATGTTGTTGCATTGGGCCAGGGTAATATTGGGAATATTGGTGTTGCTGTTGGTTGGGCCAAGTATACTGCCCCCGTCCCTGGAAGCGACCGCCACCGCGACCAAAATTCCGGCCACCTCCTCTGGCCATTGAGCCGTGGCCACAGGCTGCTTTAACTGGGTCATAGTTATTGCCTTTGTATCCGTTGGGGTATGGGGAACGAGTTGAATCCGAGGAACCCGATGGTGTGGTTGTTGCGGTACGTTCATTGTTGGCCGATTTGTTGGAAGTTAAAAGTACAGTGTTATGATCGGAGCCGACTCTATTAGCTTGCATTTCTTGTTCGGACTCAACCATGCCTCTAGCCTCGTCCCATGTAGGACGATTTTGGTTTATCAAGGCTCCAACTGTATCGTATTCCATGGGAAGACCACAGACCATTTGAATGACTAATCTGCTTTCGGTTACCGGTTGGTCGACGTCTGCGAGTTGATTGGCGATATCCTGAAGCTTTTGACAGTAGTCGTTGAAGGAAGAGCATGAAGACAAGGTAGTATTGGTGAATTTTTGTTCAAGGGTGGCTGCCCTTGCATGTTTGTTGTTGAGGAAGATGTCTTGAAGCTTCACCCACGCTTGTCTGGTAGTGATATCGTCTTCCATTACACGACCTAGAAGCTATCAGAAATAGTATTATAGATCCACTGAAGAATGAGGGCGTCGAGTTCATACCAATCATCATGGTTCGGGTTAGTGGGGGCAGGGGGTTGGGTGGTGGTTATGTGATCCAGAGCCTTATAGGCACGGAGGTTTAGCTTGAATAACTTGACCCATGCGACGTATGTAGTCTTTTTGCCATCTAGGGTACGGATCTTGGTGTTGATATTTTGAACAGAGAAGGCGGGATGAAGGGAAGGTTTTGGTGGGTTAGGGTTTGAAGTTTCACTTGAAGGGTTTGAAGTTTCACTTGAAGGGTTTGAAGTTTCACTTTCATCTCCCATGGTGAAGAGATGAACGATGGTAGAAAGAAAAAAAAATAGGGTTTTCTAACCTAAGCTCTGATTACCATGTTGAATAATGAAAAGTGATTTATTATTGATTCATTCGAATATACAATCTCTTGACCATACAAATAGGCATAAATATAGAAACTAGATATTGACCAAATCAAATGATTAATGACTATATGATAAAGGTCGTCAAATCATTAGAAAAACCTATTAACCGTGAGAACTATGATAAGTATAATATCGTACCCTGCTAATTAAACGATAATCATTCTCCCTTCTTGGAATCACTTCAACTATCTTTGGAAATTTCAAATTATATAGTGAAAGAACACAAATTATCTACTAAAAAGCCAAATATTAATATACTACTAATCATCTATACTTGTGGACATATAATCTAATTATTTTATCTTCGATTTATGTATTATTAGTGAAAATGCCACGCGTTGCGGCGGTATAGTCGTTGCGCGATTTTTGAGAATTCGATTTTACTCGGTATCGGCTCGGTACGTTATAACGTAATTAAAAAATCAAAATATAATTATTAAAAAAAATTGTCACCACAAATTACCATCTTGATTGTTATTGAGTTGTTAATAACCGACAAGGGAAGTGAGAAGAGGGATTAGTGCTTAATCGAAATGAATGAACGACATTGAAAGTAAATGACGTTTTTGTTTGGCCACATGTATATGCTTTAGCATTTGTATTATAATTATCATATATTATTATTTTATTATAAGGGCATAAATATAATAAAATGGTTAATTTTTTTAAAATTTAAGCATGACTTTTCATACGAGTGTCTTAATCTATATGTAAAACTATTATTCTATTCTAGTTTCACTTCATAAATATTAAAATTATTAAACTCACAATATGCCCTTAGAAAAATATTAGTATTACAGTTATTATAAATATTAAATATATATAAGCTATATACTAAGAGTAAATTACCGTTTGCATCCCTGAGGTTTGGTGATTTTAACCATTTGCATCCTACAGTTTAAAAATCCTCATATACCCCCTAACGTTTTATTTTTGTTCTCATTTGCATCCAAATGACTAACGACGTCAAATAATTCAGTTAATTTTTATAAAATGACAAAATTACCCTCGACTTGAATAAGCCCTGGAAATCCCCAAATCATCATCTTCTTCAACCCCTCTTCACCTCATTTCAATAATCTTGAGTATACCCAGGATCTGATGTAATCCCTGCCGTTGATTGGATCATCTGTATTCCTTCCGGTTGCGACGACAGCATCGCTACCTTCTGTGGCAGTGGTGGTTGTTGTTGTTGTGGAGCGAATAACGGTTGAGCCGCCTTCGGTTGTAGCCGTTACATGGCGTTTAAACCGATTGCTCACGGTAGACGTCGGTTGGGAGCCGCTGAACCGCGTAGTAACCCTGGCCTTGAGCTTGAGCTTGACCGTGACCGACGGGACCGGTTACCGGTCTAGCCATGGGTGCGTGGTACATAACAGACGGAGTAGGAACCATGTAAACCGGTTGTTGATCGGTTGAAACGGTGGATTGCATGAATCCGTCGGAGATTTGGTATCCCGGTGTCGGAGACGGTACGCTTCCCGGCAGCGTGGTGGAAACTACTTTCTTCGTCGACCTCTGGACGTAATACTCACCGGAATAACCACCGGCGAGGTTGTTATCATCACTCTGTTTGTTGTACAGATTCTGTTGCTGATCCTTTTCAATTTGCAATCTCCGCAGATCCTGTATATGCTTCTGTATCCGATCCGCTGCGATTCCACGATCATCTAACATCGCGACGTCCGGTTCATGATGACGAATCATCGGATCCCTCACCGGAAGATCTCGAGCTGCGATTCGATTTTTGTTTCTAAAACTGATCTACATGCGTCAGATCTCGAGATTTGAGAGCGGTGATTAAACGCTTGTGGGTGGTTGGATTTTTCCGTCGGAAAAAGTGTTGTACAGTTGTGGGATAGTTTTGGTTTAGGGTTAGATTTTGAAGACGATGATGAATCAGAATATTCCACCGGAGGAATTGTGATTTGGGATTTGAGTCACGATGTGAAGATGATTGGGGAAGATGATTGAAATGAGGTGAAGAGGGGTTGAAGAAGATGATAATTTGGGGATTTCCAGGGCTTGTTCAAGTCGAAGGTAAATTTATCATTTTATAAAAAGTTAACTGAATTATTTAACGTCGTTAGTCATTTGGATGCAAATAGGAACAAAATAAAACGTTAGGGAGTATATGGAGATTTTTAAACTGTAGGGATGCAAATGATTAAAATCACCAAACCTCAGGGATATAAAAAGTAATTTACTCTATACATAAATATTTAAATAAATAGTACTTAATTTAAATAGTATTTAATTATAAAATATAATTAGTAAATATAATTTAAATATCAATTTATAATATACTTAATTACATGGGTGGTCACTATGGTTAGGTCTGATTTCATTTTAGTCCATGACTCTTTGAAGTTACAAGGTTCATTCAATACTTTGCACAAACGTAACAACCATTGTCCTTGAAGCGAGTAGACGTTCAATTTGATTATTAAATTGTATTAATGACTAAAATACTCCTACAATCAAAACACTTCAGCTACCACCACCAGAACAATGATGAATCTGATTGGTGATGGCGGTCGACGATTTTTAAAGGTTGTGGTTGGTGATGGTTGTGATTGAAGGTCGAAGGTGGTGCTAGTAATGATGATGAAGGTTAAAGGTGGTGCTAGTAGTGGTGACTGAAGGTGGTGTTGGTGGTGGTCGAAGGTTGAAGGTGGTGTTAATGGTGGTTGAAGGTGGTGGTGGTGGTGAAGGTGGTTGACAGTGGTGGTGGTGGTGGTGGTAACGATGGTTGAAGGTGGTGGTGGTGGTTGAAGGTGCTGGTGGTTGAAGGTTGAAGGTGGTGGTGGTGGTGGTTGAAGGTGGTGCACTGGCGCTAGTGGTGGTGGTTGAAGGTGGTTCTGGTTGTTGAAGGAGGTGCTGGTGGTGACGATGGTTAAAAGTGGTGGTGGTGGTGGTGGTAGGAGATAATAGTGGAGATGGTGAAGAAGAATGGGTGAAGGGGGGTTTGGTGTGGTGGGCAAGGGCATTTTTGTTATTTCACACGCACTTAACAACAAAACTTAACGTCCATTCGTTTTCGGGACCATCGTTGTTACGCTTGTGCAAATTATTGGACCAATCTTGTAATTTCAGAAAGTTCAGAACCAAAAATGAAATCAGGCCTAAACACAGGGATAAAGTTATCATCTTATACTTTTAATATATTATATAGTATATAGATAACATTAATTATTTAATATTATATATTAAAAAAATATTTTCTGTTTATAAAATAAATAAGCATTGGATTCGGTCATCAAGATTAAGATCCGTTGTTGTTTTCCTAACGTTTGTTAATTAAGGTTGAGATAATGACAATATACACAAAACCAAAAACCACACCACTCAAAAGCAGATTGTATTCTGTTTGGTGTTTTCAAAATATATCTTAAAAAAGTACTTGGTTTGGTTTCATAATTATTACAATTAGGTTTTAGGTTTTGTTTGGCATCGTTACAACAAAGATTTAACCAAATTTTTTTTACTTTTTAGTTATTAAACAGCATACTTCAAGTTCTGACTTTTCAATAGAAAAAACCAACTTATAATATTCGATTTAAAACATAACGAATTCGATCAAAACCATATGATAACCAATTCAAACAATCTTTGAAACAAACAATTCATAACTAAACTCTCCTTCGATCTTCCAAAACATATAGTAGCCGTTTCTTTACCACCTCTTTAAGTTTTTTGCTTGCCATTTTCATGTCTTCGTCCTGTTAAAGGTAGAAGCTCCATTACAAGAAAACTATATAATTTGAAGCTTTGTATGAGAATCCAATATAACCGCAAGCTCAAATAACATGTTTTTCCTATCCTCGTCTTCAAAGTATTTATCAAACTTATTTTTCATCGTTGATATCATCTCCATAAAATCAAAGAGTTCATCACCTTGATTAAATAATGTAAGTTATCATCAATATCCATAACCTCATAAAACAACTGATATAATATAACATACGTTGAAACTGAAATCGATCTTTATAAGTTATTGTTTAGAGGAGTCCTAGTAACTTGACCTTGTTAGTTGTATACACCCATCGGTTTGACCTGTACCTTTTTTTATTAATCATGATAATTCGTGTATTCATGATTAAACAGTTCAAAAGGCTTTTTTTTTTCCTTTTTTTTATGTTTAACATCCCTTCTTAACATGTGATAACAAAGGTTTCAATTCAATATTTTTAAACATTTCGGGCTTGATTGTTTTATGGATCTAACTGCTTTCGATTTGGTTGTTTTATCATATGTTTTCACTTTATTGTTACGGTACGAGTCAATCACCTAATATGGAGATAAATATATTACCTAATAAATTAGGTAAAATAACCCTCAATAACCCACCTGCAGCATCATTTGACATATATTATACATAGTGATAACCATTACATGTTATATCCCTCTTTCATTTAAGCAGACACTTCAATAGCCGTCCTAATAGCATGACCCACTACCCATAGTGGTTGTGACCAATAAAATGTGCATCTAATATCATGTATTCATGTAATTGATATGACGGTTTTAACTTTTTGGTTATTTAACATGTGTAGCTTATATGCATAAATGAACATGAACTAATATATTTAATTATTAAAAAAACAATCAAACTAATATATTTATTTATTTTTTCAATTTTAAAGAAATGTGTGAGAAACAATTACCATCATAATTATATTGTTTTTTTTGAGTAAATTACAAATTTTATCCTTTAAGTATATCTAAAATTACGGATCTTGTGCTTAAGCTTTGATAAGTACACTGAGCGTCCTTTATTTAAAAATTTATCATGTTTTATGTCCTTTCTACTAATAAAAGCTAACTTTTTCAGTTAGTTTTTTGTAAAAGACCATTTTAACCCTTACCACTTAAAGGACGAAATCTGTAATTTTTACTAATTTTTATTTTTTCCTTTTTGTTTTTGTTTTATTTACTTTACTTCTCTTTAATTTTTTCCTCTTTCTGACTACTTTTATTTTTATAACTTATTTTCTTAATGATCACTATTTTATTTTCTTCTTTGTTTTTTTTTTTTTATTTTCTTTACTTTTATTTATTTTTGACCCTTTTGTTTAAAGAAATAATCATAAATATTAGTAATAATTTAGTTTTATTTTTTTTAAAATGTAATTTTATTTATAGATTTTTATTTTCTTATAAATTTTTTTATTTGTTTAATTTGTTCTATACCTTTGTAATAAAACTAATAGAAATTAGACAACTAGAAATTTAACTTTTTTGGGATAAGATTTTTTAGTCGTTTCATGTTATTTGATTTAGGGTTTATATTCAAAACCGGTTGGAGAAAGTAAGATTTTAGTTTATAATATGAATTCTTAATTTTCATATTCAATCAAATGGTTGTTTTTAATATAAATATAGTGCGATAGCGCGTAACTTTAATTTAAAATAAAATATACTAAAAGGTTACTAAACAATTACTCGGAGTTTTTAAATAAACAATCATTTAATTTTTTTATTAAATGCACTTTTATTCATGGTTTTATATAAACCATTAATATGATTTTTTATCAATGAAAATCAAAACAAAACCACTAAAAATTAAAATGAAACCAAACCAAACAATTACTAAGGGATTGCTTTGGTTTGGTTAACGATTAAGTTTATTGACCTTTTTCAGTAAAAGCACTTAAATACTCCATATATTAATCAACGTTTATTATACATATAGCTCAACTTAGAATAATTATAACCAAGTAAAATATAAAAAGGCGTATACTAAAATCATACGGTCTCTAATAGGTTCTAATATAAACCGTAAGTCAAACTGTTTAAAATAGTTGAAAATTCTTATACCAAAAGGTAATAAAAAATGATGATGAAACAAAATCGATTACTAGTTTAATTTTTATAACATAAAAAAATATATTTTAAGCTCTCCATCTTGTTCTCGTATGATTAGAAAGGTAAATAACTAATTTTTTAAAACAAAAATATAATAAATTAAAAACCTATAATAAAAGCATGTTTTATAAAAAAAGATTAAAATAATTAGATAATAATATTTCAGATAAGTTTATAAATAAAAGTGATTAAAAAATATAAAGTAAATAAAATAAAATAAAATGGAAAAAGTAAAAGATTAAAAAAATTACAGATTTTATCATTTAAGTAATAAGGGCAAAATGGTACATTCATAAAAAACTAACTGAAAAAATTAACTTCAGTTAGTAAAAAATGGCATAAAGCGTGATAAATATTTAAATAAAAGACGCTCAGTGTAATTATCAAAATTTAAGGATAAGATTTATAATTTTAAACATACTTAAAGAATAAAATTCATAATTTACTCTAGTTTTTTTGTTATAAATATAAGAAATTAAAAATAGTGAATGGTTTATTTCTATTCTTTTATTGTCATTATAATTTATGTCCTGTCTAAATCCCTCCACATGCATAATATGTATTAGAGGAATAGAGCCATAGAGTATATATGGTGATAATCTATGGAGTGAATCAGGGTTAAATTCTTCTTAGTGAAGATGTTAATTAAGGTTAACACCAGTCGGTAGAACTAAGGTGGACACAAACTTCTTGGTCCAGTTCATATAAGGGTATCATCTACGTTAAACAACTTACTCTTAGCTTAATTCAAATGTAATATGACGATCTAAATATTTAATTTCCACTTGCATGTCGTAGTAAAGAAGGACCAAAACTTACCATTGACATTTCAAATTAAATAATTAATAATAACAAGAGAAACTGTACGTTATCATTAATAATAACTTTTAAAAGTCCTAGTAAAGTTAAGAAAAACTATTATTTTTTTTTCTTGAGAAATCCTTATGTTGCTATTATTTTGTCAAGGGCTTATAATCTATTGGTATCCGGATGGATGTGTACATAATGGTGTTTATCCTTATGATATTAAGGGCATAGTAAAATTTTGTGTAGATTAAAAGTATTATTAGATGTGCATGTGTATATGTCGTTCTTAATATAATACTAGGTTAGAGCCCATGTATTACATGGGTTATTTAAATTTAAGTTGTTAAAATCATAAGTTTTTATTAAAAAAAATGGATGTTAGATATTATCATCTTTTGGTAATTAAGAAATAATAAATATTTAAAAAATTATAAATAATAAGTAACGAAGAATAATATTTAGAATTATATATAATAGCTCCAAACAATATTCACCTGCCAATAAAGTTAGGCCAATAAAGTTAGGTAAGACAAAAAAAAATATACATGCATATTACATCGCTCATAAAACAGTAATAAGTTCAATTGCTATATGTTAAGCTAATACCATTACTTGGTATTAGTTGGATAATTGGATTTTGAGCAAGTTAAGTGCAGGATTAAGATTTGCAATTCTTTTACATTATGATAAAATAGATGATGAGAAAGAAACAGGGGAGCTATTTACTTGTAACTAATTGATAAGATGTAGCATAAGTCATTACATAGAAATAGAGTCAATCATAAACAATATTTTAGTTTCATGACTTTAAATACTAACACTTTAAATATAGTTAAGATAATAGTTTTTACATATATACATAATCAAATAAGTACACCGTACCTAAACTGAAGGGTCTTTCATATGAGTAGCACAATTTTAACATCCTAAAAAACTAAGGTATACACCATGTCACCATCATGTGTGAGTAAATCCACAGAGAAGGGATGTCAAAATCTAATTCAAGTGTTTTGTCACAAGTACAATTATAATTTAAATTTACAGAAAATAAAACTACCAAATATTAGGAGCTCTTCTTATGCATATTCCATTGATCATAGGGCTACCGATGATCCATGCAAAGGTAACTACAATTGCCTTGCCCATATTCTTTAAGTCTTGAGTCAACTAACTGTAAGGGTTTATTAGCTCCATTGACACAGAATATGCTTATATTCACAAGAACATGCAACTATTCACAAGAACATGCTTATATTCACAAGAACCTATTAAAAAGAAAATGAATCTCGGATTGTAAATTTTGTAATAACTTTTTATGGGAACTTTAAAAGGAAATTATTCTTGCCTTATATTCCTACAAGTATACACGTCGAACACTCTCATTCCTTTAGGACAGAGTGTTTAGATCATATCAACAAATGGCAGTCAACATAATAATTGTCCTCTAGTAGATTGTCAAACATACTAAAATTTTTCTAGTCATGTTGTGTGATAAGTGAATGAAACACCAAAGCCCTGGGGTCTAGACTCATTCGTTGAAAATATATTTACCCCTTCCAAAAACTTATTCACTACCAAGTTTATATTCGTATTAGGTTCTGTATAGTTTGGGTTCTAGCATTCGCAAGCAACAACTTCAGTTGATGTTAAATGGAGATTGAATAATGTATATGCATTTACATAATCAATTATATGACACTTAAGTTTTGTTGGTTTTAAATTGAGTTCAACAAACTAAAAGCTGACAATTGAACCTTTGCATCAAAGCATTCTAATCAAATCTAAAGAATGCCTTGAATTTAGAGGACTTGTAGATTCATTAAAAATTTCTGGTTAGCATATGATTTACTGATTTGTACTACCAAATGGTCATGAATCTTGAACATTTAACAAAGATAAAAGAAAGATTTGTACCTATATGGTTTTAAAACAGCAGCCAAGTTCCTTAATTGCATGTTAGTGGTCTCCAAGGTTTGTTAATCAACTCTAGTGATTCAACATTATGATCATCATCTTTACCATTCCCTATCATTCCCTCTTTTGGTCAAATAGCATTGCCATAAGTAGAAGTCCCACTGGTTTCAAATAATAGTCTGTCATCAATGACATCCTCCTCTTCATCTCTTTTAGTGCAATGTAAGAGTGAATTTGAAGAAGCCAAGTATAAAAATATACTTGAAACATTTGTATCAGTTTTGTTGGTTTTCATTACAATGTAAAAGTGGATTTGAAGAAGCCAAGCGTACAAACGTACTTGAAACCAAATTTGTTGGCACCTGGCTTATTTCATTCAACATATTAGAACTTCATAAAATAAAATGATTAAATGTACATTTACGTTTTATTTAAAAATAAAGAAAAGAGTAAGCATGCTGCACATTTGTTATCTCAGGCATCCAATTGCAACATTTAAACTAATGCACACTTCATAAAACAAAAACACACAAAAATGCAATTTCTTTTAGTAATATGATTCTCAATGTGCAAAAGAATAAGAACATCTATGTAAGTATTGCACAACATAACAATGAGCGTCAATTAATACCATTAGATGACATAAACTACAAATTATAAACGTGACAATACAAATGCAAATTAATTAGTCTAGAATGCATCAAGTAGTCAGTACCTTTAATCCAAATGATTCCAGATCACATGTCAACCATGTGCAAGTAGTGTGCATTAATTGAACTTAGATTTAGAATGCATTTACTAAAATATAATAGAGAAACTTTAGATGCCTGATTATGTCAAGGTATTAATAGTATTGATTTCGTATTTGCTTAAAGTCTTGACTGCAAAAGTGTAAGCAACTATATATTAGAAGCTTCAACAATTGATATTAACAGAAGTCTCAAAGAACATATACAAAAAAAAGAAAATAGAAAACTTTGGTTTTCTACACCCCCTAAGATATAATCATCATAATTGTTAATATAGAACTTGACACTTTTGTTAGTTGTATTTCAATGACTGAAATAATATTAAAACATTCATAACTATTAATAAAAATCAAACATCTTTCACCCTCTTATGAAGCTATATATAGAAAGACATTCAATTGTGAATGACATTTTGATCTTAGTTTAAACATTTTGATCTCAGTTTAAACTAAACACTATAAATAAATAATAAATCATTTAAGTCCTAATTAACTACCAATGTGTGAGAATTGAGAAATAATAATCCAGTATGAAGTTCTGAACAAAAGCTCATCCCACCCAAAGGGAAAACTAAATTCAAACGCTTAAGAACCCTAACAAACAGAAACAATAACAATTATCTATTTCTACATAATTAAGAAATGTAACAACACGACAATGTAACAGTCCAATTTGAACAAAGCTCATCCCACCCAACTGAATAAATAAATTCAAAAGTCTAAGAACCCTAAAATGATAAATAAAAAAAGAGTAGAAAATATCCATTGTAAACTAATTAAGCTAATCATGACTTTCAAAAGCTACTTTTGATATCATCTTCAAGGTATGTGTATCAAGGTAACAACTGAAATCAATATTGAAATAGAAATGAAGCAGCGAAGAGGAAAAGATTACAATTGTGCAGGGATGACATCATCTGAAAATTACATGGTGATTCAACAACAACCATAAATAGACCAAATATAAAACAATATACAAACATATCCTTCATAGTGAAACACAAATTAGATGAAAACCCTAGAACCGATTAAGAACAAATTAAAAGAAATCAACATGAAAGATTCAACCAAAAGTCATAAAAAGTTTAGGTTGTTAATGATGTACAGAAGATTCAACCAAACCCAAACAAAATCGAAAGAATCACAGAGTAAAACAAAGTTTAGAAGATAAAAGAACAAACCTAGCACAAACGACGGAGAAAGAAGATAAGTAATCAAATGGAACTTGCTGAAAGCGAAGGAGATCAACTGGACGGAGAAACATGCGAAGAAGAGAAGCGGCGGTGGAGGAGACTTGTCGGCCGATTAGGGTTGGAGAATAGATTGGCCATAGAAAAATGGTGAGATGTGTATTGGGGAAGACCTATTTTTCACATATAACCCGAATAGGATCCGCGTGAAGATCCATTGAAAACCTGAGCGGGAAAAAAATAATAGAAAGTGATTGAGAGAGTGACATGTGTACAATACATTGCTTAAGAAATTAACATGTGGCAAAGCAAAGCTTTGTTTATTAGATAGGATAGATTTGATTTTTTTTATCTAATTCGTTATCATAGGCGTGAAGTGACCACTTGTCGTCCCATTAATTTTGTGGTCCACTCTTGGGCTAAGGATTCTCCTTCTTTTATGGCCCATTTCTTTGGAGATTTTGTCCATGTGACATTGTGACTCTCTTTATTGTTTCTTTTCCTTAAATAAAATAAAACAAAACAAAATAAAATCAATTTTTAGAAAATATATAAGTATTATGGCACCTGAACTCCTGAAGCATCGTGCTACTACTTATTTCTTCTTTTTTTAATTAGTATTTATAATCAAATCATTTAATTTGAGTTTTTATCTGTAAAGTGTAAACAAATTCGAAGTAAAACTTTTACAATAACGTTTTTACATCCATAGTCAAGTGAGTTCGATAGTTCTAAAATTAGATCTCCATTGTTGGAGCGAACACAACTTCTATATTAACCGTGAAACTTATTTTGTACGTAGAGATGAGAGTTTGTGATTCCGATAACAAAATAAGAATGAAAAACGAATACGAATGCAAGAAACAATTTAAATTATCTTTTTTATCATTATCAGGAATTACAATGAAAGATAATAAGTGAGATAACTAGACCTTAACCCCTTGAAACTTTTTGGTCTTATAAACTTATAAAGTTGTGATGACTTTTAGGATTTTTAGAAGACATATCATTATGTAACACAGAAGAATGATATTTATAAATTCTATAATCTCAAACTCTAATCGTAATAATTAGGAAAGTAAATATTCATTTTTAACTGGTGAGCATCAGTTGATCTTGATCTCAACATTAATTTGATCTTCGGCTCAGAAATTAACTTTTCAAGAGAGTTTGACTTCTCAATACTTACTTTGCATTATTAACCAAAGTTATTTAAAACTAGTTTTAGTAAACTCGTGTAATACACGGATTGAATAAATAAAATTTTAAAATAATAAAAATTTATTAATTATAAAACGATATTCTAAGATATGATATTATTGAAATTTACATATGAGCACACTATAAGTAATAAATCAGTGATATCAACTTTTTAAACTTTTGTTTTTAAAACTTTTTCCAAAAAAATAAAAAAATAAATATTTTGTTTTAAAACAAATCATAAAAAACGAATTTCATTTTCAACTTTTCTTATTATAACTCTCAGTTTTAATTATTTTTTGTTTTTCAAAAAAATTATATTTTTTAAAAACATGAATTTAAAATATATTGTATTTTAAAAAGAAGTTTGATGTTTAATTTTTTTTATTTTATAAACATTTATTTCTATAAAAATAATATTAATAAAAAAGATCTCTTTCTTAATTTATTAAAAAACTATTTTTAATATAAAAAGTGTTAAATTATATCGTTAATAATTAAGGTAACTATTTAATATGAGAGATAAGCGAGAAAATATTAAAATTATGGTGTTGTCACGTGTCCTCTTAAGTTATTATTTTATTAGAATAGAAAAATTAAAGGCTCTTTAATAATTAATATTACCTTAGTTTTTAGTAGAAACTTAATACATGAGTGTTACGTTGATTATTTTATATCGGCAAAAGTTCATCCCGATTCATTTGCTACAATAACAGTGACTAATTATCATGTATGTTTTTTTATAATATTATTATGTTATTTACAAAAATGTTCATGGAAGGTAATTCGGTGATTTACGTCTGTTACACAAAATTATATATAATGTTGTGTATTGCACTACTATTGCATGGCGCGAAAGAGATTATGTGGCTATTTTTTTAATAATTTGCACCTCATGACGATATGTGATGCCGTGAAACGTTTCATTGGATGACTTTGATATTCGAGTATGAATTTTATGAGTGGTGCTTATACTGGTGCACCACCCTCGCTTTATATACATCATCTATATCAGTCAATGGGTTATACATCACGTATAGTCACTTCTTAGCTAATAAAGCTATAATCCGTCACATCAATCAATTTCCCCTGTACAATAGGTAAGTGCCATTCACTAAAAAAATAAAATCTTAATTTAACATAGTATCATTAACTATGTTTTACAATACTAACGTGCTCTTCAGTATTAATTATGTTTCTTCGTCAAAACTTAGTTCTCGATCATTAACTTGATTCTTCTTTATTAGCAAAAGTTCATCTAGATACATTTGCAATTATAACAACGATCAATCAGAATATAAGGTCGTTTTTTGTAATGGTGTTATGTTAGTTACAAAAATAATATAGTATCGTAATTTGATTGGTTTCTATCGTAATTTGATTGGTTTCTACTTCATTTTACATAATGCTAATGTTGTATGCCACATGGCACAAAAGAGATGACGTGGCTATTTTTGATTGACTTGCTCCTCATGACGATATGTGATGCCATAACACGTTTTATGTGATGACTTTGATGCACAAGTATGAACTTCCTACGTGGTGATTATATTGGTACACCTTCACTATGCGTTCACCATCCATATAAGTAGTATAGTGCTATACAACACGTACAATCACATTCTAGCTGATAAAGCAACAACGTATCACATCATTCCCCTCCTAAGCTTATACAATAAGTGTGCATTAGACACATAAAAAATCTAAAATCACTAATACCCATACGAATCGTACAACACTATACGGCTTATATAAATGTCAGTGGCGTACTGTTAACCTGACTAGTATGTGTATCAATAACCAGGACCTCTTCTAAAAGCTCTAAAATTTTATGACTGAAATCTTTAAATTATATGAAATGATTGTTAGTGGTTGTAAGTGAAGGAGAGAAAAAACATAACTTTTCATTAGTAAATTTAAGAAAACATTGTTCATCCCTTATAAAATTTTTAATATTTTTTAAAATAGTTATAAGTGTCAGTGGCGTACTGTTAACCTGGCTAGTATGTGTATCAATAACCAGGACCTCTTCTAAAAGCTCTAAAATTTTATGACTGAAATCTTTAATTATATGAAATGATTATTAGTGGTTGTAAGTGAAGTAGAGTTCATTAGTAAATTTAAGAAAACATTGTTCATCCCTTATAAAATTTTTAATATTTTTTAAAATAGTTATAAGTGAAGGATAGAAAAAAGATAGTGATAAAGATATAAAAATATTACTTAATTAAAAAAGAAAAAATAAATAATTTTTAATATAATTATAAATTAATAATAAACAAAGCTGATGTAAATGTTCTAATTCAAACTATGCAAGTATGGATTTCATACACCAAACAATGCAAAAATGAGATAAGTGTCAAATTTTCCTTGGATGAATGGATGACATTAATATTATAGAAAAGTCAAAAACCACTTAAACACTTCTTTAAACAACAAGACTTTTCATGATTTCTCCTAATATTTAATCCTAATATAAGTACATTAAATATATATTAATAAACATACATATGACCTTTCACTTTTGAATGTTGCTATATGTTCCCTAAGGGTAAAGAAAGACAATAAAGTAAAGAAAGCGAACATCATGTGGCGCACGCAAAGGCCACACTCTAGATAGCTACGTGTCATTAAATAACACTTTTCTTAAGCCTCCCTTCCACTTCACCAAACCTCCAAACTCACGTTATCTCGATGGGATTCATTTCTTCCTATTTAGACTTTATGTTAACAAATAAATATATAGTTATGTTGATGCACCCTTAGAGCGGGTGAGACTCCAAGAATCGAGAGAAGAGAAGAGAAACAATTTCTTGTGGGACAATTTTCTTATCTGTTTTATTTTCAATCCAAGACTTAAATACATTCATGAAAAGTAAGTGCAGTAAACTAAACGTGAAACATGGAATCATGCAAATAATGGAGATCATGGCACCATGCCATGCAACATGGAATCATGCAAAATGGAATCATGCAAAATGGAATCATGCAAAATGGAATCATGCAACGTGTCTTTAACTAATTAAAAGATAGTGGGTTGACTCAATCAAGCAGTCTTCTTGGCAACCTGCTCTCCCGCTTGGGCCTGGCCTGATGAGCTTGCACAACAGGCTGTTCACCAGTGGAGGCCTGATCTAAGACATGGCCTGCATCAATACCCCCATCCTGAAAATGAACATTGTCCTCAATGTTGGTAAAGCATGGAAATTGTTTCTGCAACCATAAAAGTTCTTCCCAAGTAGCATCTTCTATTGGATGGTTTTCCCATTTTACCAACACCTCCTGACCGCCATCTTTGCTTATTCTGGAATCAATGATCGATTCAGGTAAGTAATCCAATTGAGCTGTCGAGCCAAAGTTATTCAGGTCCCCACTTGCTGTAGTTGTTTTACCGTAACACTTTTTTAACAACGAAACATGAAAGACCGGGTGTATTTTCGATCCCTCAGGAAGTGATAACTTGTAAGCTACCTTCCCGATCCGTTTCATGATTTCATATGCGCCAAAAAATCGTCGTGACAACTTATGACTCTTCCTTTCTTCAACTGACTTTTGACGATAATCCTGTAAACGAAGATAAACAAATTCACCCACTTGAAATTCCTTCTCTGTTCGTTTTTATTCGCCTGTTTTATCATCCGTTCTTTTGAGTGCTCCATTGATTGCTTGAGGCCTTGTAAGAGCTATTGGTGTGCCATCAAAGAAGAATCAATTGAAGAATTCTTACTGTCACCAGAAAAGTATTCATGGATGGTCGTCGCATCTCGACCATAAACTGCTTTAAAGGGCGTCATTTGAATAGACGAGTGGAAACTTGTATTATACGAAAATTCAGCCATATATAGATACCTCTCCCACGTTGATGGTTCATCAAAAACAAAAGCCCGAAGATAAGATTCCAAACACCTGTTGACCACCTCCGTTTGACCGTCAGTTTGCGGGTGGTAGGCACTAGAATGCAGTAATTTGGTGCCTAATTGCTTGAATAGTTCCCTCCAAAATCGGCTAATGAAGATCGGGTCACAGTCAGAGACTATGGTGTTAGGAAGGCCATGCAAACGGTAAATCTCACTGAGGAAAAGGGTAGCCAAAAACGCTGCTGTGTAATGGGTGGGTAGTGATACAAAGTGAACAAATTTGGAAAGACGATCTACCACCACCCATATAACCGTTTTACCACGAGAGGGAGGAAGGTGCGTGATAAAATCCATTGAGATATCAAGCCATGGTGCTTCGGGTGTGGGAAGGGGCTGTAGTAAACCATAAGGTTTGTGATTTGGAGGCTTGATGGCTTGGCAAACTTCACAGGCTTTGACAAAAGAAGTGACATCTTTTTTTAGGCCTACCCAAGAGAAGGCACTAGAGAGCCTTTTTGTAGTACCATTAATGCCTGCATGTCCTCCTAAATAGGAAGAGTGGAATTCGGATAGCAGGGTACTCCTCAAGGATTTAATTGGTGGAACAAGAACCTTTCCATGCACGTAGACTAAACCATCCTTAAATTTGTGGTGTGGAAATGCCGATGGGTCCTCCATAATTTGGGCAACCAGTTGTTGTCCATTCTCTGATGTAGCAAGGTAATTTCTAATTTCATTCAACCATGGGGCTGTGGGATGGGAGAATGAAAAAACCGCAGGAACATCGACCCGACTTAAGGCATCCGCCACCAAATTCTCTCGTCCGAGCTTATATATGAAAGCACCAATGATGCACCCTTAGAGCGGGTGAGACTCCAAGAATCGAGAGAAGAGAAGAGAAAAAATTTCTTGTGGGACAATTTTCTTATCTGTTTTATTTCCAATCCAAGACTTAAATACATTCATGAAAAGTAAGTGCAGTAAAGTAAACGTGAAACATGGAATCATGCAAATAATGGAGATCATGGCACCATGCCATGCAACATGGAATCATGCAAAATGGAATCATGCAACGTGTCTTTAACTAATTAAAAGATAGTGGGTTGACTCAATCAAGCAGTCTTCTTGGCAACCTGCTCTCCCGCTTGCGCCTGGCCTGATGAGCTTGCACAACAGGCTGTTCACCAGTGGAGGCCTGATCTAAGACATGGCCTGCATCATATGTACCATAGGGCATATATTATTATGGTATCATAGTGTGTAATAAATGTAGTTTATGTGGTTGAAGATTTTAATTTTATGATAGATATCGGTTCAATTTTATTAATGGACAAATGTATTAAGCGACGGTAATCAGTTAACTGATCAATTTCTAAATTCCTGATAGATATATCTGTTTGATAAATAATATTCACAGTTCTATAACCTTTATTGCGTAAGACAAAGAAAAAACTATGCTATGCTAGTTCAACAAACAAAGGTTCACTTTTTTTATAACTTTCGTCATATAAACTAATAGAATAAACTTCATATTTCTTCATGTCATCAGCTTGTTTGGGACCTCTTGCCACATCACCACTTTCGGTATTTGAGATAGCGGAAGTCTTAAAACAAAAAACAACCCAAAAACTAACCTAGAAACCACTTCAACATTACAAAGTAACCTAATTTTAAAAAAATCCGAGCTTAGTTTGGAACAACCTTTTTTTTTGTTTTAAGAAGAATCTATATATTTAATTGAAGTTCTAAAACTAATCATTTATCGTAACAATAAGTAATACTTTTTTGTTCGTGTATTTTAATTCATATTTTTAACAAAATTCTGATAGTTTTAGGTACTAATTAATTTGTATGTAATGGCGGCGCTTCCGGTGGTAAAGAAAGTGATGTGACATAGGTAGTGGTGTCATGACCACGTTTAAAAGGTGGTGTTGACTATGGCGGTCGGTTGATACGTATTGATTGTGTCGAGCTAAGTCATATATTGTTTGAGAGATCATTCAACTGAAAAGTGAAAACCTAAGGGTTTATTTCACACAGTCATGTGTAACCTATTTAGAAGGTGACACGAGAAACTCTTCACCCTTTATAAACCGTTCAAGTAATCCTAAATCATATAACTCACAAATAGTCATGCCACACCCACCACTGTCACTTTTTCAACTTGACTCCTCAACTTCGTAATCTTTAAAAAAAATTCAAGTTTAATTTTTTTTTTGAACGGCTAAATTGGAATCACTCACGGAACACTGGAGTATCATCGTGCCACCAGTGTTACCACGCGATCATATTCCACCACCAAGTCACCAATTCAGGAGGAAACTCATAATTATGAGAAAACCCCCCCTTTGTGAGATTCGAACCCATGACCTAATAGGCCCTAAGTCTTATCCCACCACCAAGATGCCGCTGGGCTATAATGCCTTTGGCAAATTCAAGTTTAATTGACAACGTTTTCAACTTAACTAACCCTCAGTTTTCTAATGTTTCAACTTGACACCCCATACTATATATAGTATACGCTTTCAACATATTACTTCTATTACTAATTTTTTAATAACTTTCGTTCACTAACTTTTACTTTAAAATACAAATTTATAGCCGTTTTGGCCTTTTTTTTTTCTTCACTTATCGGTACAATTTTGTTAAAAATGAGATTGGAATCAAAATAGAGAATTTATTGGTATCCTAGGTTACATCAACGTTACTTTCTATATATTTTTGATATTAAGAACATAGATGTCATAACTTTATACTTTTTCTTATTTACTTAATCATATTAATGCTACTTTTACAACGTGACTAACGAAGTATGAAGACACACCGATCGACGGCTTAGTTTCTATTTAAATAACATTTTTCAAACAAACTCTTTTTGGATAACTTTGGTACGGTATTGAGGAGTTTATTGAATATAGATAAGAGAGAGATGAAAAGTCTATAACCAATCCAAGTTATGTCAACTGTTTATGGTCAACTGAAAATATTATTTTTCCTTTCAATTATTATCTTTTTTCAAATATTATCTTTTTTCAATTAGATTTTTTTTATGTTTACAAATGGCTCATATTAAATTAAGTCAAATATCACATGGAACAATTTCTTTTATCAAATATGAGTTGTTATGCCCACATGGGGTAAGTTTCCACGACGTGCCTCGACTAATTAGGGTCACCTTTACAATAATTCAATCCATACTACTTGCTTCTCATTTTATAATGATTTTTTTTTTCAAAATAAAGAAAAGTATTTCATTGTTTATCAACTATCTTAAAGATAATTTAATAGAACAAACTAGTTACTAATCATGTTATGCTTATGACAATTATAGCTCTAACTAATAGATTATTTCAAGAATCACAAATAGCATAAGAACTTATATATAATAACGATTAACGAATCTAAATCATATACTTATTATGCAAATGTATAAATGTGATTACTACTTCACAAAAAGTTACCATAATACTGAAAATTGTTTTCAAGTGAGTACTACATTTGATGCATCTAACACTTGTGGTTTTCTTCGTCTTCCTCTATGTTTCTTACCTATGTTACACGAACTTATTAGTTTTGAGATAGCTAGTTTGACGGATGTGGTAATCTCGAAATTAAAATAAACCACATGCATCGCAAATCAGGTCGGGGGTGTAGGTCGGTTTCCCAAATTAAGGTGTTTGTGGAAGTTGGAACCCCATCTACGTTATATTACTGCCTTACAACAAACTATTCTTTGTTTCATTTTGTAGATTACTCCATTACAACAAAAATTAGTAGTCATTGATATGGATCAATACGTACGTGACACACAACTAGATGAAAGCAACGTGGATGCAACGGTGTAGGTAGAGCAACGGGAGCTCCAAGAAATACTTTAAACAACTATGGAAGAAGTGTTGTGTCGACAACAGTCAAGACCGCCACTCCTTGATACCTTGGTTACTTAGCTAGATTTGTTGTTGGATCGGGGTTACGCATTAACACAACAACCATCGGTATATCAGAGTTATGCAGATTCAGTATTATGTTGTCTTTAAAAACCATAACACAACAGCCATTGGTACAAACAGTTTTGTTTTGTGCAACAGTTGATTAGAAGCTCATGGAGTTCGACCCTGATCTATCAGCAGCGGTTGATCAACAACTCATCTGTTAAGTGCTGATCGGCAATAATTCAGCATATGTGATCGACAGTCATTCAACATATGCTGATCGGCAGTGGATACGCAGTTGGCATGATTCGGCAGTTAAGGGCAAAGTGCTGAATCATGAGTTTTTAGTAGTTTCATTCTCTTCATATATCAACATTTGTTTTTCAAAGTCAGAAACATACTTTGCGTATAAATTTTAATCTAATGAGAAACTTCTTTTAGTTTATGGTCCATTATTTGTTATTAGCAACTTGTTATTTACAATTACATCAAATCAGCATCATATTTTTATTTATTTATTTTAAATTAAATTGCTAACAACTTTAACATTGTTGAAATTATGTAGTAATTCATAGTGATGATATGCCTTTGATACTTAACTTATACTAACTGTTGTTAAATTATGTCTTTAATCTATCGTTGAGGTTCTCCGACGACGATATCCGTGGTTGAATTCCGTCGGCAAGTTCATCACCCACACCATGTTACTAGGTGAAGTATCGCCTACGCAACCCACCTTCACCGAGGGACTCCCAACAGGTTCATCTATAACTGAAAACCCTCTGATTTGTAATGAATTACGCATACAACGCAGGTACACATCATTATCTTTCATTGAATATAACTTGGTGGCAGTTTTTTCAAACAAAAACTAATATATAATTTCATGGTTAAACAAATCAAACTGATCATGAACTACTTGAGAGTGACTAAATAAAGTTTGCAAACAAGTGAACACAAACATATTTTGAAATTCCTCTAATGAACTTTGTCGATCACGAGTTTCAATCCTTGAGCTTGATTAGATTATGACTTATAAACAAGTTTATTACTTATATAATTATAATAATGTATGATATAATCTATAGTTAGATAGCCGTTATAAGAATGATAAATGTTATTATACAAAATTATGATAAAACTAAATAATACATCGCATACTAATAGATAAATTAAACTAGTGTTTTTCTTCCACGAGCGTTGCGCGTGGGAAATCAAGGCTCCAACGAAGCCGTAGAACTAGCAAGAACAACCCAACTTTTTGGCTGATCATCATAGCCTCAAAGCATTGATTAGAACAGATAATTTGGAACACAGTAAGGTCCGATTACGGCTAGGGGCTGGAAACGACAGCCAAGCTTGAGCAACCGAAAAACATCGAATGCGAAGAGTCTCAGACGACCACATCTCCGTCATCATCGACATTGGATATTCCAACACACTACCAACATACAACTTCAACCATACGATCTAGATCAAAATTCACACCACACCATGACAACATATAAACAGATTAATCACTGCTCAGAATGATGCCTGGTTATGGCTGCACGTCAGAAATAGCTGCCAAGCCAAAGCAACCAGGGCCACTTTAGAGTATCACCATAGTCGAATAAACCACAAACCAACACTAAGATCTTAACATCTCCGATGAACACATCTTCATCATTGCCAACAGCGGACTAAAAAAAATAACTATTCTTTCGAACAACAATTAATATAAAGGTAGATATCAGTTTCACTACATCATCGACATGCAGAAACAATCAAATCAGATCGTATCATCGACACGCCAACAATCAAATGATGAAACAGTAAGTCTCAGATGAGCAACGATCGTCGTCATCGACATTACAATAAACATAATCGGGATCAGTTTTAGATGAGACAAACTTCATAAGCATCAACCTCGTGCACCAAATATCCATCACCAACCTCACCATTGCGACCATCAAGCTCATGTTTGTGATAAGGCACCACCGGTGAAAACGGTGACGGATAGACACAACCAACTGAAACAAAAACCGTGAAAGTTGGACATGCACTAGGCGAAGAAGAACACCTCAGAGACACCGTTGTCGGTGGCCACACAATCAGATTCACAAACCCTAAAGGGGGACGATCGCCGCCATCTGCAAGAGCACCACCAAACCTTCTCCAAACACACTCGGGCGTCCAGACGAATATAACATCCCTACCACCACCATCGCGATGGTGAAAATTAACAACACCAGGGGAAACCGGCGTGGATGCCGACAAGCATTGCAGAAGGTCTTCGGTTGAATGAAGACAACGATGTGATCTGATGTCAACCCACGAACCAGAAACAACAACATCGGCGACGACGACGACATAGACCACCGATAGACCGAACGACGACCACCGCCTGCTCCACCTCAACCACAGAGGGGAGGCGAAGCGGCAACAGAGTCCACCGCCACCACCACATTGACCATCGGCGAGAAAAACGTGAAATCGATGAAACCGTAACCGCCACTGTCACCTTTGCCACCGCCGACGACCACCACAAAACCCAGAAATCCCCATTCAAAGAATGCAAATAAGCTTTTTCTTTCCATATAAACAAAGGGGAGGGGGCAAAATACAAACCCCTTAAACCTATGTGGCCAAATCAAAAACACAAAAAACATTTAAAGAAAACAAATAACCTTTTTCTTTCCATATAAACAAATGGGAGGGGGCAAAATACAAACCTCTTAAACCTCTAAGCCAAATCAGAAACACAAAAAACAGTACTGCTTCTTTCATACTTCTTTTTAAATATATTGGTTAATATGTACATACATATACACACATATACATAATATATATATATATATATATATATATATATATATATATATATATATATATATAACTCAAAACAACTTTATATTAAAGTCTTTTAAATTAAACTATATACTCTAAATAAAAATTAAATATCATTATGTCAGTCAAAATGATTTTAATTTCATCCCAACTGTTTACATCACATAGTATGAACCTTAACTAGTTTATTAGTTCAGTCTCGTAACTGTAGTCCACAAATCCTTGGGAATAATATAATAACAAAATTTTAGAATTAAATTAACTGAAAAATGTTAAAGCAAGATTTATATTTCCTAAATAAAACATGGACGATATTTTGACCTTTTGGGCAGATATATAATCCCTACCTAATTTGCTTTTACGGGTTGTCAACGGCTCCAACTTCCATCTATATTGGCTAAAAAAATAAGTTTATAGTATAAAAAAATTATAATAAATAGTGTTGTAAATAACTAATTAAAAAAGTAAACTACTAATTTAATACATTAAATATTGATTTGTTAATTTCTTTTGCGACCACAAATTCATACATCAATTTAAGCCTACTTTTAAAACTACCCTCAAGACTCAAAGCTTTAATGTTATAAATAGTTGTATTATTATGTAGACATCATACATCATTAAGCTATAAACTTTCTAATATTTTGTTAATTTAATGCCTCCAAACATGAAATTCTCGTGGTAAAATGTGTACTTAACAAAGTAAATGATTACGAGTTCATATCCTGCTAATTGTAAGTATAGTAATTTTAAAGTAAAGTATGCATACAGTAAACAGTGTGTCTGTGATGAAAAAGAATTTTATTAAATTAATGGCAACAGGCACATAGACCGATGGTACCCAAAATGTCGAAACGTTAACTTGTTTTCTCAAGTGGTGAAATGATAACCAGTGATCTTTAGATCAATTTGTCAGGGTTAGATACCTTAAAATCTCATGAAAATATACCGGTGGAAGTTTTGGGTTTAAATCACACTTTTGATAAAAATAAATGGGTCTAGTTGGGCCAAAGGTCCTCATCTAATGTGAATTTCTTCCTGATAATGATCTCAAGTTTCGTATTTACGTAATGGAGATATCTGGTGAGCTAGTAACCCGTCAGTGATTCAATTAACCGCTCAAAGAAAAAAGAAAAATAACATATATTTAAGAAGGATTAATGGATGTATAAGAGCATTCAAAGTAAAATCCTTAAATTATGTGAGTTAGTTTCCTATATTCTAGGGAACGGTTTTAAGTGGTTTGTGTGTGAATGTGAGAGAAAATATTACTGTCAATCGGTATATTTAGGTACTTAATGTTTAATTCCTATAATTTTTTTAATATTTTTAAAAGTAGTTGAAGGAGAGAGAAAAAAAGTAATGATAAAAGTATAAAAAGATTTAGTTTAATTTGAAAAATTAATATTTTTTAATATAATTATATGTATAATAATACGTAATTCACTGTGAATGCTCTAAATTAGTAGTTATTACTATTGCCAATGTGGGACTAACTTATTTGGTAGAGACTCTTGTCTCTTAGATTGTAGGTCCTGAGTTCAAATTCAAACATGATGTATATTGATGTAAGATTTGTCGTTAAAAAAAGTAGTTATTATTACGGGTATATTGTGAGTTTGTGACACCCATATTAGAGACCATCTTCTACGGTGGACGCGAACACACCAGATATCTGACTCCAGAAAGCAGTTATGGGTGACAAAGAAAGGACGCGTACAGAGTTGTCATTAGCATCACCTAACTGTCACTCAACCGCGTAAAACGCGTCTTCTTTTCATATATATACCACTCGCCGGAACCCTAACTAACCACCACAACCACCCCTACAATGGCCAAAACTTCATCCATCAACGAAACAAACGACTTCGAGAAAGTGTTCCGTAAGTTCGACGCCAACGGCGACGGTAAGATATCCATCACCGAACTCGGATCGATCCTCGGCGCACTCGGCTCCGTCACGCCGGAGGACGAACTGAAGGTCGTAATGTCAGAGATTGATACGGATAGAGACGGATTCATTGATCTCGACGAGTTCATCGCGTTTCAGCGGCGAGGATGTAACGCCGGCGACGGTGCGGCGGTGAATAAGGAGCTCCGTGAGGCGTTTGATCTGTACGATCAGGATAAGAACGGTAAGATCTCCGCCGCGGAATTGCATTCGGTGTTGAAGAGTTTAGGCGAGAAGTGTTCGTTGAAGGATTGCCGGAAGATGATCAAGTCGGTTGATGTTGACGGTGATGGATGCGTGAATTTTGAAGAGTTTAAGAAGATGATGAGCAAATAACTACGGTTAATTCTCATCGTCAATCAATCGATCAATTGTTCTGTGTATAGACTCTCATCTTCGTCGTCGTTCTCATCGCTAATCAGGTAGGTTGATTTGCTTCTAGTTTTCGGTAATTTTAGACGTATAACCGCAGAAATCGATACTGCGTTTATCTAATTCATAAATCAAACTTCCACTGTGTAGAACATGTCAAGTCGTGACAGATTTAAGTCGTTTAACATTTTCGTTATATCGTTCTACTGATTATCTCTGTTAATACGGGTTATATGTTGCATACACTATCTACTTTTAAATTGGAGTTTATAAATCTGTAAACTGTCATTTCCAAGTTTACAGCTCTGGAAACGACCATTTACATTTTTTATAAAATGCTGTTTACTTAATTTGTTTCGGACTTTTACATGCTGTATGAATCAAAAATCCCTTCATACATGAAACTTGAACCGTGTAAAACTGTAAATCGTTCTATGAACATGTCAAATTATGACATATTTAAGTCATTTAACATTTTCATTCCATTTTTTTCTACTGATTGTCTCTGTTAAGCGATAATTTGATAGCACCATCTACAGATTAGTTTAAGTTTCTGTTTCTTTTTCCGTTGAATTTGTTTACATAATTCAACTTTTGACTATAGATTACTGTTGACGAATCTGTTTATAACTGGAATAAAGTTGTGAACATGAAATCCAGATGTTTATATTTTTTTATGTTATTTTTGGTGAATCTGTTGTCAATATTCTTAGCTGTAAGGAGAAAGATGGAATCAATTGCTTTTTGTGACACGCGTTTACAGTTCGTTGGGAAAATAACGTGATTATGATCATGCGAAGTTGGTTGGCTTCGGTTCAACTTTCTTCATGTTGAACGATGACTGGTTTAAATGGTTTAGCCAATTAAATAAGACTATTAATATTCTATTTCCGATAAAATAAAACAGCTGAAGTCATTTAAATGGTTATTGCGTTGGTGGTTGAACATTTATATTGGATTATTTAATTGTTTATTTGTAGTGGTAAAATTTTGAACAGCTATTACTTACGGATCATTAGCTTACACGATTATCTTTATATCCCGAGTACGAAACCCAGATCATGTTCAGGAGGAATCTCACATTTGATGTTAGCACTCCTCACCTAACTTATAATATATTTTTTGGTCGCAAGTGAGACTTGAAACCCAAGAGATTTTTTATTTAATGAAGTCTTGAGTCTTGAGGTATCTCACTTCTATTATTTGAGTTAAGAATAATTAGTAATATAATGAGTAAGTGAGGAGTTATTCTAAAAAAAACTTAAATGTTTGTTGACCAAGAAAATTATTATTTATTGACCAAAATTAAATCTTAATAGTAAAACAACTCTGTAAAAATTTGATGATTTAAATACCGCCAAAATAAATGGATAGGTGGTTAATAGTTATAGAATAGTAGTTAGTTATAACAAAACTAAACATTAATATGCTTTCGTTTTTAACAATATTTTTTTAATTTTCTAAAATAAATACATCAATATAAACATCTTGTAGGATTTGAATCCTTGATATTTTAAGTGTGAGACACACTACTTAACAACCATGACATTCATTAAATCATACGCTTTTAGGTTTTTGATTGATTGGCTTTCTCTTTTTCTTATTTGAACGGTGGAGGTTTTATTGATTCATTAGACCGGCAAGATGCTAAGAAGTTACGTGAGAAAAAAACATTTTAAAATTACATAAATTACATAAATGACATAAAGTGTTGTAGTGGTAAAATGCACCATTCTTTCCGGTCTATGTCTTGTATCCCAGCTTGAAATTTGATCCAAAGAAATGCCGAGGATTTGATTTCCTCGATAATTGTATGGTGGAGGGTATTTGGTTGAAGCATAGATTGTTTCTTGACTTCCAAATACTTTAGCACGTGATGATTGTAATTGCAACCAAAATTTTCCTCCTATAATCTTTATAGTGATCTAGCTTTGTCTCCGTGTGTCGCCCAGGGCATAAGGGGCATGATGACTTGACGTCATCCTCACCTTCCTCCGGAGGGATTTGAACGCTCGATAGAATGATATATTGGAAGAATCCGTTGGGTCTTCTAATATCGATAGGTTGATTGTTTTAAATGCCCCAAAAACCTAAGGGTTCCTCCCATATGTGAAAATGCGTGAGGAGATCCACAAGGATCATTGCACCACTAAATATAGAGGAATCGTAAAAAGATAATCGATAATTTGAAAAACTTGATAGTCGTAAGTTTGCTTTTAGATTGAAACTATTTGAATTCATACCAAATATTCACTCGGATAAAACTCAAGTTCCGAAATCAAAGTATGAATTCGTGTGCGTGTCAAGATCGTGAACCGGAAGAGAAGAAGAAAAGAGAGTGATCAATTCTTGTACAAATTTGAAATATTACAGGGATGGGGTAACCGTCTTCGGTAGTTTTCATATACAAATTTTACTGTATCGACCCTAGCCAGGGGCTCTGCCCCTTGGACCCCGCTACTAGAGGCTCTGCCCCTTGGACCCCGCTACTGGGGGCGTTGCCCCTAGACCCCTCGCCAAGGGGGCGTCGCCTACTTTTAACCCTATTACTTATGATGTCTTCTATATTGAAGATCATAATTAACTGAAACAAGCGTGCCATCCGCACCTCTTGACTTGTTTGATAGATATTATGATCACATTGGTAATTAGTCAATTCAATTACAATAAAATATCTTACACTAAAGAACCATTAGCCAAATATATATTTGCGAGTTGACACCGAAAGATTAAGTGATCTCCGGACTCGTGTTCGATGGATCATACGACACATAAGCTCGAATTGGACTAATGATTCAATTTTGAAGGTTGGCCATAGTGGGTAACTTGTCCAGTTTGAGACGCCATCCAAAAAAGTATTTTATTGGAATCCAACAATTCCACGTGAATAGGTCTTCGTAGTATCCAGTGTTATACTCTTCTAAATGATTCAAGAAGAAACGTGTCGCAACCAAAATGGCTTGATGATTACAAAGTTAGGTTGCCACCATCATTAGATCATGCACGTACTACACACGATTGGTCTTCTTCAACGGTACACTCTTAATAATTATGTATCTTATAGAAAAGTTTTCTAATTCCCTTACTTGGTAGCTATCACTACAAGTGATGAGCCGAAAAATTTTCTTGAAGCGGTGCAGAATAAAAGATGGATAAAGGCAATGACAAAAGAGATTAAGGCCTCTGAGGAAATCAAAACATGAACTCTTGAATAATTACCGAAAGGCAAACGGGTAACTGATTCAAATTGGGTCGACAAGATAAAGTATAAGCCAAATAGGGGTTGAAAGATACAAGGCACGTCTGGTAGTAAGGGGTTATACTCAAATGAAAGGCATTGATTTTCATGACACATCTGTCCTAGTTGCCAAAGTTGTCACCATAAGATTACTACTTCGCCCTCAAAAATTCCCTTTGTGGCCCAAAGCGGGCCTCGAGAAATTATTATCGAAAGTAGCTTTTGGTTTGAGTCAGTTGAAGGCAAACCATGCATTATTTACTTTTAAGCCAAGAAGTAATTTTATAGCAGTTCTTATCTATGTTTAGATGTGATCATCACGAGTGATCACGTTAAAAAATCCGACAGATAAAAACATACCTTGATAAAAAAGTTAGTATCAAAGACCTTGGAACCTTAAACTATTTTTTTGGATTTGTGACAACCGACAATTTCATGTCAATACCCGATCTTGATTTGGTTATAATTACACCTATGACACTTGATTTTCAATTTAATTACAGTTATTGAAGTCGTTTTATGCATTGCAAACTTTCGCGTATAACATCTCATGCATCGATAATCCGGCGTAGTTACCATTTTCACACACGATATAAGCACACAAGAACGTTGGTGATAATTAATATATATATATATATATATGTGTGTGTGTGTGTGTGTGTGTGTGTGTGTGTGTGTGTGTGTGTGTGTCCATAAATACTTAGGCTGCGTTTGGTTAGAAGAATGGAATGGAATGGAATGTAATTAAAAAACTAGTATAATTTTCAAGTAAAATTAAGTTTGAGTGAGTAATGAAATGTAAAACCCAAGGGAATGTTTCACCTCAAATTCCCTTGGTTGTGGGATTTCAAATTCCCTCTCTAGGTGGAAGGATTTTGAAATTCCACAACCAAGGGAATTTGAGGTGAAACATTCCCTTGGGTTTTATATTTCATTACCCACTCAAATATAATTTTACTTGAAAAGTATACTAATTTCTCAATTCCGTTCCATTCAATTCCATTCTTCCAACCAAACGCAGCCTAAAGTGTTTTAAAGTATCCTAGGTTCTAATATTAATACATTGGAAAAATTCAAAATTTAAGAAAAACCTTAACGCGTAAATTGATATGTTACCGGAATAAAACGCTTGTAACGCAACTATTAGATAAATGAGTTATTATTAACATATCATCAATATTAAAATGTATGATATTATATGATTTCTTATAATAATTTGTATGTATTTTAAAAGGTAAAAAGTAAAAATATAAAAATGTATAAAAAATTACCATAGTGACACAAATACCACCCAAATACCCCATATTATACAACAATTGAAAAATCAACCCAACCCCCACCCTAAAGCCGTCCCCTTACCCCCCCCCCCTCTCTTCTTCTCTTCCCCATACAACCTCAAAGAGGTGAACTCTTCTTGTTTGACTTGAAGGGTGTAGTCATCCCATTTTTAGGTGACAACTCTTACACATGTTTAAGGCATCATGTTGCCCTTCCAAGAATAGCCACCTTCATCTTCCACCCACTTGACCATAGGTCTTTAGCAAGGCATCAAGAAAGGTGGATCAAAAACATGAACCTTCCTTATAAATAAAGGTGCATAATACACCACCACCACCACCCAACATCTCTTCTCCTCCTCTCCCTCTCTAAAATTTCGGCCAAGGCATCACAACCACCACTCCATTTAATTTTCAACTTATTTTCTTCAAATCTTGGGTGATTCAAGTGTCATTGTGGAAGACAACTGATTTTTGAAGCTCCCAAGCATCCTACAACATCTTCTTCACCTTTTCTTGTTGAATTTTCTTAGTTCAAAGGATCAAGTCTTCTTTTCCTTGCATTTCAAGACTACCATCTCTTCTCCTTGCTTGTTTAAGGTTAGCACCTTGTTTCTAATCTTCCATACATCACCATGAAGCGTTCATGTTCACTAACTCATCCCAAAAGTGCTCTATCAAAGTTTAAAAAGTAACAAAACATGTAAAATATTTTCTGGCAGATTCATGTTCTGTGTTTCCAAGACCATAACTCGACCTAAACATGGTCAAATGAATAGTTTCTTGAGCCTAACATTAACTTTAGGATGTCTAGTTTCTAATCCATCCAATCTTGAAATTTATAGATGAGTATAACCCTTCCAAAACATACAAACAAATTAAAGTGCTGAACCTGAATATTTGACAGAATAAATAGGGCGGAAAGAATGAGTCATAAGTTATGCTTAAAGTAATAAAATGAAGATTTTCTTTCTGTGGTAGCTTAGCTTAAGGTGTTAGGTTTAAAAGTAATATAGGGCTCTATTTGTGAATGTAAGTTTTGACCTCTCAAAAAGGTAAATTCCATAGACATATACAGAAAAGTGCTGCACTGATATATGTTGCTTCATGAACCATTTAGAGGCACTTAAACTTAGTTGTAGGATACAAGCTATACCTTTTTGGAATCCTAAGACATAGACCTAGATATGATAAAAGTATCAGATTTTATAAAAATTCTTTGTACCATGAAAAGGGGATGACAACCAGACCCAAAAATTCCCTTAATGCTGTCAAATACCTATATTAGATAAAAGTAAACTTTTAGAGATATTTGGTAAAAAAAAGTGAAACCCATACACATGGAAAGTATAATACCATTATACTTAATATAAAACACCTTCAATACATTATGTGTCTTTAAGAAAATAAAGATGAAGCCAAGAATCTAAATAAAACATTTACGACTCGACGTGGCTAATTAGTCAAGTGACATTTTCAAAACTAACTTTGTGGATGAGTTATGCATGACCATCTAGGGTTAGTAATCATAACCTCATGAATATACTGTGATTTTGTTTAGGAGATTCCTAGACCAATCATACATACAGGCTATTGCTAGTATTCACGCGTGCAATTGAGGTGAGTTTCACGGCCCCATTTTTGCTCATTTTCTTTTTAGGGGAGATTACATGCAAATTACTAACTTTCTTGGACACATTTACTTGTCAATGATTTCACATATTATATAAGTTGTTTACTTACCATATGAAGTCCCCTGTTATCGAACCGTTAGTTTATTTCCCAAAGCGAGGTAATCATGGATAGTACTATTGGGTTTGACTACCCCGCCCGGGTTAATTACCCTAACCTTGACTGGAGGTTTAAACGGGTGTATTATTAACCTGTTCACACCCATGCTCATGGTTGGCATGGGTAGGGGCAATTTATTACAGTTACAGTCTAGCTTCGGTTGCGGTGCTTATATAATTTGTAGCATTGTATGTACAACAATCAAATCATAGAAAGTATTGTGGTCCTTTACACTATTTACTATTACTTAAAACCTGTGAACTCACCAACATTATGTTGATATTTTTCATGGATGTTTTCTCAGGTAATTGAAAGATGCAACAAGTTAAGCTAGCATGGATCATTTCATGTTTAGGGCCTTTCATGCTGTTTGGGACATTCATTTTCATATATGTCATGTTTTGAAAACAATGCACCTTATTACTATTGCTTCCGCAAATTTAACTCTGAACAATGATGTACCTTAAACTTATTTTGAGACATATGTTTTACAAAACCATGTAGTGGTCGATAAGTGACTATGAAACCATGACGTTCGTGCCCCGCGGGAAACCGCCGTGGTTTGGGGGTGTGACAGGATTGAGGTAGCTAGAACACCAGATGAGTTGGTGTTTAAGTCAACGAAAGTACACTTTGGACGTCCTCAAAGGACAGTGGTCTGACCGATTGTCGTCCTAGTTCATTCCCAATGAAACAAAACCTAAAGCTTGATGCATGTACAGACAAAAAAAAAAGATGTGACATAATATCATCGACTAGTTGAAATTTGCGTTACTTACAAGAAACTAGACCAGATATCGCCTATTCAGTTAATATGCTAAGCCAATTCATCTCTGACCCACAAAAAAACAATACGGAAGTAGCTATTCGTGTTCTACAATACCTAAAAACCATTCCCAGACAAGACATTTTTCTACCAAAAAAAGGAGGTTTGAATCTTATGTCGTATTGCGATGCCGATTGGCTAGAGTGCCAACTCACTCAACATTATAGGAGGTGCTCTGATATCGTGAAAGACTAAACAACAATCTGTGAAGTATCGTTCTGTGGCAACCACAAAGTGAAGTATTATGGGTGTGGTGGTTGTTGAACGAGTTAGAAGTGCATTCAACCGATGCAACGTCTCTATTTGGTAGCAACCTGGCAACAAAACACAACCAACAATCCTGTCTTTCATGAACGAATAAAACATGTTGAGATGGATTTTTTTTCAAAAAAAGCGGTTTGCGGATATTTTCACTAAACCAGTAGGAGCCCAGCAATTACGTTTCCTATTTAACAAGTTGAGCGTTCGTGAACTGCAAGTTGAAGTGTTGGAATCAATCTATACATGCATTGTTTTTCTTATGCATGCTTATCTATATTCTATTTTATCTCTTTGATTACATTAGTTTTTTTTTCTTCCCCTGCTTAAGTGTTTTAGTTGTGTTCAATTTCTTGCCGATATATGTACTCGATTATTTTGTCAATTTTATAATTGAATGAGACACCAAAACTCTTATTTACCTTACTAATTTATAGAATCAAGTAGTGCTCGGCAACCAATGATCCTTAGCCCAACTGGTTAAGGTGAGGTACCATAATATGTAAATAAATAAAGGTAATGGGTTCAAGTTTTCACTCTGAGCAAAATGCTCAGTGTTAAGTCAGGGGGTTTTCTCAGCAATGGGTTTCCTCCTGAGGGGGTTAGGGATGTGGTACCGCCTGGAAAACGAATAGATGGACCCGATTAAGATAACACTTTTCCTTCGAAGTTGAGTCAGACATTTTCCGTTAAAAAAAGTAGTGTTTGGCAGGAAGGTTGGTGGTTGTTTCATTTGAAGTAGCGACTCAATTATTTTAGTCTCTAAACAAAGTTAAAATTCAAAGTCCTTTTCTTGATACCGTATATAGCCTCACGATATGAAAAAATCATGTTATCACAGTTAATTTCTTTAAATACTCTATTTTCTCAACTTTGATGAGATTTAAAAAAAATAAGCCCTTTTCTTCTTCCAGAATTTGTTTTTGGGGCTACTCAAATATTTCTTTGATAGCTTTCTGTACCTAGCTTATTGAGTCATGTACATAGCTTCTGTTAGATGATATTAATTTATGTCTTTATATTGTCTACTCTTGTATTTTTTAGGTCCTTATATGTAACTTAATCCTCCATATATGGTAACTTGTAATCACTCATTCAAGGCAAGGAATATAGATTATTATTTCATTCATGGTATCAGCCTACCATCAAGTTGGTTGAGTTTCCCTTGATCTTTCTGCTTCTCCTTCACCCTCTCGTTCCCCTGCCTTCTTCTATGCTCCACCATTTTTCTTCTTTCTTTCAAGCTTTCCTATCATGGCATCTTCTTCCACCACAAACGTTCTCCCAATGACGGGCTTAGCCCCTATGATTGCTATCAAGCTCTCGGCCTCAAATTACATCTATTGGCGACAACAACTGATACCGCTTCTCTCATATCAAAATTACTTTCTCATGTGGATGGGTCTCAAACCGCCCCTCCACCGGTGATTACCCACAATGATAAAGAAGTTGATAACCCAGATTACATCGCTTAGGCTCAAGCCGAACAACAAGCGATTATCATTCTCAATGCCTCATTGACTGAAGAAGCATTGTCCGTTACCGTTGGTTTATCATTCGCTACGGAGATTTGGGTTGCACTTGAGGCGGCCTTTTGTAATTCTTCTGTTGAACTGGTCCAAAACTTACGTGACAACCTCCGTGCTCTAAAGAAAGGTGACAAAACGGTGGCAGAATTTGGTCTTGCTTTTAAGACTATACGTGATCAGTTATGTGCAATTGGACACCCCGTGGATGCTATGGATCAACTTCATTGGTTTTTATGTGGCCTTGGTACCTCGTTTGAAAGCTTCTTTACTACGATTCGATCACAGCGTCCCATTCCCACTTTGTTGATCTTCTGGCTAGTGCAGAAAGTCACGAGTTGTTCGTAAAAAAATTGCACAATGATTCCTCCGGTCCTGCTGTTGCCTTTCTGGCTCAATCTGCCCGCTCTACAACTGGTAATTCCAAAGGGCTTCTGCCCTCAAATGCCAATCCATCTCGGCCCAGGCAATCGCATATCAATTACCGGCCAACTCGGTCTCACAAGCCTTTCTCTCGTGGCAACAATAGAGGTGGTTTTGGTGGTCAGCCTTCAAATTTTAGACCACCCACTTGTCAGTTATGTAGGAAAACAGGACATTATGCATCACAATGTTATCATCTTGCCTCTTTCGTGGCTTCATCACAATCGACTAAGGAGCAATTGGCTCAAGCTTTCCATGCCCAATGTCATCTAAACTCTGTTGTTCCTGATTGGACATTTGACACGGGGGCTTCCTCTCACATGCTTCCCATAAATGCATTTCTTCCAAATTCTACACCGACTCAAGATAATGAAAAGGTTTATTTTGGTAATGTTCAATCGTTACCTATTACTCATGTCGGTCATACTAAATTGCTTGGTAATCTTGCTCTCAATAATGTGTTAGTTGTACCAAATCTCACCAAAAATCTTCTATCGATTGGTAAACTAACCGAAGATAATCCCGTTGATGTCGTTTTTTCTCATCCATACTTTTATATTCAGGATCGTCGAACCAAGCAAACTCTGGCCCAGGGGTGCCGTGAAGATGGTCTCGATGTTCTTCACAACAACAATGAAGCCTTTGTGTCCACTTACACATGTCCGAAAGCTTCCTTTGAATTATGGCATTCCCGACTTGGTCACGTTAATTTTGATGTTGTTTCTTTGCTTAAACATAATGGTTGTATTTCCTTTACATCCAATTTTACCTAAACCGGGTCTTTGTACTCCGTGTGAACTTGCCAAATCCAAACGTCAACCTTTTGTGCTTAATAATAAACGGGCTTGTTCTCCATTAGAACTTATCCATTATGACTTGTGGGGGCCATCCCCAACATCTGTTAATAATTTTCTATATTATGTTGCATTTGTGGATGATTATTCTAGATTTACTTGGTTATATCCGTTACGGGCAAAATCTGATTTTCTTGAAGCTTTATCCCTATTCATACCCTTTGTTCAAACTCAATTTTCAACAAAGATAAAAACTTTTCAAAGTGATGGTGGCACAGAGTTTACTAATAATCGTGTTCGTAAATTGTTTGAACAAAATGGCACTTTTCACCGCATGTCGTGCCCATATACTCCCCAACAAAACGGTGGGGTTGAACGAAAACATAGGCATATTGTTGAAATCGGATTGACAATGTTGTTTCAAGCCAAACTTCCGGCTCAATATTGGGTAGATGCCTTTTCATCGGCCGTGTTTCTTATCAATCGGTTACCCACTACCACCTTTCAAGGGAAGTCACCATTTGAAATGTTATACCGACAATTACCGAATTATGCATCTTTTCGAACTTTCAGATGTCGCGTATTCCCCTATCTTCGGGACTATGCTCCTAATAAACTGTCACCAAGGAGCATTCCATGCATTTTTATTGGGTACTGCTCTAAATACAAAGGGTACCGATGTCTTGATCCTTGTACCTCTCGTATATATGTTACTTGTCATGCTCGCTTTGACGAACATCATTTTACTCTTACCAACTCCACCACTGCATCCCCTATTAATCTCCTTGAGGTATTCACATTCTTAGACACCAATTTGGATGCTACCAACCCCTCACACATTGTGACATCCGTCACCGAAGGTCCGTCATTTAACGTGTTCGATTAACCTTTGTCAGTCATTCCTCATTTTGATAAACCATCTACGTGGATACCATATTTGCTTTGCTTAGTTATCCTTATATGCGTGTTATCGTTGCTTGACTTGTCGTTATCTTAAGACGTTTTTCTAAGATTTGCCCCGTTATCATTAAACGCACCATTTTTATAAGAACATAATGACACGAATAAGACCATTTTTTAAATTATAAATATCATTAACAACATTTTATCATTAATAAAACAAGACTAATAAATAACGTTTTCAACCGAAACAAAAATTTAGAAACTCGGGGCAAAGTACAGGGACTAAAGGTGACATTTTGCAAACCTGGGATGGGTATAAAAACCCCATTCCAACCATTCTACACATCTTCTTCTTCTTCATCGCCCATCTTCTTCTTCTTCCTCTCTACATCGATCTAGCACCAAAATTCGTCACATTTGTCGCGTTTTTACCGCCAAATCTTGGTTATCTTCGTGAATCCTCATTTCTAGCAGGTAGACAACCTCGCTTACCTTGTTTTTAGCTCGATTTAGCTGCTGCGTTTTCTAGGGTTTCGGGTGCCCGGGTTCATCCGAGCACATGAGGTCGTGTGGGCTTGCATGTTGTATTTTTGAGTGTGCTTCTTGTTTAGACATGTTAGGATAAGTGTTCTGGAGGTTCTTGGTGCGTGAAACCCACGCCCGGAGCAGCTGGACGCTGCTCGAAGTCTCAGCAGTCGCGATCTGCTGTGCAGGGCGACTGGGCCTTCCGGCCGACTGAGCCGTGCGACTGGGGTGAGTGTGCGAATGAGTCCATGCGAATGAGTGTGCATGTGATTGAGTCAGTGCGAATGAAATTGTGTGCGATTGTGTGTGAGTCGTACGACTGAAAGGCCAGTCGCACGGATGAATGTTCAATCGCACGAATGAAGCTGATTCGTGCGAATGAAGGTCCAATCGTGTGTATGGAGGGTGAGTCGTATGACTGGGTCTTGCATGGTACGACTGAATGCTTAGTCGCATGAATGAAGGTTAAATCGTACGAATGAAGCTGATTCGTACGACTGAAGGTCCATTCGTACGAAGGAAGGGTTGAGTCGTGCGTCCGGTCCTGTTGTGTGACTGATGACGGTGTGTGTGTGTGTGTGGATCCCCTTTTCGGAGATCTTACGACGATAAGGTAACATTAATAAAGTGTCATAGATTGACCACAAAGATTAAAGTCAACGCTATCAACAGGCACATACTATTTAAAATAACCTAGTCTGATACGTGTATGCCTGCTTGTGTGTGTACTACCCACGACCGAATAGAAACTGCCCGAATCTATTGACATCATCTTATGCTTTATGCTCATTATTAATGCTTGTCAGTAACTGTCAATAGGTGTTTGACTGTTCATAGCATCCTACCGTTGGGAATATTCATCACACGTGCCTATCATCTGTTCAGTGAGTTTTGTGCACTCTTATAAAACCTTTTTAAATATTTTCAACTTGGGGGAAAAGAAAGCTCACCTATATAACTTGATTTCAGGCACCTTCCTAGTGGAAGTTGGCTACTACTTCTATGAGTATCTTAACTTGCTTATCTTGTGATTGCTGCTAGGTGAACTTGAACTATGTGCTAGGTTACCACTATGTATACTACTTAGCAGTAACACATTACTATGTACTACTATTTGATGTTATGTGTTGCTTGATGCTACTTGAATATGCTATTGACCTTGGATGCTCTCGGCGGTGCGGTTCTTCTGTGTGGTTCTTCTGTGTGGTTCTTCTAAGCCGATCATCCATTACAACCATTAATCCCAAAAATTGGGACCTAAAGATTGGTTTGGTTGTAACCTAAACGTATGCGCTGTGTGGATCTTGCTACGTCATATTAAACTTATTATGCTATGGAAAACCTTTTTATATAACCATTAATCCCGGTAATAGGACCTAAGGATTGGTTTGGTTATAAACTATACGTACGCGCTGTGTGGATCTTGCTACGTCTTAATAAACTATTTAAACTTTGGGAATGTTTCTTTACATCCATCAATTCCCGTGAGGAACCGAACATTAGGTTTGGCTTTAGCTATTTATAACCGGCACAACCGCCTATACATAATTATAGTTGCGGTGGCTCTTATTAAACTTACTGGTTCATCTTAACGACTTTTAATACTTAAAACCTGCGAAGCTCACCAACAATTATGTTGACCGTTTTGAGCATTTCTTTTCAGGTGATCAGGGTAATTGAAGAACTAGGAGTGCTGCCTTATAGAGGAGACCCTAGGATGCATATTGTAATTATTACCCTTGTAAAGCTTGAACATGACTTTTTGTATACTTGTTCCCGAGTTGTGGGAATTTACGTTACAAGTTATTATCAATGTTTATATGATCATCTTATGTCTATGCTTATGACTATGCTGTCGTGAACGTTGATTATACACGACACAAGTCTCCAATTGTGTTCGGGTGTCGTCATGACACGCTTGTCATCATATTATTACTATTGCTACTCTATTTCATACCATGTGTTATGACGATCCCGTCTAGCTCACATTCCCCGTTTTTCCACTATCAACGGGGGTGTGACAGACTGGTATCAGAGCCATTGGTTATAGAGAATTAGGCAATTACACTTGACCTAGACTATAACCTAGGAACCTTCATGTAGATTTGCATGCTTAAGCTTGTGTGCATTTATATATCTCGTGTATGTGTTCCTCCTTACGTGTTTGGTTATCCTTCCGTTATGTGATCTTTACTTTGTGTTTGAGCCCTTGTGCTCGACCCCTATGGGATGCTTCCTATTGGATCTTCCGTTCCCTCTGTGCGCCAAGTTATCATAACCAAATTCGGGTATTTAGACCCGAAAAGATCGTCATAGATCATACATTGCGCTTGACCTCAGATACTGAGACCGACCCGAGGAGGCTATGTCTGAGTCCTTTCAAGGACGCAAGGTAGACAACCTCCGCCAGACTATACGTGATTACATGTTTGGGCTCAGTTGACTTGATGGATTATTATGGATATGATGTGAAGGAAGGTCGGACGTCATGTAACCGGATTAGGCATCATTCTCGGTACATCGGGGTGTGGTGGGAACGCTGCGGGGAACCCTATATATAAACATCACCGGTATACCGAGAATATGCTTAAAATGGACTGCATGGTGATCTGGACTGACTGGAACACGAAACATTGGAATTTGATAAGCAAAGTACTTGTGTATCTTAAGGTGACTAAAGCTTATATGTTGCCTCTTGTATTAATAGAACATGCCGCCTCGAAGATCTACCCGCAGCAATAGTAGCGGAAGTGAAGCCCCGAGGGGTAGAGGCAGAGGCAGGGGTAGACCTCCAATAGCAAATGAAGGCCCTTCTGGAAATACCCAAGGGACTGGAAATGCTGATGTGGCAGCCTTAATTGCTCAACAATTGACTGCCCTGATTCCAACTATTGTAGCTCAGGTGAGCGACGCTTTGCAACAACAAAACCACCCCCACGGGGATGGTGGTAATGAAAACGAGGATAATGGGAACCCGATGGGAATGAAAGCAATCAGGAGACTGGAAATGGTGGTACAACAGGTAATGAAACTGGGGCTGTTAACGCCAAACGGGGCTGCTCTTACAAGGAATTATGGCCTGTAAGCCCCGGATTTCGATGGGAAAGGTGGGGCTATAGCCCTGACTAGATGGCTTGAGAAATGGAGGCTGTGATCGACATCAGTGAATGCCTCGACAGCCAGCGGATCAAGTATGTTACGTGCTCACTGCAGGGCAGAGCACTAACCTGGTGGAACACCCAGGTTCAAGCTAGGGAAGGGAATCTGCGATGCAGATGACCTGGGATGAATTCAAAGCCTTGATTACCGAGGAATACTGCTCTCTTAACGAGATGTAGAAGCTTGAGCATGAGTTCTGGAATCATGCTATTGTAACATCGCGTATACTCGTTAATAAAAGTCAATTTAAAACGTCAATGTTGATGCCACTAATTACAATAATCATAATATAATAATAATATTAATAATAAAATAATAACAATAATAATAATAATAATAATAATAATAATAATATAATATAAAAATATAATAATAATAATAATAATATAATAATAATAATAATAACAATAATAACAATAATAATAATAAAGTCCAGGGGTTAGTTTGTAATTTTTGAAACTTCAATTAAAACATTAAACATAAAATAGCAGAGCCTACAAACCTCAGGGGGCCGAAGTGTAAATTTAAAAAAAAAACCCAGCCCCCTTCCCCGTCGCCTTCTCCGGCCGTATTCCGGCCGTATACCGGCGACCCCAAATGCTCAAAATCGAGCGGTTTTCATTCAAATTAAAGGTCCCGACACCCTCTAGACCAAGATTCGAACACAAGGACCCACACAATTGGAAAAATGAGCTCGTTTACGCGTGCAACCACCGAACCCGCTTACCCGTTCAAAAATCAAATTGAATTGAGCTCGTTCGCTTAAATTACACCTATATAACAGAGGGTAAACCTCCATAATCACACACACAAACTCTCTGTAATCTAATTTGATCAAACACACACCTCTACATCGAAATCAATCATGTCTTCATCGCGGACCTGCAACTCACTCGAACCTTACCTTCGGAGCTTCAAAACCTAAAATTGATAAGGGGCTTCTACTCTCGATCATCATCCGAAGCTTCTTACCAAGTTAATTTGATTGTAATTACGGTTGATCATCGTTCGATTGGCACTAGTCGCGGACCTGTTCTTCATCGAGTTCATCTCCAATCGATCATCATACGGGTAATTAAACATATCAACACACTCGGTTTTTCATGGGGATCAAAAGCCCCATGAATCTAATTGTTAACAAACTCGAATTGAACCTCAATTTGATCGGATTTGAACTAGGGTTCATCCGATTTGGGGGGTTAGCTTGTGTTTGTGTTTAAAAAAATTCGGAAACCATGAACTAAGGCGACTAGATGCTCTAGTTCACTGGTTCCTGCGCTCCATTTCAAACAGGAGGTCCCGGGTTCGACCCCGGGCCACCTCATCTATTTTTTTTGGCCATTTTAAGCCTTTAAAAATTCAAAAAAAAATTCTAAAAATTATAAAAATGTTTTTACAAACATAATAATTTTTAAAACAACTTAATTATTTTCTGAAATTTATTTTAACATTTTATTTATTTTATTAAATGTTTTAAATAAATAAAATTACAAATATTATAAAATCATTTCTACAAAAATAAACTTTTAATAATAATTAATTTATTAAATTATTATTGGACACTATATTACTTATAAGATAATTACAATTTATAGTTTATAGATTCACAGATTATTTACAAAACGTCATTTTGTATTACTTAAATAATTAAATATTTTAATTAATTATCATATAATTGATTAATAAAATTAATTATTTATTTTTCCACACTTTAATAATAAACCAAACAATTACGAGTATTGATACAATTATTTTTATTAAATTCTAAACATAAATACTATCAATAAATTCATTTTACGTATTTCAAGATATTCAAACTAAATAAATTAAAAACCCAATGGAAATTCCAATACATTCCAAATTCTCACATTATTATTATCCTAACTCGAGACACCGTTCCTTAGTTAATCATAAGGAAATCGTAGGGTGTCTAATCTATCACGTCCAAATTCAAATCTCATCAATCAGGTGAGTATTCATATCCCCTTTTATATCATTTCTATTTGGAGGAAATCATGTGATACAATATATTCAATCATGATATTCTATTGTTGTTTCATTCTAAATTCAATTCAAGGCAGGTTATGTTATTACTTGCAATTATGTGAACATACTATGCTAAACTGGACGACAATAAAACCCTAATTCAATCAATCAATCCTGGTATCAATGGTGGATCTACTGGTTTGGATAACCCACCCCATGGCTTACGAGTGTTGATTGTGCCAGAGGCATGAGTCAATCTATGGGTATGTGTGGAGTCTATTATATGCAAGTGTCAAGTCAAGGGGTTTTTTATTGTGTCGGTTTATCTATATGCTTACTATTGCCAATATAAGTCTTAACGTTACCTTGTGAATTGGATTATTCTCAATCAATCAATCAATCTATATGTATACTCAAAACTGTGATTACTCACAGCTAATTGTTAGCTGACTTTATTTCCTCACATGATTTCAGGTTAAGCAAGTTAGTGGACTTCTACATGCTCATATAAGACCCGGACTTAGTCAAAATAAAAGACAATTACTATTGTGGTTTCAATTGTTGTATTTGTGTATGTTAAACTTATGTTATCTTGTAATCTGATTTTAATATTATTCCCACTATTAGACAACCATGGTTATGAACAATCAATCATCCTCGTCCGCTCCGATGATTCCGCCGTCGGTCGGGGTGTGACAGATTGGTATCAGAGCCATGGTTATAGGGAATTAGGTTATTAGAAATGGAATGACCTAGACTATAACTAAGTACCTTTACACATGAGTCCTCTCATGTATTTATATGCTTAGATAAGATTTTGTGTGCCTTATATGTTTATACTTGATTGTATGCCTTATGTGATTCTTCTTATACTTTGATTCATACCAATGCACACACAAATCTTAAATCATATTCAAGGCATTGTGTGCCTAAATCACATGGTTTTCAAAATGAACTTTGAATCGTTATTCGTGGTTTTCAAATCTCGTCAAAGTCTGTGTCTTACAACTTGAAACATGTAATGCTGGAAGAGTGGGGGATGCCTGTATCTCGGGGTGTTCTGTCTAGGCAAGGTATTCGTATAAATCCAAATCAACCGATGGACCTGTCTACCTTACCTGGGAACCCTCGGGATGAGTATCTGCTTATAGGTACGCATGTCTTCAACAAAGTTGTGATTGACCCAATACTTTGATTAGTCAACGTATTCGCTTTGATTTACGAATCAAACGATTACACTCGGAACATATCATCGTTATTATGCCAAATTCTCGATTCTCGTTTCATGTTGTATAGCTCATATTACCCAATTCTCATAAACTATCTCAATGATATTTCAGAATGGCTTCTCGTCAAATCCGTTCACGGTCTAGAAACTCTGGCCGCAAGATTGCTGCCATAGTGGCACGTGAAGTTGCTGCGGTTATCCCAACACTGCTTACCCATCTGAACCAAGGAAACAACGCCGTTCAAAATCAAGCCGCACAAAACCCTCCACGAGCTTGTACTTACAAGCATTTCAATTCTTGCAATCCCACTAAGTTTAGCAGAACCGAAGGTGCCACTGGTCTTTTACAGTGGTTTGAGAGTATCGAGAACACTTTCCTCAATAGTGAGTGCCCCGAGAATCTCAAGGTTCGTTATGCTACAAGTGTTCTTCAAAAGAGAGCACTCACTTGGTGGAACGGGAGAAACGAACCCGTGGAACTGATGCCGCATTAGCATTGACGTGGGATGAAGTTAAGGAGCTCTTGACTCGGGAATTCTGTCCGAGAAATGAAATTAAGAAATTGGAAGCTGAGTTCTGGGACTTAACTCAAGAAAGTGGAGAAAATCTAGCTTATACCAACCGATTTCATGAATTGAGTCTACTTGTCCTCACTGGTTACTCCTTTATCTCGGGCTATCGAGAATACATCGGTGGTCTACCCATGCAAATTCAAGACACGGTGTGGGGTAGGAATCCTGCAACCTTGGAAGATACCATCGGTTAGCTGCTCAGCTAACTGACAATCATGTCAAGGCTGGAACCCTGACTAGGAAGGGTGCTAAGAAGGTGCCCGAGAAACCCTCAGCTGAACCCCCTAAGGAGGAAAAACCTGAACCTTCTCAAAACAAGAAGAGGAAGGCTAAATCCCAAAACTTTGCTGTGATTACCCCTGCTGTGCCAATTAATCAAGTCCCTCCAACTCGTCAACCAGTAGTTAACAACCAACCACTGATGAAAAAGCCCTACGCTGGACCCTTTCCGCAGTGTAACAACTGCAAGTATCACCATCCGCTAAGTTCAATGTCGTCAATGCACCAACTGTGGTCGTTTCGGCCATACATTCAAGTGTGCAAGAATACTGCAAGGTTCCAGTTACTACACAGACTGTTCAGCATACCCGACAATCACGCAAGCAAGAGCTTGTACCAATGCGGGGATCCTAACCATTTCCGCAACCAACGTCCGAAGCTTCTCAAGGTCGTCCTGCAGCTCAAGGTCGAGCATTCAACATCAATGCCCAACAAGCCCAAGTTAGCAACGACGTGGTGAACGGTATGTTCCAATTAATAATCAATACGCTTTGATTCTTTTTGACACCGGTGCGATAAAAGCTTTGTATCCTTAGACTTTGAGCCCTTACTTGCTAGTGCCCGAACCAAGCTAGACAACCCCTTTACGGTAGAGATAGCTGACGGAAAACCCATTACAATTAATTCTGTTATTCCGACTGTACCTTGAATCTAAGCGAGCACGAATTCCCTATTAATCTTATACCCATGCAACTGGGAAGTTTCGATGTCATAGTAGGCATGGACTGGTTATCAAAGAATCATGCCGAAGTGGTTTGTCACGAAAAGACCATTCGTATTCCTCTTCCGACCGGAAGCATACTACAAATCTACGGGGAAAACCTTCCAAAGGGCTTAAACTCTGTCTTGTACAAAGCCCAAAAAGTACCTCCGCAAGCATTACGTGGCTTTCTTAGCCCATATCGTGAAACGGATGAGAAACCTAGGAAGATTGAAGACATTCCGGTTGTTCGAGAGTTTCCCGAAGTCTTTCCCGAAGACTTAACCGGTCTTCCTCCCGTTCGTCAAGTTGAATTCGAATCGATCTGTACCTGGTGCAACTCCCGTGGCAAAATCTCCTTATCGACTTGCACCATCTGAGATGCAAGAACTTGCTAGCCAATTGCAAGAACTGTCAGACAAAGGATTCATCCGCCCGAGTTCGTCACCATGGGGAGCTCCAGTCTTATTCGTGAAGAAAAAGGATGGCTCATTCCGTATGCATTGACTATCGGGAGCTTAACAAACTCACAATCAAGAAACGTTACCCATTACCCAGAATCGACGATCTATTTGATCAACTTCAGGGAGCCTCGTACTTCTCAAAGATCGATCTTCGTTCTGGTTTCACCAACTCCGTGTCTGTGATGATGAGACATCCCAAAAACCGCTTTCCGAACGAGATATGGCCATTACGAGTTTACAGTGATGCCATTCGGGTTAACCAACGCACCGACAGTATTCATGGATTTAATGAATCGCGTGTGCTGGCCATACCTAGACAAATCGTGATCGTATTCATCGACGACATCTTGATACTCCAAATCAAAATCCGATCACGAGAATCACCTTCGTCTAATACTCGAACTTTTGAGAAAAGAGAAACTCTACGTCAAATTCTCAAAGTGTGAATTCTGGCTTAATGAGGTTCAATTTCTTGGTCACATAGTAAACAGCAAGGGAATTCATGTGATCCGCAAAGATCGAGGCAGTAAAGAAATGGGGAGAACCTAAAACTCCTACAGAGATTCGTTCATTTCCTGGTCTAGCCGGATATTATCGACGTTTTATTCCTTCTCTAAGATTGCTGTGCCACTCACTGCTGACCCACAAGGATAAGCCCTTTTCTTGAGGGCTGATCAAGAAAAAGCATTTCAAACCCTCAAGCAAAAGTTGTGTGAGGCGCCGATTCTAACCCTTCCTGATGGAAACGACGACTTTGTTGTCTATGTGACGCTTCAAAACAAGGTCTAGGTTGCGTTCTCATGCAACGAGGTAAAGTTATAGCTTATGCTTCAAGACAATTGAAGATTCATGAGAAAAATTATACGACGCACGATCTTGAATTGGGTGCTGTCGTATTCGCACTCAAAATCTGGAGACACTATCTCTATGGCACTAAATGTGTTGTATTCACCGATCATAAGAGTCTCCAGTACATCTTCAACCAGAAGGAGCTTAACATGAGGCAACGACGATGGGTCGAACTACTCAATGACTACGACTGTGAGATTCGTTACCACCCGGTAAAGCTAATGTCGTAGCCGATGCGTTAAGTCGTAAGGGTCAAGTTATGCTTCAAAGTGTTACCATTCAAACCGACCTCTTGACCGTATACTCGAAGCTCAACACGAATCAGTCACCGAGGGCAACATGTATGAGGAAATGTCATGCGGTGCTGAACTCCAATTGGAAACCAAGTCGGACGGGCTACTGTATTTTCTAAATCGACTTTGGATTCCGAATCGCGATAATCTCTCGAACAACCATCATGGATGAGGCCATAAGGCTCGTTATTCTATTCATCCGGGAGCAGATAAGATGTTCATGAATCTTCCGAACCAATATTGGTGGCCCGACATGAAGAAGGATATAGCCTTGTATGTATCTAAATGCCTCACATGTTCCAAAGTCAAAGCCGAGCATCAACGACCCTCTGGATTACTCGTACAACCCGAGGTTCCATTATGGAAATAGGAAAGCATATCCATGGATTTCATCACCAAGCTGCCTCGAACCGCTAGTGGTCACGATAGTATCTGGGTTATCATTGATCGATTGACTAAGTCGGCTCATTTCATTCCAATTCGGGAAGATTATCGAGTCGAGAAATTGGCTCGTATTTACATCAATGAAATAGTCAGTCGGCATGGTGTACCTTTAGATTATCTCTGATCGCGATGGTCGTTTCATCTCTCGTTTCTGGAAAAGTCTCCAATCAGCTCTCGGGACTCAACTAAATCTTAACACAGCGTATCACCCGCAAACCGACGGTCAGACTGAAAGAACGATATAAACCCTTGAGGATATGCTCCGAGCTTGTGTCATTGATTTCAGTGGATCGTGGGATTCTCATCTTCCGTTGATCGAATTCTCTTACAATAACAGTTACCATACCAGCATCCAGATGGCACCATTTGAGGCCTTGTATGGCCGGAAGTGTCGATCTCCCATTTGTTGGTCTGAAGTTGGTGAATCACAGATTACTGGTCCGGAATTGATACAAGAAACAGCAGACAAAATTCATAAGATCCGTGATAACTTGGTCGCTGCTAGGAATCGTCAAAAGCATTATGCTGATAAAAGATGTAAGCCCGTGGAATACAATGTCGGTGATCTCGTACTTCTTAAGGTATCACCTTGGAAGGGAGTGATTCGCTTTGGAAAGAAAGGAAGCTAGCACCTCGTTACGTGGGTCCATTCAAAGTGCTCGAGCGAATTGGGAAAGTGGCCTACAAGCTTGAACTACCTCAAGAGCTCAGCAATATACATCCGACGTTTCATGTTTCAAATCTCAAGAAATGTCTTGCCGATAAAAATCTCCACATTCCACTCGACGAAGTACAGATTGATGAATCTATGCACTTTATTGAGAAACCTGTGGAAATTATAGATCGGGAAGTCAAACAACTCAAACGTAGCCGGATACCCATTGTCAAAGTTCGCTGGGAATCTAACGTGGCCCAGAGTTCACCTGGGAACGTGAGGACCAGATGAAATCCAAGTACCCTCATCTATTCGTTTCAGCCTCCTTCTGATTTAAATTTCGGGACGAAATTTCCTAAAGTAGGGGAGACTGTAACATCGCGTATATTCGTTAATAAAAGTCAATTTAAAACGTCAATGTTGATGCCACTAATTACAATAATCATAATAATAATAATAATAATATTATTAATAAAAATAATAATAATAATAATAATAATAATAATAATAATAATAATAATAATAATAATAATATAATAATAACAATAATAACAATAATAATAATAAAGTCCAAGGGTTAGTTTGTAATTTTTGAAACTTCAATTAAACTTTAAACATAAAATAGCAGAGCCTACAAACTCAGGGGGCGAAGTGTAAATTTTAAAAAAAAACCAGCCCCCTTCCCCGTCGCCTTCTCCGGCCGTATTCCGGCCGTATTCCGGTGACCCCCAAACGCTCAAAATCGAGCGGTTTTCATTCAAATTAAGGTCCCGACACCCTCTAGACCAAGATTCGAACACAAGGACCCACACAATTTGAAAAATGAGCTCGTTTACGCGTGCAACCACCGAAACCCGCTTACCCGTTCAAAAATCAAATTGAATTGAGCTCGTTCAGTTAAATTACACCTATATAACAGAGGGTAAACCTCCATAATCACAACACAAAACTCTCTATAATCTTAATTTGATCAAACACACACCTCTACATCGAAATCAATCATCGTCTTCATCGCGGACCTGCAACTCACTCGAACCTTACCTTCGGAGCTTCAAAACCTAAAATTGATAAGGGGCTTCTACTCTCGATCATCATCCGAAGCTTCTTACCAAGTTAATTTGATTATAATTACGGTTTGATCATCGTTCGATTGGCACCTAGTCGCGGACCTGTTCTTCATCGAGTTCATCTCCAATCGATCATCATACGGGTAATTAAACATATAAACACACTCGGTTTTCATGGGGATCAAAAGCCCCATGAATCTAATTGTTAACAAACTCGAATTGAACCTCAATTTGATCGGATTTGAACTAGGGTTCATCCGATTTGGGGGTTAGCTTGTGTTTGTGTTTAAAAAAATTCAGAAACCATGAACTAACGCGACTGGATGCTCTAGTTCACTGGTTCCTGCGCTCCATTTCAAACAGGAGGTCCCGGGTTCGACCCCGGGCCACCTCATCTATTTTTTTGGCCATTTTAAGCCTTTAAAAATTCCAAAAAAAAATTCTAAAAATTATAAAATGTTTTTACAAACATTAATAATTTTAAAACAACTTAATTATTTTCTTAAATTTATTTTAACATTTTATTTATTTTATTAAATGTTTAAATAAATAAAATTACAAATATTATAAAATTATTTCTAAAAAAATAAATTTTAATAATAATTTAATTTATTAAATTATTGGACGCTATATTACTTTTAAGATAATTACAATTATATATGTTTTATAGATTCACAGATTATTTACAAAACGTAGTTTTGTATTACTTAAATAATTAAATATTTTAATTAATTATCATATAATTGATTAATAAAATTAATTATTTATTTTTCCACACTTTAATAATAAACGTAACAATTACGAGTATTGATACAATTATTTTTATTAAATTCTAAATATAAATACTATCAATAAATTCATTTTACATATTTCAAGATATTCAAACTAAATAAATTAAAAACCCAATGGAAATTCCAATACATTCCAAATTCTCACATTATTATTATCCTAACTCGAGACACCGTTCCTTAGCTTAATCATAAGGAAATCGTAGGTGTCTAATCTATCACGTCCAAATTCAAATCTCATCAATCAGGTGAGTATTCATATCCCCTTTTTATATCATTTCCTATTGGAGGAAATCATGTGATACAATATATTCAATCATGATATCTATTGTTGTTTCATTCTAAATTCAATTCAAGACAGGTTATGTTATTACTTGCAATTATGTGAACATACTATGCTAAACTGGACGATAATAAAACCTAATTCAATCAATCAATCCTGGTATCAATGGTGGATCTACTGGTTTGGATAACCCACCCATATGGCTTACGAGTGGTGATTGTGCCAGAGGCATGAGTCAATCTATGGTGTATGTGTGGAGTCTTATATGCAAGTGTCAAGTCAAGGGGTTTTTTATTGTGTCGGTTTATCTATATGCTTACTATTGCAATATAAGTCTTAACGTTATCTTGTGAATTGGATTATTCTCAATCAATCAATCAATCTATATGTATACTCAAAACTGTGATTACTCACCAGCTAATTCGTTTGCTGACTTTATTTCCTCACATGATTTCAGGTTAATCAAGTTAGTGGACTTCTACATGCTCATATAAGACCCTGACTTAGTCAAAATAAAAGACAATTACTATTTGTGGTTTCAATATTGTATTTGTGTATGTTAAACTTATGTTATCTTGTAATCTGATTTTAATATTATTCCCACTATTAGACAACCATGTGTTATGAACAATCAATCATTCCCTCGTCCGCTCCGATGATTCCGCCGTCGGTCGGGGTGTGACAGCTATGGTGGGGGCAGGGCACGCAACTTATACTGACCAATTCCACGAGCTGGCTAGACTAGTTCCACACCTAGTCACTCCGGAATCCAAGAGGATAGAAAGGTACATTTGGGGACTCGCGCCTCAAATCCGGGCAATGGTAACTGCAGCTGCTCCTCCTACAATCCAGAGCGCAATTCTGAAAGCTGGCGCTCTCACTGACGAGATGATAAGAACAGGAGTATTGGGTAGGGGAGCGGAGAAAAGGAAAGAGACTGGGGAAACAAGTCGGTCTGGTACCGGAAAGTCTGATAAGAGGACCAAAACGACCAGAAATTTTGTGGCCGTGACTCAAGGGAAGAAGGAATATGCTGGGCTGCACCCGAGATGTGACAGGAGCAATCTTTATCATCCTCCAGCAGCGCCGTGCCGGGTGTGTTTGAACTGCAGACGCCCGGGGCACCAAGCAAGGGACTGCAGAGTAGCGCCAAACCTGGTGGCACCCATCAACGCGGTTAACCCCGCTGGGAATGCCAGGGCATGCTACAAATGTGGAGGCCTCGATCACTTCAGAAACATGTGCCCCTGACTGAATAGGGCACGGGTCAGCAGGGAAACAACCAGCAGCAGATAATGGCCAAAGCGGGTGCGCAAGGCCAATGAAACCAAGGAAATGCTGCACGGGGTCGTGCCTTCGTCATTGGAGCTAATGATGCCCGTCAAGATCCGAACGTTGTCACGGGTACGCACTTACTCAATAACCACTTCGCATCTGTACTGTTTGATACTGGAGCAGACAATAGTTTTATATCATCTGAGTTTGTGCAAATGCTTGATTTGAGTGCCAGTAGACTAGAAACTAGTTACTCTGTAGAAATGGCAAATGGTAGGGTTGAACAGGCAGAGGAAATTATTAAGAACTGCACCCTAATATTGGAAAACCAGGTCTTCAACATAGATTTGATACATTTTGAGTCGGGGAGCTTTGACGTAATAGTGGGAATGGATTGGTTGTCTAAGCATGGAGCCGAGATTGTTTGCTGAGATAAAGTAGTGCGGATCCCCATGTCAGACGGGAAAGTACTCAGAATACAAGGAGAGCGACCAGGAAAGAACTTGAAACTTATCACCTGCATGAAAGCACGCCAAGGTCTACGGAAGCAGTGTTACACTTTTCTGGCTCACGTGGTAGAAAAGAAGGAAGAAGAGACGAAATTGGCAGACATTCCGATTGTACGGGATTACCCGAAAGTGTTCCCTGATGATTTGTCTGGATTGCCTCCTCCACGACAGGTGGAATTCCATATAGAGCTTGTTCCTGGAGCTACGCCGATAGCTAAGACACCGTATCGGTTAGCACCCTCAGAGATGCAAGAGTTATCAAGCCAACTACAGGAACTACTGGAGAAAGGTTTTATTCGACCGAGTTATTCACCGTGGGGAGCACCGGTATTATTTGTCAAGAAGAAGGACGGGTCGTTTCGTATGTGTATCGACTACAGGGAATTGAACAAATTGACCGTGAAAAATCGGTATCCTTTTCCCAGAATCGATGACCTGTTCGATCAGTTGCAAGGAGCCTCGTATTTCTCTAAGATCGACCTTTGATCTGGTTATCATCAACTAAGAGTATTCGAGGACGATATTCCAAAAACAACATTTAGAACTCGTTACGGGCACTATGAGTTCTTGGTCATGCCGTTTGGGTTGACCAACGCACCAGCTGTCTTTATGGATTTAATGAATTGGGTGTGCAAGCCTTATGGATAAGTTCGTGATTGTATTCATAGACGACATACTCATCTACTCCGGTTCGAAGGAGGATCACGAAAAAACCTCCAAGCAATTCTAGGACTGTTGAAGGAGGAGAAACTTTTCGCCAAATTCTCGAAGTGTGAATTCTGGCTTCGAGAAGTGAAGTTTTTGGGTCATGTAGTTAACGAAAATGGAATTCATGTGGACCCCGGTAAGATTGAAGCTGTGAAGAAATGGGATACTCCCCAAACACCCTCAGAAATACGGCAATTCCTAGGATTGGCCGGATACTACCGTCGTTTATTGCGAACTTTTCAAAGATCGCGCAACCGTTAACGCTGCTAACCAGAAAGACAAGAAGTTTTATTGGGGACATGCACAAGAACGAGCCTTCCAGACATTGAAAGAAAAGCTGTGCAATGCTCCAATATTGTCCCTCCCGGACGGAACTGATGATTTCGTGGTATACTGCGATGCTTCACATCAAGGGTTGGGATGTGTGCTAATGCAAAGAGATAAGGTAATTGCCTATGCATCACGACAACTAAAGGTGCATGAAAAGAACTACACAACTCATGACTTGGAGTTGGGCGCTGTAGTATTTGCACTCAAGATATGGAGGCATTATCTATATGGAACCAAATGCATTATTTACACGGATCATAAGAGCCTTCAACATATTCTTGATCAGAGGAACTTAACATGCGACAGCGACGCTGGGTAGAGTTGCTTAGCGACTACGATTGTGAAATCCGGTATCACCCGGGAAAGCTAACGTGGTGGCTGATGCTTTAAGCCGCAAGGAAAGCGTGAAACCATTACGTGCTCGAGCGCTAGGATTGACTATTCAAACCAATCTAACGGCTCAGATTCAAATTGCGCAAAGTGAGGCTTTGAAAGAAGAGAACCTTGCGGGAGAAGAATTTCGAGGGATGGATAAACAAATGAGTCGCAAGGATGACGGCGTGCATTACTTCGTGGATCGTATATGGGTCCCCAGATGGGGAGGTGTACGTACACTAGTCTTGGATGAAGCACACAAGACTCGATACTCTGTTCATCGTGGTGCAGACAAGATGTACCACGATCTGAAGGAGTTGTATGGTGGCCAGGTATGAAGAAAGATATTGCTTTATATGTGAGCAAATGCTTGACATGTTCAAAGGTCAAGGCAGAACACCAGAAACCATCGGGATTATTGCAACAACCTGAAATCCCCGAGTGGAAATGGGAGAACATCACTATGGATTTCATTACCAAACTCCCGAGAACGCCAAGCGGACACGACACGATATGGGTCGTGTGGATCGAATGACAAAATCCGCTCACTTCTTGCCTATCCGAGAAGACTACAAGATGGATAAGCTGGCAAGGGTGTATATCAAGGAAGTCGTGACACGGCACGAGGTGCCGGTGTCAATCATATCCGACCGAGACAGTCGATTCACTTCACGATTTTGGCAGACGTTACAGAAAGCGATGGGCACTCGATTAGACATGAATATAGCCTATCACCCCAGACAGACGGCTAAAGTGAACGAACGATACAGAAGCTTGAGGACATGCTGAGGGCATGCGTTATTGATTTTGGTGGCAGTTGGGATACTCATCTACCGCTGATCGAGTTTTCCTACAATAACAGTTACCATACTAGTATCCGTTGTGCACCGTTCGAAGCGTTGTATGGACGGAAATGTAGATCGCCTGTATGTTGGGCCGAGATTGGCGAAAGCCAGCTAACAGGTCCCGAAATCATTCAAGAAACCACCGATAAGATCTTCAAATCAAAGACAGACTCAAAGCTGCTAGAGACCGCCAAAAGAGCTATGCCGACAACCGTCGGAAGCCACTAGAGTTTAACGTTGGGGATCGAGTGTGCTTAAGGTCTCTCCGTGGAAAGGGGTCGTACGGTTTGGAAAGAAAGGGAAGTTGGCCCCAAGATATGTTGGACCATTCGAGATCACAGAAAGAATCGGTCCGGTGGCGTACCGATTACGGTTGCCACAAGAGCTTAACAGTGTACATGATACGTTCCATATATCGAACCTCAAGAAGTGTTTAGCTGACGAATCACTTCACGTACCTATTGAGGACATCAAGATTGATGAAAGCCTCCATTTTGTGGAGGAACCTATTGAGGTCATGGACCGAAAGGTAAAAAGGTTGAGGCGCAGCAAGATACCTATTGTTCGCGTAAGATGGAATTCCAAACGAGGGCCAGAGTTTACATGGGAACGTGAAGATCATAAGACTCAAATATCCACACCTATTCAAGGATGACACCCTTAGACCTAGCACCAGTTGAATTTCGGGACGAAATTCCCTCAACTGGGGGATACTGTGACATCCGTCACCGAAGGTCCGTCATTTAACGTGTTCGATTAACCTTTGTTATCAGTCATTCCTCATTTTGATAAACCATCTACGTGGATACCATATTTGCTTTGCTTAGTTATCCTTATATGCGTGCTATCGTTGCTTGACTTGTCATTATCTTAAGACGTTTTTCTAAGATTTGCCACGTTATCATTAAACGCACCGTTTTTATAAGAACATAATGACACGAATAAGACCATTTTTAAATTATAAATATCATTAACAACATTTTATCATTAATAAAACAAGACTAATAAGTAACGTTTTCAACCGAAACAAAAATTTAGGAACTCGGGGCAAAGTACAGGGACTAAAGGTGACATTTTGCAAACCTGGGATGGGTATAAAAACCCCATTCCCAGCCATTCTACACATCTTCTTCTTCTTCATCGCCCATCTTCTTCTTCTTCCTCTCTACATCGATCTAGCACCAAAATTCGTCACATTTGTCGTGTTTTTACCGCCAAATCTTGGTTATCTTCATGAATCCTCATTCTAGCAGGTAGACAACCTCGCTTACCTCGTTTTTAGCTCGATTTAGCTGCTGTGTTTTCTAGGGTTTCGGGTGCTCGGGTTCATCCGAGCACATGAGGTCGTGTGGGCTTGCATGTTGTATTTTGAGTGTGCTTCTTGTTTAGACATGTTAGGATAAGTGTTCTGGAGGTTCTTGGTGCGTGAAACCCACGCCCGGAGCAGCTGGACGCTGCTCGAAGTCTCAGCAGTCGCGATCTGCTGTGCAGGGCGACTGGGCCTTCCGGCCGACTGAGCCGTGCGACTAGGGTGAGTGTGCGAATGAGTCCATGCGAATGAGTGTGCATGCGATTGAGTCAGTGCGAATGAAATTGTGTGCAATTGTGTGTGAGTCGTACGACTGAAAGGCCAGTCGCACGGATGAATGTTCAATCGCACGAATGAAGCTGATTTGTGCGAATGAAGGTCCAATCGTGTGTATGGAGGGTGAGTCGTATGACTGGGTCTTGCATGGTATGACTGAATGCTTAGTCGCATGAATGAAGGTTCAATCGTACAAATGAAGCTGATTCGTACGACTGAAGGTCCATTCGTACGAAGGAAGGGTTGAGTCGTGCGTCCGGTCCTGTTGTGTGACTGATGACGGTGTGTGTGTGTGTGGATCCCCTTTTCGGAGATCTTACGACGATAAGGTAACATTAATAAAGTGTCATAGCTTGACCACAAAGATTAAAGTCAACGCTATCAACAGGCACATACTATTTAAAATAACCTAGTCTGATACGTGTATGCCTGCTTGTGTGTGTACTACCCACGACCGAACCGAAACTGCCCAAATCTATTAACATCATCTTATGCTTTATGCTCATTATTAATGCTTGTCAGTAACTGTCAATAGGTGTTTGACTGTTCATAGCATCCTACCATTAGGAATATTCATCACACGTGCCTATCATCTTCAGTGAGTTTCGTGGCCCCTTTTACTCTTATAAAACCTTTTAAATGTTTTCAACTTGGAGGAAAAGAAAGCTCACCTATATAACTTGATTTCAGGTACCTTCCCTAGTGGAAGTTGGCTACTACTTCTATGAGTATCTTAACTCGCTTATCTTGTGATTGTTGCTAGGTGAACTTGAACTATGTGCTAGGTTACCACTATGTATACTACTTAGCAGTAACACATTACTATGTACTACTACTTGATGTTATGGTTGCTTGATGCTACTTGTGAATGCTATTGACCTTGGATGCTCTCGGCGGTGTGGTTCTTTTGTGTGGTTCTTCTGTGTGGTTCTTCTAAGCCGATCATCCATTACAACCATTAATCCCGAAAATTGGGACCTAAAGATTGGTTTGGTTGTAACCTAAACATATGCGCTGTGTGGATCTTGCTACGTCATATTAAACTTATTATGCTATGGAAAACCTTTTTATATAACCATTAATCCCGGTAATGGGACCTAAGGATTGGTTTGGTTATAAACTATACGTACGCGCTGTGTGGATCTTGCTACGTCTTAATAAACTTTTTAAACTTTGGGAATGTTTCTTTACAGCCATCAATTCCCGTGAGGAACCGTACATTAGGTTTGGTTGTAGCTATTTATAACCGGCACAACCGCCTATACATAAGTATAGTTGCGGTGGCTCTTATTAAACTTACTGGTTCATCTTAACGACTTTTAATACTTAAATCCTGCGAAGCTCACCAACAAGTATGTTGACCGTTTTGAGCATTTCTTTTCAGGTGATCAGGGTAATTGAAGAACTAGGAGTGCTGCCTTATAGAGGAGACCCTAGGATGCATATTGTAATTATTACCCTTGTAAAGCTTGAACATGACTTTTTGTGTACTTGTTCCCGAGTTGTGGGAATTTACGTTACAAGTTATTATCAATGTTTATGTGATCATCTTATGTCTATGCTTATGACTATGCTGTCGTGAACGTTGATTATACACGACACAAGTCTCCAATTGTGTTCGGGTGTCATCATGACACGCTTGTCATCATATTATTACTATTGCTACTCTATTGCATACCATGTATTATGACGATCCCGTCTAGCTCACATTCCCCGTGTTTCTGCTATCAACGGGGGTGTGCACACATTAACTCCACATATTCTCCACCTCCTACAGACAATACTACCACCACTCCAACTTTTATTCCTTTTTTACCAGCTCAATCTAAACCTCACACTCCTCTTATGGCTTAACCGATTGGTTCACATCACCCCTCCATTGCTTCGGCCCAACAACCTCACCATCATCTAGTGATACACTGAAGAGCGCCTCTTCTATCCTAATACCGACCACTCCACACAGACCCATATCATCTCAACTGCCACCATTCTACTCGGCTCCTCCAACTGCTCCAAGCACTATTACATCGGATCATACACCATGCTCCGCATCATCCACTAATCCAACTCACACCCCCACCCCTCACCGAACTCCTTTCTTGGTCCTTCAATCGTGGCAAGTTCGTCGAATATTCTTGTTCCACCACCTGCCCATCTCACCCGATCACACGTGCTAAATCTGGGATATTTAAACCACGACATCGTGTGGATTTAGCACACACTGCCAACATTCCTTTGCATCATGCTTTGTTTGCCTCGACCGATCCAAAGACATATCATTCTGCCTCTAAAGACACAAAATGGGTTCATGCAACGGAAGAAGAGCTTCATGCTCTACATAAAAATCAAACATGGACTCTTGTCCCACGTCCAACTAATGTGAATGTGGTTGGCTCCAAATGGTTGTTTCGAACCAAATTCAAATCAGATGGGTCGGTTGAACGTTACAAAGCACGCCTTGTTGCGCAGGGCTTCACACAGGTTCCGGGACTTGATTACTCACACACATTCAGCCCGGTTGTGAAAGCCGCCATGGTTCGTACTGTTCTTTCCTTAGCCATCATAAATGGATGGCGGCTTCATCAGTTGGATGTAAATAATGCCTTCCTTCATGGGCATCTAACTGAAAATGTGTATATGGAACAACCTACAGGTTTTTTGGATCCTCAATTTCCATCCTATGTGTGCAAGCTCAACAAAGCTATATATGGTCTAAAACAGGCACCCAGGGCCTGGTTTCATCGTCTAAGCTTGTTTCTCACAAATACTGGTTTTCCTGTAGTCATGCGGATCCATCCCTGTTCATCTACAAACGTGACTCCTGCATCATGTACCTGCTTATGTATGTTGATGATCTAATTTTGACGGGAAACCAAAATTCCATCATGACTTCGTTCATTTCTAGCCTAAACAACGAATTTGCTATCAAGGATCTTGGGAAACTCAACTACTTTTTGGGACTGGAGGTTACCTACACTCAAAATGGTCTTTTCTTAAATCAATCTAAATACACTTTGGATATTTTGACCCGTGCTAAGATGTTGGATGCAAAACCTGCACCAACACCTTTAAGCACAATGTGTCTTTTGTTTCTACAGGTGCCTCATTTCCGGATCCTACACATTATCGTTCCGTTATAGGTGCTCTCCAGTATTTGAAGATCACGAGACCTGATATTGCCTATGCTGTAAATCAAGTCAGTCAGTTTCTTCATGCTCCTACCACTGCCCATTTTCAAGAAGTCAAAAGAATACTGCGTTATCTTAAGGGTACAATTGCATATGGATTACACTACAATCGTCCTAATCACACTGCGTTACTTGGATACTCTGATGCTGACTGGGCTCGTTGCTTGGAGACCAGACGTTCTACTTATGACTATTCTATATTTTTGGGTGGCAATTCATCTCGTGGAGTGCCAAGAAGCAACCAACTGTTGCTCGGTCTAGTTGTGAATCTGAATATCGAGCCATGGCCAACACTGCAACAGAGATTGTTTGGTTAACTCATCTTCTTCAAGAACTTCATGCTTTACCTCTAGACAGACTGACAATTCTTTGTGACAATCAAAGTGCCATTTTTCTTACTCAAAACCCCGTTTCTCATAAACGGACCAAACATATCGATCTTGATTATCACTTCTTACGCGATTTAGTGGCCGCCGGAAACTTGCAACTAAATTTGTTCCAACCAAGCTTCAGGTGGCTGATATTTTCACCAAAAGTCTACCCAGTTCTCAATTCAACACCTTTCGTCAGATGCTTCGTATTGGTCCACCACCATTCAGCTTGCGGGGGGATGTTAGATGATATTAATTTATGTCTTTATATTGTCTACTCTTGTATTCTTTAGGTAACTTAGTCCTCTATATATTGTAAATTGTAATCACTCATTCAAAGCAAGGAATATAGATTTATTATTTCATTCAGTTTCTTTTTCAAAGTTTTATATTTTGTCGAAAAATGACTTTTAATTACGAAATGGTTCATACCTTTTTTATTATTTCCCTTTAATCTGGGTTGAAATTTGTATATTTTAATGATAAACTTTGTTCAAAGATGGAAATCAAGGACCTTGCAATCAATATGGCGTTACAAGTGAATTTATAATCTGAGGGACATTGATTTATATAAAATCCCGCATGAAGACCTGTGCGTTACGACACGCTAAACCGTAGATCATTAGCATGAACTTAGTAAAACACTATAAAAACAACTTTATACATAAACTAGAACATCAAATGATCGATTACGACTAATGATGGTATAAAGGGTTGTTGATTAAAGGGAAAACATCAACCCATAAAGATAGAAGTTCAAAAACATGCACCACATATTATGCAATGTAAAATTTCAAGTACAATAATCGTATTTTAAACGGTATGAGAAAAAATATGTCACAACAGCCTGAAAATAACCTACTAAAACATCAACCGATAAAGGTAGAAGTTCAAAACATCTGCTTGTCATACAACCACTACAAGAAAATGGTTTTTTGCGACCACTTTTTTTGCGGCGACTAGTGTTTCGTCGTAAAAGAGTCACAAAACGACAAAAAAAAATAACTTTTTTGACTTTTAAAGTCAACAACTTTTTTGCGGCGATTTTTCGTCGCAAAAAAGTTAAAATTAATTATTTTGTTTTTTTTTAATATCACGAAAACCTTTTTTAAGGGCGGGAAAAATCCCGCTTAATCATTTGCGACGATTTTTTCGTCGCAATAAACAATTAAATATTATAATATATAAATAATATTATTTCGTCGCAATTGCTTTATTGCGGCGACATATCGCCGCAGAAAAGAACCCCCATTTAGTCGGGATCAGTTCAAATTTTCACCATTTTACAAACCACCACACCACAACCCCACTACGCACCCCACCCTCACCCCCACTGCGCACCCCACCCTCACCCTCACTGCGGCATTGCGCACCCACCGTCGGCTCCCTCCACCGTCGGCCCCACCGCACCCCACACGACACCACACCCCCACCTCGGTCGCTACTCCCTGTCGCAAGGCTCCACGGTCGTTGCTCCACCTCCGTCGCTACTTCACATACTACCGTCGTTGTTCCACCTCCGTCGCCGCCTCCTTCGCACCATAGCCACCACCTCCACTTCTGATTTCAAGTAATAACCTCAATTTGCCTAATTTTATGTTACTTTGTAGTTAATATTTTGAAATTAGGGATTTTGTGTCCATTTTGCCTAATTTGTAGTTTATAAGGTTATGAACATGGATGTTTAAGTTAGTTGAGATGAAGTATTATGTGTGTATGTATGTATTTAAGAATATATGTATTTAGTGTGTTAATTTTGTGTTAATTTGTAGTTATTTGGGGTTTGAAGTTTATATTGTTATGAAAACATGGATGTTTAACTTAGTTGAGAGAAATAAGAATGTATGTATTTGGTATGTTAATTTTGTGTTAATATGTGGTTCTTGTTTGAAATTAGGTTTAGCAAATTTTATTTTTTAAAAATATGAAATAACATGTATGTAGGTTTAGCAAGTTTTGTGTTATATGTGGTTCTTATTTGGGGTTTTGAAATTAGGGACATGACGGCTGGACATCTTTAGCTCAATGTCGTTATATGTTTGTAAGTTGTTTTAATCTAATGTGTTTATAACTTGTTTTATGTGTTTGTAAGTTACTTTTATATTATTATTAACTATATAATGTGTTTACAGCGGGAAGAAGGTTCTGATGAATCTGGAGTGCCATATTAGCATATCGGCGCTTCTATACCGATTCAAGTGGTAATTTCTATCAACCTGAGCCCGCTGCATACTATGTAAGTAATGTACACGTCTTACAATTTTATAAAATAAAGTAATATATAACATCACCATATATATAACATTGTTTATTCTTTTTTGTAACTATAAAGGAGCAAATGGTCGCGCTTCAACAACAACACCCAGAAATGTCAGAGAAACAGATCATGCGCCAGGTCTTGGGGGAGCGGCCCGGGTGGGAACGTGGCGTCGGTCCAATACCGAGCGTGCCTTCATAACCCCACCTCCACTCATAGAACAGATCAGCGGATGTTCTCACAATCTGAGGTTAAGGAGATGATAGCAGCGAGACTAGCCAGTGAGCAAGAACAATGGCAGTCACAGATGATGGCTAATATGATGGCACAAATGCAAAGTCAAATCCAAAGCCAAGTCCAGAGCGCGTTGAGGAGAAGTGGTCATTCTCAACAAAATGATGAAGATGAAGAAGATGATGAAGGCGGGTCGTCATAGGATGTTCAGTTTGATGGTTGTTATGAATATTTTCAAACATTTGTTTGTATAACTTTTAACTTATTAAATTTGAACAATATTTTGTTTATATGCTCTGTTCTGCGAATAGTTTGATGGTTTTGATAGTGTTTAGTGTTGAACAGCAGGTTGGTACCCAGAAAAATCTGGGTGGATTGCCGCAAATGCAGCAAAATTATTTAAAAACAAGGTTATTTTTTGCGGCGATTTTTCGTCGCAAAAAAACATTGCACCATATTTAAATTTTTGGTCGCAAAAAGTTTTTGGTCAAAAACTTTGCGGCGATATATCGCCGCAAAAAAGAATAGAATCGCCGCAAAAAACAGAAAAATTATCATCGCAAAGATATTCTCCAGAATTTTACTTTTTTTATACTAAGTGGAGCCCACAAAAGAAATCGTCGCAAATTTCTTCGCAAATAACATTTTGCGACCGCTTTTTTACGGCAAGTTTTTTACGACCAAAATGTCGTCGCAAATAACATATTGCGACGAAAATGAAGTCTTTTGCAACGAAAATTATCGCCGTAAAAAAACAATTTTCTTGCGGTGAATGTAAAATTTCAAGTAACAATATTCGTATATTTAACCGGTATGAGAAAAAATCTATCACAACAGTCATCGAATAACCTAGTAGTTTAATATAAAGAGACGTGTTTTCGTATCAACCATATCTTTTTTATCATTAATGTATGGCCTCAAATAAAAGGAAATTAGAGCCTTAGCCGAAATCATACTTCTTATCATAGGATGGATCGAGGTTGTCATAACTCATACCTATATAAACGTGCTATATTTATTTATTAATAATTATAGTACTTGTGCCCAGAAGGTGACCAAGAGAAATTGACGTTACAAGGGGCCCAAATAACTTGTGAGCCCACTTGATGGAGTCTAATGTTTCAACCAATAAAAGTTAGTCATGTGTCACCAAATTTTATTTGTAAAACGTGTATGATTGTGTAAAAATTTCACCCTCAAAAATTAGAAAAATAGAAAAAAAAAAAAACAGAATCAAAATCATGAGGACTCAAATACAACTTCAAACCATTCACCATACTAAGGGGTAGAATCGACTTAAACCGAGAACACAGATCATCATGGACACAATTTACATGAAAAAAGCATCAAACGATCACCGGCAGTAAAGAACAACAGTCCTCGGACGAATCCTACATCACCATCATCAAGGTTAGTATAGTCTCAAGCAACAAAAAAAAAACCTGGTTTCAAATCATGATGACGCAAATGTTACCTTCAAACCTTATGGAGACTCGGATGAATCGGATGTCATCCTTATGGTCATTGTCATCAAAGAAACAAAAAAACAATTCAATAGATGCAAAAATAATAATAATATAAAAAAAAAAAAAAAAAATCATAATCCTAAAAATATGGTCGTTGTTATTATACAAACATCAAAAACAGTTCAACAGATTCAAATAGCACATCGTGGTGCGCCGGAGGGAGGCGGCTATGGTTGGATCTCTCTCAATCAGTTTTTTAAGCAACAAACGACAGAAAAAAAAAAGACTAGATAAAGGCACTTATGGTCAACCGATAGATACTTTTACGAAAATAAAAATACAATTTTTAAGTGAAATGTTTGTTTATTTAATTTGTTTGGTAATTAAATTGAGTGGTGCTAAAAATACATATATTTCACATTCAATTCAAGTATTACATGTATGTTTGGTTAAATGATACTTACTAACGTGTTTTGTTTAACAATTTGGTCGTTTTTGTCTATTAGGTTGGTTTTTGTCTATTAATGAAGTGTGACATATGTTTGTCAAATAAACATTCATGTTTAACGAAACGACGTGTTGGTTCCTTCAATTAATAAAATTAACCAAGACTAACGTAACATATTTATTTTCAACACATAAGTAAGATAATGCACATAACATAGTGGGATGTGTGTATTTCTCAAGTATACGCTCCACATGTTATTTTAACAATCAATGTACAAACTTATAGACAATTTTATCAGGTAGTCAGATAAAGTTGGTGACGAAGACGAGGCTTCGCGATGGCGAACAACGGCTTAGCCTTTGCTAAATCATGGAACTTCTCCTTGAGATCAACATGTGGTTCGTTCGGAGGCAACTCCCAGGTGAACCCTTGTACGAGTCTAGCTAAAAGCATCGTGGTCATGGTCGAGCCCAACAATACTCCCGGGCAGCCACGCCGACCAGTGCTAAATGAAAATGTGCAAAGGTTTTTGTCGGTTAACATTACTTCCTTATCGCCATTCATGTGACGGTCTGGATTGAAAATCAGTGGGTCGTCCCAAACCACAGGGTTCCTCCCTAACCGGAGTCGGCTCACTATCACATGACTACACTTGGGTATGAAGTATCCAGCAACAGTAGAGTCAGCTGTTGTCACATGAGAGACGTTGAATGGCGCAACAGGGTGCAACCTGAAAGCCTCTTTAACACAAGATTTGATGTAATTTAGACTACGTAGATCGGACTCTTGAACTAATCTATCCTTTCCTACCACAAAATCGAGCTCATGAACCGCTTTATCAAAGATGTTTGGTTGGTTTATCATTTCTCTTTAAAAATCAGAGAACATGATACTTAATTATTTTCCTCATTGATTCAAAGGAGGAGAAGGCTTACAATTTATAGGAGAACATTGATTACAATAAAGTAAAGAAAACCATAAAACAAGGCTCGGTGGAAGATGATAATGATGATCCATAAAACATGAAGAAATAATGGACCATAAAGCATGGATATAATTGAGCACTAAGGAAAATAATTGAGCACTAAGAAATCTACTTTTTCTTTTAACACTCCCCCTCAAGTTGAATAGTGGGATATTCATAATTCAACTTGAATTGGTTTTGGTTTGAACTACCGTATTCATGACATGACAGTTTGGTTTTGATTTGGAGACACCGTCGATAGACATGGTGCCTTGGTTTTGGTTTTGATTTTGGGTTTGGTTTTGGTTTCCCCCTAAGTTGAAAAATTCAACTTGGCCATTTGGGTTTTGGCATTAGGTTTGTTTTTAGAATTTTGGTTTGAGTTTGAAATTTTCTGTTTTATTTTAAAGGCTTTGTGTTTTTTTTTTTAAAAAACACTTCGCCTTTTAGCGCTTAGTGCCAGGTCCAAAGATTTCCTTCGGAAGCTTCACCACTTCCACCCTCCTCGGCGCTGCCGTTGCTAGTAGCATTATTGTTGCCTATGGTAGTGGCAACCATACCTCTTGATTAGGGTTCTTGGTTTTGTGATTGTCACTCCACCAGTCTGGAAATCCCACGATTCTAAAGCACTGCTCTTTGGTGTGTCCCCTCATATCACAGTGGGAGCATTTGAGGTGTGATTTATCTCCTTTGGGTAGTGGTTGGCGTTTTCCTTTTGATAGGAGTCCCGCTCCCACACCCTGTTGTGACTGCACATCATTTGGGACAGTTCTGATAATATTCTGATGGGCTGTTTCTTTTCGTACGGCTGCGTAGGCACTTTCCACCGAAGGTAATGGGTCCCACCTTAGTATTTCTCGTTTGATTGAGTCATATTGACGATCAATAGCATTGAGAAATTGAAACAATTTTTTCTCTGATTGGATTTTGTTGTAAGTGGCGATATCCAAGGCACATGTCATTGGATTCGGATCTCTGCGATCAATCTCTCCCTAGATTCCTTGAAGCATGATCCAAAAATCTTCTAGAGGTACGCCATTTTGTTTGACTTCATTTGCCTTGACATGAAGGTCAAACGTTTGCAATTTGTCCTTGCCACTACTATAGGTAACCACCAGAGCATCCCACAATGATTTCGTTGTAGGAACTCGGTGAGATTGCTTGCCAGGGCTGCTTCAATATTCTGAATGAGCCATGAGAACACAATTAAATCGTTTTGTTCCCACTGTTCATATTTGTCGTCTGTTTTCGCCGGTGGATTTGTTGTTAAATGGTTTAACAGATTTTTCGACTTTCCCCCGATTGCAACTCGAATCATTCGAGCCCATAGGGCGTAGTTTTGGCTATTTAGTTTGAGATTTATGGAGAGATTGTCGGATTGTTTTGTGTTTTGATTTTGGGTAGGAGGTATGTTTCTGAGGAGATTGACGAGTTGGGTGGCTAGATCATTGTTGGTCACGGCCAGGTCACTGTCTGAACCAGGCAGGTGACTTGTAGATGATGAGCTTTGTGATCCTAGAATCGATCACACTGCTCTGATACCAAGTTTAAAAATCAAGAACATGATACTTAATTATTTTCCTCATTGATTCAAAGGAGGAGAAGGCTTACAATTTATAGGAGAACATTGATTACAATAAAGTAAAGAAAACCATAAAACAAGGCTCGGTGAAAGATGATAATGATGATCCATAAAACATGGAGAAATAATGGACCATAAAACATGGATATAATTGAGCACTAAGGAAAATAATTGAGCACTAAGAAATCTACTTTTCCTTTTAACAATTTCTGCCATTTGCCATTCAATGTTATTCGAAACATTATCAAAACCTGCTAGAATTAGATCCTGAAACATACCACATTAAAAAGCATTACACGATATAGACAATGATTGATATGGCAATATCAAATTATACATCTTTTTAATCTTACAAGGATCTGGGCTTTTATTTCATCCGCGGTTAGTTGAGTGTCTTTAATGGTGATGAAAACGTCAAGCAAGTCATCTTGTTTGGTCCGAATGCGGTCTTTCCATTGTTGAATCCTCTCATCAATCAAAGGATCTTGATACTTTCTTGCCATATGAATAGCACTCCTTATGATATTCTCATGCCCATCAAAATCAGTCTTCCATCGCAACCATGGGAAGTAATCTGTCACACAAAACGCGTTAAGATAACCAAGAATTGTCCAAAGTGAATCAACGTGCTCGATATCTTCCTCACGGGTCCATCATCTTCACTCCCTTTTCCTAAATACCTTCTTCCCAACACGAGCTTCCTTACCACGTTCGTCGAGTATTGTTGCGCAATCATCCTCACATTCACCAAGCCCCTCATGACACCATCTTTGGTCTTGCATTGATTGTAAATGTACCTAATAAGATACCCAATTTAAGGCAAGTCTACAAATTAACGATCGAATGCTAGCTGCAGGTTAATCTTGATCGGGTCAACTCCGGTCAAGTTACAGGTCACGTGTCTAGTATTTAAGTCATATGTTCTGCTTTAGTTATGCAGCAAGTTTAATTTTGAAAAAGTCTTAATAGTAGAGTAGTGAGTTTATTAAATAAGAGCACGAACCTATGTTTATATGTTTTCTGTTAATTTATTTATATGTACGTATTGCAAGCAATGAAAGTAAGAGAGTTTATAAGTGTGTAATCTTGGGTCTAAAACCAACATTAGCTTTAATATTTATTAATAAGTTCACTTCTTACATTTTTGTTTGCGAATGAAAATTGATAAGAAACCTACATGGGTTGGTTCACTTCATTTCATTTCGATTGCCAAGTTTGAGTTCGTTTCATTTCGATCGCTAAATTAAACTTGTGACTGTTTGATTTCTATCACAAAATTGAATCACAAATGTCCATATACATATACGGACTTCTATTTTGAAAACACGTTGCAAAATAGGGATGAGCAAATGGTTCCAAATACCGAAACCGAACTGGTACCGTACATATCAGTTCGGTTTCGAATTTACCGCAAAGCAAATCATTTTTGGTGCTCACTTTTTGGTGTTTTTGGGATCGGTACTTACGCTACTGGTACTTATTCGGTCCGGTACCGGTATTTAATTTACCGATCTTTACCTTCAAATATCGTGCCGGTACCTGTACCGCACAGAGCATTTTCGCTACTAGTACCTAATTTTGATGATTTTCAGGATCGGTATGGTGCTGGTACCGAGCTCATCCCTATTGCAAAAGAGCCAAGACATGCAAACCCCAATATGAAATGACACATAAAAAACCTCAATATATTGTCATGTTCTTCGTTACGCTTGTTGAGAAGCCATTTATGCCTAGCAACCGAAAGAATATCCCTAGATAAGGTTTTTCTCATCTTCATCCACTGATCACCCATGGTAGCAAGAGCGGTGCCCAAGTAACCACCACTTGTATGATATCCCGACATCGAGTCAGGCCTCGATGAAAAGATCCCCTTTGTGTCCTTGAGAACTCGAGAGCTATATTCGGATCACTCACGGCTATGACATGGGTGTGTCCTTTAATCGGTGTCAATTGTGGCAATTTTTAAGCATACATAAAAGCAAAAGAAAAAAAAATGTGATGAAATTTTTTTCCATAAAATCAGTGGTATAAATGAAATGCATGTACTTTATTTTGTTTTTGTTTTTTTTTTCTTATTAGTGTCCTATCGTAAATTTCCTTACAATACATAAGATTTAGGAACGTGTTTTATTTTAAATTATTATATTAGGTTATATATTCGTGTTTTACATGAGATGAAAAATAAAATGCATAAAAATATAAAAACTTATCATTATAATAATTCATATTATTACACATAGCAATCCAAAATGAAAAGTGGTTATAACAGGATTTAATTTATTGGTTTCAAAAATAAAATTCAAAAATTATATTAATCAACGGATTTATTCCATGAATAAAAGTTAACATTATTAAAAGATGACTAAAATTTAAAAATAATTCTAATATACAAATTTCATTCATTTAAATTAAACTTTTGTAAAAAAAAAATTGGATTTTAAACACAGTTACAAAACCCAAAAATTAAAGATTTAATATAGGAATGTTATAAAAAACCGACATTGACGAAACAACATTTAGAGGTGGCAAAACTTATTTTGATTTATTATAGTAGATATTTTTCTTTTTAAAAACGATCTTTTTCACTTCTAGTAATCATGTAATATTACAATCGTAAAGATTTAAAATTAGATTGTATTTGTAAGGAGCAATCCAGTGTCATCCTCTCTTGTTTGGTTTTTTTTCATCATGTACTGTTTTTTTTTTAGAATTACAAATTTATCATACTTATACTCATAAATCACAGCCCACATATATATATTACACCTGTCAAGGTTTGAACTTTAAGTAAATCTAATCCATAATTAATTATATACATTAAAGTTTAATTTACTTTAGTTTTTGTTATATTTGTTTGTTTTATTAATTTCAGCTAGTTTATTTATTTATGTAATACATGGGTTGAACAATTTAAATCATATGAGTCATACTCTATAAAAACATGTGTAACCAAAAGTTTTAGATTTTAGTATTGTTCGAAAGTAAATACAAATAGAAGCCTAATAATTCAACATGTAAAGGAAGGTGTTAAAATACGGTACAAGTCATAAACAATTATTTAAATGTTTGTATTTGGATGAGATTATTCTACAAAGTATAATTCAAATCCAAACATGATCATAATAGAAGTTTCTAAAAACCACATTTCTAATCATTTAACAAAACATGACCAAACTTAATAGGTAGGGATCGGATGACCAAAACATTTAGGTTTTAAATCTACCATCATTTTTTTTCTAACATATGTTTTTTAAATAATAACATACATTCTTTCCTGATAATCTCAAAAACATATTCGTAAACACTACAACAATTTCACTCTATACCGACAAAGGCTATAGCGACGACAAAAGTCGTTGGTACAGAACACTCTGTACCGACGACATGTCCTCGGTACAGATAAAAATCAAAAATTCAACACTTTGACTCTATACCGACGACATGTCGTTGGTATAGAGTTGCGCGGGCTGCCAAAAAAAGGCGGTATGATAAAAAACTCTGTCCCGACGACAAGTCGTTTCTGAAGAAAAAAATATTTTATTTTATCTTTTTTTAAAATCTTTTAGCTTAAGAAAATAAAATTAAAAAAAAACGCATCCTCTATCCCGACGACACGTCGTCGGGAAAGACAAATATTAAACTTATTTCTTTTCTTTATTTAAACATTCGTGTAAGAAAAATAAAAATAAAAATATTTTTACTTTTCCCGACGACATATCGTCGGTATAGGTGAAAAATAAAAAAATTATTATTTTTATCATCTATAGGGACGACTTTATTTTAATCTATAGCGACGACATGTCGTCGCTATAGAGTGAAGACCCCTTAAATCACAGTTTCGACCTCCTGCCCCATTTTTCAACCAAAAACCCCATTTTTTTCTCCCGACTTCATCTCGGTTCATCTCGGTTTCAACCAAATTGAAGTGTTTTAAGGTAAGATTGATGTTTCTTTTACTATAATGAAGTTATATAATCTTGTTTTATAAGTTTTATCTAAATTTTTATGTTTTAGGTGAGATTAAAGTTTAAAGCTTGAAATTAAAGGATTTGAAGATTTTCAAGGTATGAAATTCGTTTATAGCTTATGATTTAAGTGTTGTTTTGGTGAATATGTATGTGATTAGGTTTATATGATTGTAAAATTGTATATATATGTAAATATATATGGGTTTGATGTTAGATTAGGTTATATGGGTTTGATGTTAGATTAGGTTATGCCCACCAAGTGTTTGATGAAATGTCACCATATATTTTCATGGTTTTAAGTTTGTATGCATTTTTATATGTGTTATTTTATATGTATATGGTTTTATGTGTTTAGTTGTTTATGTGTATGTTTATATGTATGTAATTATGTTAATTCTGTATGTGAATGTTTGTATGTATTTATGTTTATATGTTTATTCATTAGTATATTATATGTTTGTTTTTTTATAATTGTGTAGTAAGTATGTTGTATACTTGTATGCTTTTTGTATAGTTGTAAGTGTGTATGTAAGTATGTTTTATACTTGCATGTAAGTATGTTTGTAGTTTTATAATTATGTATGTAAGTATGTTGTATATTTGTATGTTTGTACACTTGTAAGTGGTTGTGTTGTGATTATGCTTGTATGTATGTATATGTAAGTGTATATGACTTTAATGTTAGTATATCTTTGTGAATATGTTAATTGATAAAGTTGTATTTCCATGTTTTATAACACCATAGATATGACAATTGATAAGAGTTGGATTAAATTGCGAATCGGAGTTCTCCGGAATTTATAAAAGGTCTTCGTAGCTTTCTAGAAATTGCCAAGAACCATGTTGACAGTTTAGGAAAATCTTTTTGTCCATGTAAACGATGCTGCAATGGGTGCCGGCAGGATCTGGATATTATTTATGCCCACATACATGACAATGGGTTTCTACAATCATATAAGACGTGGACTTATCATGGTGAGAAATATCCACATGCTTCAGAAATAGAAGACCTTTTTGCTCCAAGAAAATCTATTCCAGCAACAAATAATGAGATGTTTGATGCAATCGATGATGTTATGGCGGAGCAGAATGTTAACGAAGAAAATGTAGACGAAGATGGAACCGGTTTTGACCCAGAGTTTGATGCATTATTTAAGGAGCTGAATACCGAGTTATACCCCGGTTGCAGTTGGATGTCTTCTTTAAACTTTTTAGCAAAATTGATGCATATCAAGGTTATCAACAAATGGACGGATAGTTCATTTAACCAACTTTTAGAGTTTTTGAGAGTTGCATTCCCTAAAGAAAATCAAATTCCAACCTCATACTATGAAGCTAAGAAGAGATTAAGAAAGATTGGGTTAGGATATGAATCTATCCATGCTTGCATTAACGATTGTGCTCTGTTTTGGAAAGAAAATGAGTTGATGCAAAATTGTCCGATTTGTAACGAGAGTAGATGGGTTGACAAAAACACAAAGGGGAAGAAAGTACCTCAAAAAGTGTTACGCTACTTTCCTTTAACTTCCCGACTTCGACGAATCTACAGCTCAAGATTCACAGCAAAAGAAATGACATGGCATTATACTGGACGCTCAACGGATGGTATGATGCGTCATCCAGTTGATGGGAAGGCATGGCAAGACTTTGATGAAAAATTTCCTGATTTTGCTAAAGAACCCCGAAATGTACGTTTGGGTTTGGCTGCGGATGGTTTTAATCCATTCGGTAACATGAGTCAATCTTACAGTATGTGGCCAGTGGTGTTAACAACATATAACGCACCACCATGGTTATGTATGAAAGAGTCTTCTTTTATGTTGACCTTGCTTATTCCCGGGCCTAAATCTCCTGGAAAGGACATTGATGTTTTCCTAAGGCCTTTAATAGATGAGTTGAAAATGTTATGGGTCGAAGGAGTTCAAATGAGAGATGCATCAACCAAAACTGTATTCAGGATGCGTGCAGCTCTATTATGGACTATAAACGATTATCCTGCTCGTAGCTATATGTCTGGATGGAGTGGTCAAGGTTATATGGCATGCCCTACTTGTAACGTAGACACACCCTCGTGCCCTATAACAAATAAAATAGCCTTTACTGGTCATAGACGATTCTTGACAAAAAAACATAGTATGAGAGATGATCTTTTGTTCAATGGCAAAAAGAGACAAGAGATCAACCTAGACGTTTGAGTAATGCACAAATCTTAAAACAACTAAAAAGCCTCCCGGGTCGTGTTCCAGGGAAACATCCTACGCATGGAGGTGTGAAAAGAAAGCGTGCTGCAACCGAGTTAAATTGGACCAAACGGAGTATCTTCTTTGAGCTGGAATATTGGTCTTCACTCATTTTAAAACACAATCTTGATGTCATGCATGTAGAGAAAAATGTTTGTGAGAGCTTGTTGGGTACTTTGTTAATGAATGAAAAATCAAAAGACACGCACAAAGCAAGACAAGACTTGCAAAATATGGGTATTCGACCTGATTTATGGCTAGTAAAGAAAAACAACAAGGTCTACCAACCACATGCTTCTTATTCTTTCACACCCGGTGATCGTGAACGTTTTTGTCAATTCGTTAAAGGAGTGAGACTACCTGATGGTTTTGGTTCAAACTTTAAAAATAAAGTGCTTTCTAATTATTCAAACATAATTGGGTTAAAGTCTCATGATTATCACATCCTAATGCAACGATTGCTACCAATCGGGTGAAAGTTGGTCTCCCAAAAAATGTGTCCACAGTAATCATTGACCTTTGTACATTTTTTCAGAAAATCTGTGCAAGATCAGTAAATGTGAGTGACATGTACAAAACAAATAAGGAAGTAGTAAAGATATTATGCAATTTGGAATTGATATATCCTCCAGCATTTTTTGATATAATGGTTCATTTAGTTCTTCATTTACCTGAAGAAGCTATTCTTGGTGGTCCCGTTTATATGAGATGGATGTATCCTTTTGAAAGATACATGAAAAAGCTCAAAGCATATGTTAGAAACAAAGCTAGACCTGAAGGCTCAATAGCAGAAGGTTATGTTGCAGATGAGGCATTGACATTCTGCTCTATGTATCTTGAAGGTATGCAAACCAAATTCAACCGACCCGATAGAAATGCAGATGCTGGCATCCCAAAAAGACAATTCCATGTGTTTTCATCACAATGTCGACCAATGTCTAAAAAGAAAATCATTGCGATATGTGAAGATGACTACAAATCATTACATTGGTTTGTACTAAACAATTGCAATGAAATTAGTGACTACAAATCGGAATTTGAATCTAAATTTCCTGGATGTAGTATGAAAACAGAATTTTCTTCATGGTTAAAGTATAAAGCTAATACATCATCATTAGCAGCATCATCTTCTTTGTCTCAAGGGGGTATCAAAGAATTAAAGGCATTGGCACATGGTCCTTTAAATGCATATTCTTACACTGCTTGCATAGTCAATGGTGTTAGATTTGTGGTTCATAGTCGTGATGTTCGACACACAACTCAAAACAGTGGTGTTGTTTCAATAGGAGAAGACGATACTCCATTTTATGGTCAGCTAGAGGAGATCTTAGAGTTGAACTACATAGATGGTTACTCGGTTGTACTATTTCGTTGTAAATGGTTCAAAACATCTGGTAAGAGGTTAATCAAGCAAAACAATGTCACTGTTATCAACATCAGCGACACATGGTATGATGATGATCAATACATTTTAGCCACACAAGCTAAACAGGTGTTTTATCTTGAAGATCCTTCTCGAACGACTGACAATTGGAGGGTTGTTGAAGACGTTCACCATCGAAAACTTTGGGATCATCCCACCATGAGTGTTGTTAACGAGATAGATATATTGCACGACACACAATCATCAGATTATAACTTGGTTGTCGATTCAGGTTATGAAGTTGGTGAATCAAGTGCACAATTCATTGATGATGACACAAATGTCTTGCAATACGCGCAATCAGATAGATTTGGTAAATTGGTAGTCGACTTAGGCTACTTGCCCATGAAATCAACTTTAGATGTTGGTGAATCAAGTGCACAATTCAATGATGATGAAAATTTTATTGATGATAATGAAGAAGATGAAGATGAAGATGAAGACGAATACAATTCTGATGAGGAAGATGATATAAATGATGATAACGAAAGCGACGAAGAAGATGATCTAGTAGACACCCTTTATTGTAGTGATGATTCCGATTGAAAGTATGTTTATTATTTTTGTTTATGTTTATGGTTTATGTTTATATTATATATTTACAACATATTTATTTTTGCATGTGTTTATTATTAATGTTTATTATCTTTGCATAGGTATATTGTTAATGTTTATTGTCTATTTTTGTTGAAGCATGTCAACATATATTGCTCGAGGACATGGTGGGGATGGCGGGGATCTACCTCCGCATGGGGATCCAAATAGGATTCCAACAGGTTGCGAGTCTTGTAAGTTATTTGTTAGAGTTAAAAATACATCTTTATGTTGAACATATAATCTCTGTTTCCTGACTTTTCAATTGCATATATTAATGTAGCACAACCCGCAAGAAAAAGAAGATCAAAAGGAAAAAACATTAAATTATTTAAAAAATTTGAGCAAATAAAGGCCAACCATTACCGATTGAAGTTGAAAGCAAGGGGGGCCAATATAAGTTTGTTGGAGAGAACAGCTCGGATTTTATAAGGTTAATCTCTAATGAGATTAGTAAGGTTGTTCCTTTCCATTATCCCAGTTGGCAAGCTGTTCCTGATGAATTTAAAAGAGCCATATATCCCACACTTTTTGTAAGTATACAATGTTATGTTTTTATTATATTTTAATTATATAAGTGTTATATGTTTTCTAATTACATGCTTTGCAGGAATATTTTGATCTTGCTAGATGGAGGGAAAGCGAACAGTGGGAAGGCATAAGGCTCGGAATCACTGCCGAGTGTCAAAGAGCCTATAAAGATCGAAAGCAAGTTCTAAAATCTCATTTTGATGATGTGGGTGGTTATGATGATGTGGAAACAGCATTGACTTGTCCTCCTGAGGGAACTGACCCGCAATCATGGGCTCGGGTGATTAATGAGTTGTTCTTAGATCCCGCTTATAGGAGCCGATCTGAAGCAAACAATTAAATAGAGGTAAACAACGTTATCCGAGTTTTCATGGGAGCCAATCATATGCACAGAAGAGACATATGGAGGTAAAAGTATAATTGTTAGTATAAAAATAAGTATTAAATGTCGAAAGATTCATTTCTAAGAATTTTTATTATTCATAGGGGAGTCGTCCGATTGATCTCTTTCAGAAGATGCATTTCAAAGAAGGTACGGGATGGGTGAATGCAAGCGCAGAATCGGACTGGGTAAGTTTAAACTAACATTGTGTGAATCTAGTATGTTTACATGTGTTTGGGTCAAAATGACCCATTTTAAGCAATTCTAGTATGTTTAAGTGTGTTTGGGTCAAAATGACCATTTGAACTAACTTTTGATTGATTCTAGCATGTTTAAGTGTGTTTGGGTCAAAATGACCCATTTGGACTAACTTTTGATTGATTCTAGCATGTTTAAGTGTGTTTGGGTTAAAATGGCTCATTTTAAGCAATTCTAGTATGTTTAAGTGTGTTTGGGTCAAAATGACCCATTTGGACTAACTTTTGATTGATTCTAGCATGTTTAAGTGTGTTTGGGTCAAAATTGCTCATTTGAACTAACTTTTGATTGATTCTAGCATGTTTAAGTGTGTTTGGGCCAAAATGACCCATTTGAACTATCTTTTGATTGATTCTATCATGTTTAAGTGTGTTTGGGTCAAAATGACCCATTTGGACTAACTTTTGATTGATTCTAGCATGTTTAAGTGTGTTTGGGTTAAAATGGCTCATTTTAAGCAATTCTAGTATGTTTAAGTGTGTTTGGGTCAAAATGACCCATTTGGACTAACTTTTGATTGATTCTATCATGTTTAAGTGTGTTTGGGTCAAAATGACCCATTTGAACTAACTTTTGATTGATTCTAGCATGTTTAAGTGTTTTTGGGTCAAAATGACCCATTTGAAGTAACTTTTGATTGATTCTAACATGTTTAAGGGTGTTTGGGCCAAAATGACCCATTTGAACTATCTTTTGATTGATTCTAGCATGTTTAAGTGTGTTTGGGTCAAAATGACCCACTTGAACTATCTTTTGATTGATTCTAGCATGTTTAAGTGTGTTTGGGTCAAAATGACCCATTTGGACTAACTTTTGATTGATTCTAGCATGTTTAAGTGTGTTTGGGTTAAAATGGCTCATTTTAAGCAATTCTAGTATGTTTAAGTGTGTTTGGGTCAAAATGACCCATTTGGACTAACTTTTGATTGATTCTAGCATGTTTAAGTGTGTTTGGGTCAAAATTGCTCATTTGAACTAACTTTTGATTGATTCTAGCATGTTTAAGTGTGTTTGGGCCAAAATGACCCATTTGAACTATCTTTTGATTGATTCTATCATGTTTAAGTGTGTTTTGGTCAAAATGACCCATTTGGACTAACTTTTGATTGATTCTAGCATGTTTAAGTGTGTTTGGGTTAAAATGGCTCATTTTAAGCAATTCTAGTATGTTTAAGTGTGTTTGGGTCAAAATGACCCATTTGGACTAACTTTTGATTGATTCTAGCATGTTTAAGTGTGTTTGGGTCAAAATTGCTCATTTGAACTAACTTTTGATTGATTCTAGCATGTTTAAGTGTGTTTAGGCCAAAATGACCCATTTGAACTATCTTTTGATTGATTCTAGCATGTTTAAGTGTGTTTGGGTCAAAATGACCCATTTGTACTAACTTTTGATTGATTCTAGTATGTTTAAATGTGTTTGGGCCAAAATGACCCATTTGAACTATCTTTTGATTGATTCAAGCATGTTTAAGTGTGTTTGGGTCAAATGACCCATTTGGACTAAGTTTTGATTGATTATAGCATGTTTAAGTGTGTTTAGGTCAAAATGACCCATTTGAATTAATATTTTTAATATGTTTAATGCAGGAACGAATTCAAGAGGAGTATGTGAGATCCTCTAGCGAGACTGGTGGAGACTCATCTGCTGTTGATGAGATTCAATGCATTGAGCGCGCCTTAGGTCAAAGGCGAGGACATATACGAGGTGTTGGTCGCGTTGTGAGACATCCCACCCCTGATTTTTCTAGCTCACAACCTCCAACACAACATTTGCAAGATGAAGTTGCAGAGCTTAGACAATCACAACAACAACAACAACAACAAATAGAAGAGATGCAACGACTGATCCAAGAGCAGATGGAAATGATGTGTCACTTCCAGCAGCAACGACCACCTGGAGGCAATTAGAGTTTATATTTTTATTAGATTTTATAAAACTTTAAACTACTTTAAAATTATATGAACTATTTGTGTGTTAAACTTGAATGTGATTTGCACTCATTATATGTTTGTTAAATTTGCATCAATTATGTGTTTGTTTAATTTTTATAATAAAAGCAGGTTCCAAAAAAATAAATAAATAAATAACAGTCTATAGCGACGACATGTCGTCGCTATAGACTGTTATCTTTTTTTAAAAATATATATATATTATCTATAGGGACGACAAGTCGTCGCTATAGATAACATAAAAAAATATATATAATTTATAGGAACGACATGTCGTCGCTATAGATAATATAAAAAAATAAATATCATCCATAGCGACGACATGTCGTCGCTATAGATAATATACATATATTTTTTTATTTTTTTATTCGTCAATTTCAGAAACCTCGACTGTTATAGAGTCGACATGTCGTTGCTATTGCTAAATTTATGCCGACGACTTCTATCCCGACGACATGTTAACTTATAACTACTAACTTTTTGGGACAACATCGATAGCGACGACCTGTCGTCGCTATAGATCAAAATAGTCTATAGCGACGACATGTCGTCCCTATAGGGTCTCACTTTTTCGTTGCTATAGACCCATTTTCTTGTAGTGAAATATTCGATAAACCAATTTTTTTCATGCATTGTCTCAACCCTTAAGATCTACATCGTATTACAAGCATAACGTCCACCTGAACATACATGTTCTTTAAAAATCCATTAGCAGTTTGACCTGTAAAAATTCTATAAAATTATCCAAACCAGCCATCTTCAAAAAAATCAATCAGAAAGCACTAGAAATCAAAGAAACATAACAATGTTAAACTATGATTTACAAGTGTATAAAATATTTAAATTAATTAAACCAAAAAAGAAAGTGAAAATATTACACATCACAACGTCACATTTCAAGCGAGAATGACGTTTTCATTTATGGACGAAAATTTGTCACGCTTAAAATATACCTACCAACCATTGGAGCACAAGAAAATTTCCATAGGACTAAAACACCTTCACCTCAACTAAACAAACAAAATGCAGACCCACAACAATTTGCAATACTTTTTTGGGCTTAAAAATATGATTGGTGCAATCGGTTAAAACAAATGTAAAAAATGTATTCTAATGAATGTACCCGCTGAGCATATTATCATGAAAAGGAAGCTAATTTGTGGAGTTGTTGCAATCTGTTAATCACAACAATAAAGTATTGGTAGATTCATTTTCATTTTAATCAACCCAAATCAGATTAACCAAGTATACACATCGATCTACTCGAGTATATGAACACAAATATGATTGTTTTCACCAATTTCACGAAGAAAAAGTTAAAACCACGAAAAGAAGCTAATTTGTGGGGTTGAAATAGTTTTCTTACTCGTGTTTGAATATAATCTCTAGGGATGTATCATCTTTAATGCCTTGAACGCGTGGAAATCATGTTTTCTTAGTAAATTTCATGAAATCACACAGTTCCTTTTGAGTTCATCTCCTTCTTTCTACACATAGTAGAAACTGTTTGATGCAGCAACATACTTACATATACTGATCCCTGCAAATACAAACAAAACATTTCACTTTATTAATATATGAAAAAGTTAAATATAAAATTATTATTATTATTATTAAACATATGCTGATCCCTGCATCATCAAAAGTCGCTAACTACATCAAAAAGAAACCAAAGTACATCATAAACAAAAGTAGATAAGAAATTGCAAAGACAATCAATCGGACCGGAGAAATTGCAAACCTCAGGCTAGCAATCACAAAACATAATCATGAAGAGTATACATTTACTAAGATCGAAGTCAAAAACTGACCTATAACACGGTTGTTGACAACGACTGTGTAAAGATAATCGATTGACTTTCTCACAAGATCAAAGGTGATCGCCCGGTGTGAGAAGGCTGAGTGATATTACGATTATCACAAGGCAGACGGAAGACGCGGATGGATATAGGGTTTTGATGGAGAAAGGTATTGGATCCGAATATATGGGTAAATGAGTTATGAGCGGGAAAATAAAACGTGAGAAGGGCTAATAAGCTGCCATATGTACAAAGTTATTTCAATTTATTAGAAATAGGATAGGATTAGAGTGAATTACCGTTTTTCTTATGTTTTAGTCACATTTATCATTTTCATCAATAAAAGATTTATTTTTTACATATAGCTTCCCAAATTTTTAAAAAGTTATCATTTTCATCTAAAAATGTTAACTTAATTAATTTAAATGTTAAACATTTTCATCTAAAAATGTTAACTTAACTGTGGAGTTCTCCTCTCATGCACTGTCAATACGCATAAAACGCGTTGTTGATATTAGAGACCAGACATTAATTTATGAACCATGAACCTCTACTGTACACGGCCGATTTGAGATTTATATATGGTGTCACAATCCCCCCCCCCCCCTCAAATGATACATCACAAATACATAAACCTAAATAAAAAGTTTAAATCACTCAAATGTGCAATCAAATTCTTGTTATCAAAAAGAAAAGAAAACAAATCAAAACCCGATTTAAACTAAGTCTAATGCTTCACTTACAAAAGCGATACACTCAAGGTGACTAAGAGCGAATTAGCCGCACATCGGCATGATTGAATCTTCAATAATTGACTAGAAACGTTTAATTATCACTTTGAGTGAAATCATGGTGAAAGAAACTCTCAAAATCCCTCTAAATTTGTCCAACATTCTAAAGAAATCGATATGGTATTAGATGATCAAGAGAGTTACAAGAGAATGCTAAAACAAAACAATAATCGACATATATATACAAAGAGGAAACTGCAATCATGCCAAGAATTAGTGGAGGAATTAGTGGAGGAAATTATGGAAGTTGATTGGAGGAAATTATGGAAGTTGTTTGGAGGTGAATGTGGCAGAATATACGGGAGAATTTGTATCCATCTATACTCCCCCTCAAGTCGGAGCGTGAAGATTTTGAACGCCCAACTTGTCTAGTAATGTTTTGAATCCCCCTGATCCATAGAATTTCACTAACTGCATTCGCCATCGCCCGGTATTCGGCTTCTGCAGATGATCGAGAAACAACGGACTGCTTTTTAGACTTCCATGAGATCGGGGCGCCTCCCAGAAGTAATAGGTAACCGGTTCTCGACCTTCGTGTGATTGGACACCCTAGCCAGTCCGAGTCACAGTAGGCCGTGAGGTTCGTTCCTCCCGCCTTAGGAATTAAAATTCCTTGTCCAGGTGTTGCCTTGAGGTATCTGAGAACCCTGTTGGTTGCCTCCATGTGACTTTGTCTTGGATCGCTAATGAATTGGCTCAATACGTTCACAGCATAAGTGATGTCAGGTCGTGTGGCTTGCAAGTAGAGAAGCTTTCCTATAAGCCTTCGATATTGGTTGGAATCCACTTTCGGTTCTTCATCACACCTTCCAAGTTTCAAGTTTTGTTCTATGGGAAAGGGAATGGGAAAGGGACTTGGTCGACAGCCCATCATCCCGGTTTCCTCAAGGATGTCGAGTGTGTATTTCCTTTGACTCAGAACCATGCCCTCCTTTGCTCTCGCCACTTCTATGCCAAGGAAAAACTTCAATTGTCCAAGGTCCTTTATGCTGAACTTTCTGTCTAGGAAATCTTTAGTATGTTGTATCTTGTTTAAGCAATTTCCCACAATGATAACGTCGTCTACATAGATTAACGCAGCGACCTGAACGTTCCTTTCTTTGAACATGAACAATGAGTGATCAGCACTCACTTGTTTGAAACCAATATCAGACAAGGAGTTGGTAAATTTTTGGTACCAATTCTGCAATGCTTGTTTAAGCCCATAGAGTGATTTTCTTAGCTTGCAAACCAAATTTTTGCCTCGTTCGCCAAAACCTTGTGGTATTCTCATGTAGACATCCTCATGCAAATCTCCATGTAGGAAAGCATTGTTCACATCAAGTTGATGTATGTGCCACCCTCGTTTCACAGCTATGGTTAGTAGGGTCCGAACTGTGACTAGTTTTGCAACAGGTGCGAAGGTTTCATGGAAGTCTCTTCCTTCTATTTGCGTGTACCCTTTTACAACAAGACGAGCCTTGTATCTTTCCACGACTCCATTTGGCTTGTACTTAATTTTGTAGATCCACTTCGAGTCAATAGCTTGCTTCCTTTGTGGTAGTTCTTCTAAGGTCCACGTCTCATTTCTTCAAGAGCTCGAATCTCATTTTGCATGGCTTCTCTCCACCTGGGATCTTGCACTGCTTGATGAAAATTTTTAGACTCATTACTTGAAGTGATGGCCGCCAAAAAAGCTTTATGCTCGTTAGTGAATTTTTCATAAGAAATGTAATGCGCTAAAGGATGTACCGTAGAGGGTTGTTGATCGGAACTGGGTTGATGGTGGTTTAAAGATGGGGGAAGCTTGACATTATAATCTTTAAAGTATTTCGGCTGTGTTCTGCATCGCTTTTCCTTTAAGTTCTCGCCATTAACGGGTTCATTTTAGGTACCTCCACTATTCGGATTACTCTCTTCATTTTGGCTAGACACATTGTGAGGCCCAGTCTGCTCATCAAGTGGCCCAATATCGTCATTGTCATGTGGGCTCTCTTCTTGCCCATTATTTTCCACTGTTGTGTTTTGCGACCCATGGGCTTGTTCATCAACATGTTAGGCTTCTGCTCGTGGGTCACCTGATTCACTTTGCTGTCCAATAGGCCCGATCCCAACAAAGTCTTCTCCTCTATTTGGGTGCTTATCTTCCATATCATGCAATGGCCTACTTTGATTGCCAGTTGCTTCACTTTTCCAACTTTGAGGAATTATAAACATTTCTTTCTTTTCACGTTCGTCATTTGCAAAAGGGAATTTGTGCTCAAAAAATTTAACATGCTTGGATGTAATTATTTTATTATGTTTAGCATCATATATTTTATATCCCTTTGTGCCCTGTGGATAACCAATAAAAACTCCAGGCCTTCCTCTAATTTCAAATTTGTCTCCATTAGTTTCTATACTTTTGTAATATGCTAGACAACCAAGTATCCTCATATGTTCATATTCAGGTTTTTGGTTATATAACACCTCATATGGCGTCTTGTTTCCGATTACTTCTGATGGCATTCGATTTATAACGTGTGCTGCAGTTAGTATGCACTCCCCCCAGAACTGTGTCGGTAAATTAGCTTCGATCCTTAATGCATGCGCCGTTTCTAACAAGTGTCGATGCTTCCGTTCCACCACACCATTTTGTTGGGGTGTATGTGGGCATGTTGTTTGTAAAACGATTCCCTCTTTCGCATAAAAATCGAGCATTTGATTTGATGTAAACTCTCCCCCATTATCACATCTCACCCTCTTTACATTCTTTCCAAATTATGTTTGTATCATTTATGAAAATACATGAGGCATGTGCTTGCTTGATGTTTATGTTTAAGGAGAAATACCCAAACAGCCCGACTAAAATCATCTACTATAGTTAGAAAGTAACTCGCACGTGTAAATGAAGGTGTGCGATATTTTCCCCATACATCACAATGTAATAAATCGAAACAAGCATCAGTTTTATTCATGCTAACCGAAAAAGGTAGTCTAGCAAACTTGGCCTTAACACATGCATCACAAAAGTCTTTTGAATTTAAAGAAACATTTTTCAAAAAATCAACATGAGCGAGTTTCGAGTTCGATGGGTGACCTAATCTTTTATGCCACGTGCTAATGGTTGTCATCATTGCCTGCCTCTTGCCTCCTATCGACCCCATCTTGTATAAACCACCCTTGCGTTCACCCATTCCAATCAACGTCCTCGAACATAAGTCCTGCATGATGTAAAAGTCAGGAAAGAAGGTTACAGCACAATTGAGGTCCTTGCACAGTCTACTAACGGATAGCAAGTTGCACTTAAAATCCGAGACATGAAGGACCTTCTTAACCACCACACCGTTCGGGAGAGTGCAGTCCCCTCTTCCCTCAACCGTTCGGTGGTTGGTCGTTTACTGTTGGTTGACGAGTTGGAGGGACTTGATTAATTAGCACAGCAGGGGTAATCATAGCAAAGTTTTGGGATTTAGCCTTCCTCTTCTTGTTTTGAGAAGGTTCAGGTTTTTACTCCTTAGGGGGTTCAGCTGAGGGTTTCCCGGGCACCTTCTTAGCACCCTTCCTAGTCAGGGTTCCAGCCTTGACATGATTGTCAGTTAGCTGAGCAGCTAACCGGATGGTATCTTCCAAGGTTGCAGGATTCCTACCCCGCACCGTGTCTTGAATTTGCATGGGTAGACCACCGATGTATTTCTCAATAGCCCGAGATAAAGGAGTAACCAGGTGAGGAACAAGTAGACTCAGTTCATGAAATCGGTTGGTATAAGCTAGATTTTCTCCACTTTCTTGAGTTAAGTCCCAGAACTCAGCTTCCAATTTCTTAATTTCATTTCTAGGACAGAATTCCCGAGTCATGAGCTCCTTAACTTCATCCCACGTCAATGCTAATGCGGCATCAGTTCCACGGGTTCGTTTCTCACCGTTCCACCAGGTGAGTGCTCTCTTTTGAAGAACACTTGTAGCGTAGCGAACCTTGAGATTCTCGGGGCACTCACTATTGAGGAAAGTGTTCTCGATACTCTCAAACCACTGTAAAAGACCATTGGCACCTTCGGTCCCGCTAAACTTAGTGGGATTGCAAGAATTGAAATGCTTGTAAGTACAAGCTCGTGGAGGGTTTTGTGCGGCTTGATTTTGAATGGTGTTGTTGCCTTGGTTCAAATGGGTAAGCAGTGTTGGGATAACCGCAGCAACTTCACATGCTACTATAGCAGCAATCTTGCGGCCAGAGCTTTTAGATCGGGAGCGGTTTTGACGAGAAGACATGCTGTATAATATGGAAAAAAACCTTTATGAGAAACGGGTAATTGGTTTTTAAAACTTTTCAAAATGATAAAATCGTTAATGAGATTGTTTAAAATAACAATGAGAGGTTAGGAGTGTAAACGTTCGGCTCGCAAACCAAAGCGAATACGTTGACTTATCAAAGTATTTGTGTCCACCACAACCTTAACGAGGACATGCGTACCTATAAGCGAATACTCATCTCGAGGGTTCCTAGGTAAGGTAAACGGATCCATCGGTTGATTTGGATTTATATGAATACCTTGCCTAGACAGAACACCTTAAGATACAGGTATCCCACTCTTCTAGCATTGCATGTTCTCGGTCATGTGACACGGACTTTGACGAGATTTGAAAACCATGAATAACAAATCAAAATTTAAAATTTGAAAACAATTTGATTTAGGCACATAATGCCATATAATATGATTAGAATTTGTATGTGAAAGGTAAGAATCAAAGTATAAGGAAATGTCATAATCACACAATAAGCATAAGTGACACATATAAGCCCTATCTAAACATATAGAATACATGAGAGGAATCATGTGTAAAGGTACTTAGTTATAGTCTAGGTCATTCCATTTCTAATAACCTAATTCCCTATAACCATGGCTCTGATACCAATCTGTCACACCCCGACCGACGGCGGAATCATCGGAGCGGACGAGGGAATGATGGATTGTTCATAACACATGGTTGTCTAATAGTGGAAATAATATTAAAATCAGATTACAAGATAATATAAGTTCAACATACACAAATACAACAATTGAAACCACAAATAGTAATTGTCTTTTATTTTAACTAGGTCCGGGTCTTAAATGAGCAGGTAGAAGTCCACTATCTTGCTTAACCTGAAATCATGTGAGAAAATAAAGTCAGCTAACGAGTTAGCTGGTGAGTAATCACAGTTTTGAATATACATATAGATTGATTGATTGATTGAGAATAATTCAATTCACAAGGTAATATTAAGACTTATATGGCAATAGCGAAGCATATAGATAACCGACATAATATAAACCCCTTGACTTGACACTTGCATATAATAGACTCCACACAAACACCATAGATTGACTGATTGCCTCTGGCATAATCACCACTCGTAAGCCATGTGGGGTGGGTTATCCAAACCAGTAGATCTACCATTGATACCAGGATTGATTGATTGAATTAGGGTTTTACTGTCGTCCAGTTTATCATATTATGTTCACATAATTGCAAGTAATAACATAACCTGTCTTGAATTGAATTTAGAATGAAATAACAATAGAATATCATGATTGAATATATTGTATCACATGATTTCCCCTAAATAGGAAATGATATAAAAAGGGGATATGAATACTCACATGATTGATGAGATTAGGATCTGGATGTGATAGATTAGACACCAACGATTTCCTTATGATTAACCTAAGGAACGGTGTCTCAAATTAGAATAATAATGATTTGGGAATTTGGGAATGTATTAGGATTTCCATGGTAGTTTAAATTGATTAATTTTATTTGGTTTGAAACGAATTTGTTGAAAGTGATTATGTCAATGATTTTAATAAAAATTTATACATATAAGTTATACATATATACAATTTATTAATAAATTGTATATGTATAATTATATACATAATTATATATATTCATGTAATTATATCTAATTATATGTATAATTATATACATAATTATATGTATATAATAAATTTATACATAAGTAAGCATAACTATATATTGTATGTTAATTATATACATATGTTATAAATTGTATACGATTGTGTAAAATTATATACATGTAATTTATTCAAATAAAAGTTGTTTCGATAATTGGATAATATACATCTATGTATATATATTGGATTCAATTTTTTTATTGTATAATTATGTATCATACATTAATTATAAATTGGTGGAAAATATAATTAGTTATTTTATTTATTTAAAACAAATAAAAATAAATGAATAAAATATAAAAATAAATTTCAGAAAGTAATTAAGTGGTTTTAAAAATTTTTAATGTTTGTAAAAATGTTTTTATGATTTTTAGAATTTTTTCTGAATTTTTAAAGCTTAAAAAGAAGGTTTAAAAAAATATGTAGGTGACGGGTCTCGAACCCGAGACCTCAAGGTTAGAGTTTGAGTGTGGAACCGGTGGACTAAAGGCCTCAGCCGCGTTATGACTTGGTTCTGATTGTTTATAACCATTGATAAACGGTTTCCCCCAAATCCCATTCGAGCCCTAGGTTCGAATCCCACCAATTGAACCCCAATTCGATTATCATTGCTTCTGAAATCATGAGGCTTTTATTCCCTATCAAAAACCGAGTATGTGGGTGTGTAGAATTACCTATATGGTGTTGATTTGAAACTGAACTCGATGAAGAACAGGTCCGCGACTAGCTGCCAATCGAATGATGCTCAAACCGTGATGATAATCAAATTAAATTGGTAAGAAGCTTCGGATGATGATCGAGAGTAGAAGCCCCTTATCAATTTCAGGTTTTGAAGCTCCGAAGGTAAGGTTCGAGTGAGTTGCAGCTCGCGATGAAGATGATAATTGATTTCAGTGTTTGTGTTTGTTTTTGGTGAAATTGGCACCTGAATTCGATTAGGTGTCTATAAATGATCATGTTGGTGGCTTTAATTTGTTTATTGTTGTTGTTTGAGTGTATTATCGATCTGTATCGAATCCGAGATAAAAGTGAGAATTATAGCCGTTTGTTTGACTAATTTAAAAATCGTTTTGTGTTGGAATTCAATCCGAATTGGATCCAAGGAAACTTTCGGTGAGATTGTGGGGTTCAAAATTAGATAAATTGACTGATTTTGGTCGGGAATTTAGTGATTTCGATGTGGAAGCTTTGGATTCGAATTTACCGATGATTAATCGTGTTTAATGGGTGCCTTGGGTTCGAAACTAGTCCACGAGTGCATTGGAACTGGTTTTGTGGGTTGAAATTGTGTAATTTTATCGTTTTGGCTTCGCCGGAGTTCGGCCGGAGTCTCGCCGGAAAATCGGGGGAGAAGCCGTGGGTTTTAAAAATTTTACACAACTGGTCCCTGTGGTTTCAACCTTTTTATTTTATGTCTTAAACTTCTTATGAAGTTTCCAGATTGGCAGAAATGACCCCTGGACTTAATTAAGTTTTTTTTTTCTTGTTAATTTTTATAACCTATTGTTATCTTATTTTTATTATTATTATTATTATTATTATTATTATTATTATTATTATTATTATTATTATTATTATTATTATTATTATTATTTATTATCGCAAGCTTTATAATTGAAATCCCCATGATTGTATTATTAACAAATATTAACAGAAGTTAATATATAAAAAAAATACGGGTGGTTACAGTCTCCCCTACTTTAGGAAATTTCGTCCCGAAATTTGTTCACGAGGAGGCTGAAACGAAAAGATGAGGGTACTTGGTTTTCATTTGTTCCTCACGTTCCCAGGTGTACTCTGGCCCACGTTTAGACTCCCAACGAACTTTGACAATGGGTATCCGACTGCGTTTGAGTTGTTTAACTTCCCGATCCATAATTTCCACAGGTTTCTCAATAAAGTGCATAGATTCATCAATCTGGACTTCGTCGAGTGGAATGTGGAGATTTTCATTGGCAAGACATTTCTTGAGGTAGGACACATGAAACGTCGGATGAATATTGATAAGTTCCTGGGGTAGTTCAAGCTTGTAAGCCACTTTCCCAATTCGCTCGAGCACTTTGAATGGACCCACGTAACGAGGTGCTAGCTTCCCTTTCTTTCCAAAGCGAATCACTCCCTTCCAAGGTGATACCTTAAGAAGTACGAGATCACCGACATTGTATTCCATGGGCTTACGTCTTTTATCTGCATAATGCTTTTGACGATTTCTAGCAGCGACCAAGTTATCACGGATCTTATGAATTTTGTCTGTTGTTTCTTGTATCAATTCCGGACCAGTAATCTGTGATTCACCAACTTCAGACCAACAGATGGGAGATCGACACTTCCGGCCATATAAGGCCTCAAATGGTGCCATCTGGATGCTGGTATGGTAACTGTTGTTGTATGAAAAATCGATTAACGGAAGATGAGAATACCACGATCCACTGAAATCAATGACACAAGCCCGGAGCATATCCTCGAGGGTCTGTATCGTTCTTTCAGTTTGACCATCGGTTTGGGGGTGATAGGCTGTGCTGAGATTCAGTTGAGTTCCCAAAGACGATTGAAGACTTTGCCAGAAACGAGAGATAAAACGACCATCGCGATCAGAGATAATATCTAAAGGTACACCATGCCGACTGACTATTTCATTGATGTAAATACGAGCCAATTTCTTGACTCGATAATCTTCTCGAATTGGAATGAAATGAGCCGACTTAGTCAATCGATCAATGATAACCCAGATACTATCGTGACCACTAGCGGTACGAGGCAGCTTGGTGATGAAATCCATGGACATGCTTTCCCATTTCCATAATGGAACCTCGGGTTGTACGAGTAATCCAGAGGGACGTTGATGCTCGGCTTTGACTTTGGAACATGTGAGGCATTTAGATACATACAAGGCTATATCCTTCTTCATGCCGGGCCACCAATATTGGTTCCGAAGATTCATGAACATCTTATCTGCTCCCGGATGAATAGAATAACGAGCCTTATGAGCCTCATCCATGATGGTTGTTCGAAGATTATCGCGATTCGGAATCTAAAGTCGATTTAGAAAATACAGTAGTCCGTCCGACTTGGTTTCCAATTGGAGTTCAGCACCGCATGACATTTCCTCATACATGTTGCCCTCGGTGACTGATTCGTGTTGAGCTTCGAGTATACGGGTCAAGAGGTCGGTGCGAATGGTAACACTTTGAAGCATAACTTGACCCTTACGACTTAATGCATCGGCTACGACATTAGCTTTACCGGGGTGGTAACGAATCTCACAGTCGTAGTCATTGAGTAGTTCGACCCATCGTCGTTGCCTCATGTTAAGCTCCTTCTGGTTGAAGATGTGCTGGAGACTCTTATGATCGGTGAATACAACACATTTAGTGCCATATAGATAGTGTCTCCAGATTTTGAGTGCGAATACGACAGCACCCAATTCAAGATCGTGCGTCGTATAATTTTTCTCATGAATCTTCAATTGTCTTGAAGCATAAGCTATAACTTTGCCTCGCTGCATGAGAACGCAACCTAGACCTTGTTTTGAAGCGTCACAATAGACAACAAAGCCGTCGTTTCCATCAGGAAGGGTTAGAATCGGTGCCTCACACAACTTTTGCTTGAGGGTTTGAAATGCTTTTTCTTGATCAGGCCCTCAAGAAAAAGGCTTATCCTTGTGGGTCAAAGCAGTGAGTGGCACAGCAATCTTCGAGAAGTTAGGAATAAAACGTCGATAATATCGGGCTAGACCAAGGAATGAACGAATCTCTGTAGGAGTTTTAGGTTCTCCCCATTTCTTTACTGCCTCGATCTTTGCGGGATCAACGTGAATTCCCTTGCTGTTTACTATGTGACCAAGAAATTGAACCTCATTAAGCCAGAATTCACACTTTGAGAATTTGGCTTAGAGTTTCTCTTTCCTCAGAAGTTCGAGTATTAGACGAAGGTGGTGTTCGTGATCGGATTTAGATTTGGAGTATATCAAAATGTCATCGATGAATACGATCACGAATTTGTCTAGGTATGGTCGGCACACGTGATTCATTAAATCCATGAATACTGCCGGTGCGTTGGTTAACCCGAATGGCATCACTGTAAACTCGTAATGGCCATATCTCGTTCGGAAAGCGGTTTTTGGGATGTCATCATCGTGCACATGAAGTTGGTGATAACCAGAACGAAGATCGATCTTTGAGAAGTACGAGGCTCCCTGAAGTTGATCAAATAGATCGTCGATTCTGGGTAATGGGTAACGGTTCTTGATTGTGAGTTTGTTAAGCTCCCGATAGTCAATGCACATACAGAATGAGCCATCCTTTTTCTTCACGAATAAGACTGGAACTCCCCATGGTGACGAGCTCGGGCGAATGAATCCTTTATCTGACAGTTCTTGCAATTGACTAGCAAGTTCTTGCATTTCCGATGGTGCAAGTCGATAAGGAGATTTTGCCACGGGAGTTGCACCAGGTACAAGATCGATTCAAAATTCAACTTGACGAACGGGAGGAAGACCGGTTAAGTCTTCGGGAAAGACTTCGGGAAACTCTCGAACAACCGGAATGTCTTCAATCTTCCTAGGTTTCTCATCCGCCTTCACGATATGGGCCAAGAAAGCCATGTAATGCTTGCGGTGGTACTTTCGAGCTTTGGTACAAGACATGAGTTTAAGCCCCTTGTAAGGTTTTTCCACGTAGATTTGTAGTATGCTTCCGGTCGGAAGAGGAATACGAATGGTCTTTTCGTGACAAATCACTTCGGCATGATTCTTTAATAACCAGTCCATGCCTACTATAACATCGAAACTACCCAGTTGCATGGGTATAAGATTGATAGAGAAATCGTGCTCGCTTAGATTCAAGGTACAGTCGGGAATAACAGAATTAATTGTAATAGGTTTTCCGTCAGCTATCTCTACCGTAAAGGGGTTGTCTAGCTTGGTTCGGGCACTAGCAAGTAAGGGCTCAAAGTCTAATGATACAAAGCTTTTATCGGCACCGGTGTCAAAAAGAATCGAAGCGTATTGATTATTAATTTGGAACATACCGTTCACCACGTCGTTGCTAACTTGGGCTTGTTGGGCGTTGATGTTGAATGCTCGACCTTGAGCTGCAGGGATGGCCTTGAGAAGCTTCGGACATTGGTTGCGGAAATGGTTAGGATCTCCGCATTGGTAGCAAGCTCTTGCGTGTGTGATTGTCGGGGTATGCTGAACAGTCGGTGTGGTAACTGGAACCCTTGCAGTATTCTTGCACACGTTGAATGTATGGCCGAAACGACCACAGTTGGTGCATTGACGACACTGAACGTTAGCGGGATGGTGATACTTGCAGTGGTTACACTGCGGAAAGGGTCCAGCGTATGGCTTTTTCATCGGTGGTTGGTCGTTTACTGTTGGTTGACGAGTTGGAAAGACTTGATTAATTGGCACAGCAGGGGTAATCATAGCAAAGTTTTGGGATTTAGCCTTCCTCTTCTTGTTTTGAGAAGGTTCAGGTTTTTCCTCCTTAGGGGGTTCAGCTGAGGGTTTCCCGGGCACCTTCTTAGCACCCTTCCTAGTCAGGGTTCCAGCCTTGACATGATTGTCAGTTAGCTGAGCAGCTAACCGGATGGTATCTTCCAAGGTTGCAGGATTCCTACCCCACACCGTGTCTTGAATTTGCATGGGTAGACCACCGATGTATTTCTCGATAGCCCGAGATAAAGGAGGAACCAGGTGAGGAACAAGTAGACTCAGTTCATGAAATCGGTTGGTATAAGCTAGATTTTCTCCACTTTCTTGAGTTAAGTCCCAGAACTCAGCTTCGAATTTCTTAATTTCATTTCTCGAACAGAATTCCCGAGTCATGAGCTCCTTATCTTCATCCCACGTCAATGCTAATGCGGCATCAGTTCCACGGGTTCGTTTCTCACCGTTCCACCAGGTGAGTGCTCTCTTTTGAAGAACACTTGTAGCGTAGCGAACCTTGAGATTCTCGGGGCACTCACTATTGAGGAAAGTGTTCTCGATACTCTCAAACCACTGTAAAAGACCATTGGCACCTTCAGTCCCGCTAAACTTAGTGGGATTGCAAGAATTGAAATGCTTGTAAGTACAAGCTCGTGGAGGGTTTTGTGCGGCTTGATTTTGAATGGTGTTGTTGCCTTGGTTCAAATGGGTAAGCAGTGTTGGGATAACCGCAGCAACTTCACATGCTACTATAGCAGCAATCTTGCGGCCAGAGCTTTTAGATCGGGAGCGGTTTTGACGAGAAGACATGCTGTATAATATGGAAAAAAAACCTTTATGAGAAACGGGTAATTGGTTTTTAAAACTTTTCAAAATGATAAAATCGTTAATGAGATTGTTTAAAATAACAATGAGAGGTTAGGAGTGTAAACGTTCGGCTCGCAAACCAAAGCGAATACGTTGACTTATCAAAGTATTTGTGTCCACCACAACCTTAACGAGGACATGCGTACCTATAAGCGAATACTCATCTCGAGGGTTCCCAGGTAAGGTAAACGGATCCATCGGTTGATTTGGATTTATATGAATACCTTGCCTAGACAGAACACCTTAAGATACAGGTATCCCACTCTTCCAGCATTGCATGTTCTCGGTCATGTGACACGGACTTTGACGAGATTTGAAAACCATGAATAACAAATCAAAATTTAAAATTTGAAAACAATTTGATTTAGGCACACAATGCCATATAATATGATTAGAATTTGTATGTGAAAGGTAAGAATCAAAGTATAAGGAAATGTCATAATCACACAATAAGCATAAGTGACACATATAAGCCCTATCTAAACATATAGAATACATGAGAGGACTCATGTGTAAAGGTACTTAGTTATAGTCTAGGTCATTCCATTTCTAATAACCTAATTCCCTATAACCATGGCTCTGATACCAATCTGTCACACCCCGACCGACGGCGGAATCATCGGAGCGGACGAGGGAATGATGGATTGTTCATAACACATGGTTGTCTAATAGTGGAAATAATATTAAAATCAGATTACAAGATAATATAAGTTCAACATACACAAATACAACAATTGAAACCACAAATAGTAATTGTCTTTTATTTTAACTAGGTCCGGGTCTTAAATGAGCAGGTAGAAGTCCACTATCTTGCTTAACCTGAAATCATGTGAGAAAATAAAGTCAGCTAACGAGTTAGCTGGTGAGTAATCATAGTTTTAAATATACATATAGATTGATTGATTGATTGAGAATAATTCAATTCACAAGGTAATATTAAGACTTATATGGCAATAGCGAAGCATATAGATAAACCGACATAATATAAACCCCTTGACTTGACACTTGCATATAATAGACTCCACACAAACACCATAGATTGACTGATTGCCTCTGGCATAATCACCACTCGTAAGCCATGTGGGGTGGGTTATCCAAACCAGTAGATCTACCATTGATACCAGGATTGATTGATTGAATTAGGGTTTTACTGTCGTCCAGTTTATCATATTATGTTCACATAATTGCAAGTAATAACATAACCTGTCTTGAATTGAATTTAGAATGAAATAACAATAGAATATCATGATTGAATATATTGTATCACATGATTTCCCCCAAATAGGAAATGATATAAAAAGGGGATATGAATACTCACATGATTGATGAGATTAGGATCTGGATGTGATAGATTAGACACCAACGATTTCCTTATGATTAACCTAAGGAACGGTGTCTCAAATTAAAATAATAATGATTTGGGAATTTGGGAATGTATTAGGATTTTCATGGTAGTTTAAATTGATTAATTTTATTTGGTTTGAAACGAATTTGTTGAAAGTGATTATGTCAAGGATTTTAATAAAATTTATACATATAAGTTATACATATATACAATTTATTAATAAATTGTATATGTATAATTATATACATAATTATATATATTCATGTAATTATATCTAATTATATGTATAATTATATACATAATTATATGTATATAATAAATTTATACATAAGTAAGCATAACTATATATTGTATGTTAATTATATACATATGTTATAAATTGTATACGATTGTGTAAAATTATATACATGTAATTTATTCAAATAAAAGTTGTTTCGATAATTGGATAATATACATCTATGTATATATATTGGATTCAATTTTTTATTGTATAATTATGTATCATACATTAATTATAAATTGGTGGAAAATATAATTAGTTATTTTATTTATTTAAAACAAATAAAAATAAATGAATAAAATATAAAAATAAATTTCAGAAAGTAATTAAGTGGTTTTAAAAATTTTTAATGTTTGTAAAAATGTTTTTATGATTTTTAGAATTTTTTCTGAATTTTTAAAGCTTAAAAAGAAGGTTTAAAAAAATATGTAGGTGACGGGTCTCGAACCCGAGACCTCAAGGTTAGAGTTTGAGTGTGGAACCGGTGGACTAAAGGCCTCAGCCGCGTTATGACTTGGTTCTGATTGTTTATAACCATTGATAAACGGTTTCCCCCAAATCCCATTCGAGCCCTAGGTTCGAATCCCACCAATTGAACCCCAATTCGATTATCATTGCTTCTGAAATCATAGGGCTTTTATTCCCTATGAAAAACCGAGTATGTGGGTGTGTAGAATTACCTATATGGTGTTGATTTGAAACTGAACTCGATGAAGAACAGGTCCGCGACTAGCTGCCAATCGAATGATGCTCAAACCGTGATGATAATCAAATTAAATTGGTAAGAAGCTTCGGATGATGATCGAGAGTAGAAGCCCCTTATCAATTTCAGGTTTTGAAGCTCCGAAGGTAAGGTTCGAGTGAGTTGCAGGTCGCGATGAAGATGATAATTGATTTCAGTGTTTGTGTTTGTTTTTGGTGAAATTGGCACCTGAATTCGATTAGGTGTCTATAAATGATCATGTTGGTGGCTTTAATTTGTTTATTGTTGTTGTTTGAGTGTATTATCGATCTGTATCGAATCCAAGATAAAAGTGAGAATTATAGCCATTTGTTTGACTAATTCAACACGTTTTGTGTTGGAATTCAATCCGAATTGGATCCAAGGAAACTTTCGGTGAGATTGTGGGGTTCAAAATTGGATAAATTGACTGATTTTGGTCGGGAATTTAGTGATTTCGATGTGGAAGCTTTGGATTCGAATTTACCGATGATTAATCGTGTTTAATGGGTGCCTTGGGTTCGAAACTAGTCCACGAGTGCATTGGAACCGGTTTTGTGGGTTGAAATTGTGTAATTTTATCGTTTTGGCTTCGCCGGAGTTCTGCCGGAGACTCGCCGGAGTCTCGCCGGAAAATCGGGGGAGAAGCCGTGGGTTTTAAAAATTTTACACAACTGGTCCCTGCGGTTTCAACCTTTTTATTTTATGTCTTAAACTTCTTATGAAGTTTCCAGATTGGCAGAAATGACCCCTGGACTTAATTAAGTTTTTTTTTCTTGTTAATTTTTATAACCTATTTTTTTATTATTATTATTATTATTATTATTATTATTATTATTATTATTATTATTATTATTATTATTATTATTTATTATCGCAAGCTTTATAATTGAAATCCCCATGATTGTATTGTTAACAAATATTAACAGAAGTTAATATATAAAAAAATACGGGTGGTTACACTTCTGGTTACGCCTTGCAGGAACGTAAGCCTGAAAGGCTGCTACATCACCAACGGGTCGCTTGGTTCCTGCAATGTTTCTCTGTTGTTCATCTTCTGCCACCAAATGGTAAGCTGTCCCAAGAGAAGGTGTAGGTTGCATTGCCAGAATCTGAGTTCTAATGGTTCCATACTCAGCGTCCAAGCCTAGTAAAAACTCATACAACCTTTCCTTCTCAATTAACTCGGTTAGCTTCTTGCCTATTCCACAGGTACAACCACTGCAGTTACATTTCAGGATGGTCAGCATAGACCCGATTTCATCCCAAATGCTCCTGAGTTTAGTGTAGTAAGTCGAAACAGATGCACCATCCTGTTTGGTCGTCATTAGTGACTGCTTTAATTCGTACGCTCGGGGAGCGCTATCCTTCCCAAACCGTTCCTTCAAGTCAACCCAGATTTCTTCGGCTGTAGCAGCGTACTTTACGCTGGATCTGATGTCCTTTTCCATGGCTGCATTCAACCATCCTTTGATCATGGCGTCACACCTCATCCAAGGCATGTATTCCGACGAGTCATTGTCGGGTTTCTTTAATGTGCCATCTATGAAGCCGATGTTGGGTTTCTTTAATGTGCCATCTATGAAGCCAATCTTGTTTTTAGCAAACAAGAAGTTCATCATCTCTTGTGACTAATCGTTGTAGTTACCATCTGTCAATGCATCGTTGACATGCATTTGTCTTGGGTAATCGGAGGGATGAAGGTAATAAGGAGATTCATGGCTGATGCCTTCCTCCTTGGTTTTCTTTCCATCATCGCCGGCCATGGATTATGGCCTTGTGTTTCGTGGTTGATTTCGAGTATCCTTCTAAGACCGCTCTGATACCATAAAGAAATCGATATGGTATTAGATGATCAAGAGAGTTACAAGAGAATGCTAAAACAAAACAATAATCGACATATATATACAAAGAGGAAACTGCAATCATGCCAAGAATTAGTGGAGGAATTAGTGGAGGAAATTATGGAAGTTGATTGGAGGAAATTATGAAAGTTATTTGGAGGTGAATGTGGCAGAATATACGGGAGGATTTGTATCCATCTATACATTCACTAAACTTTTTACTTCGTTTTAGGTTCCAAAAATGATTAAGCCACACTTATCACCACCATTGAGCGGTGAATGCTTTCCGATACTTTTTTAAAACAATCCGTTTCAGTACGATCCCATTTTGCTTACGACTTGTTTTGACCTGGACTAGACCAATATTTTTACACCAACCCGTTTTAACCCAAAGATCAACCTAAACCCTAACGTATTAACCAACCTAATAGTTTGTCTTTATAGACTCAAAAACATACATATTCCAGCATTTTGTTCGACATAATTATCATCCCAACATTGTCAACAACATGATAAAAGGTAGTTCGGTTTGATGACTTTTCAAGACAAACACGTTAAAAGACTAGAATAACTATAGACCACTAGAGCCTGAGATGTCGATCCATGATAGCTGAAGCTCAACCTCTCCACACTCGACATTTTGCAACCTAAGAACCATGTCTTGGACCACTTTCCCATTGGTCCACGTTATGTGGCTTTCTTCAGCCAAACAGTTGGTCCTTGTCGGTTTCACCATGGTTATGATCTTGTCGTTTGGTAGATCCGCTAAGCGCATCCGAACCGCTTCGAGAAACGGATGAATGTCGAACACAGCATTCCCCATCATGTCATCTATGGTAAATGTATCCTTGTCATGCACCTCCTGCATGTGTTGTTTGCAAACGTGAGGGTTAATATCAAACAAAACTTTAAAATTAAACGTGTAACAATTATTTTTGTTGCAAACCCTTGAACAAATAAACACCTATGATAAATAAATTTCAAGTCACACTTGCATAAGATTTTGTATTAAAATTCATATAAAGTACGATCATCTTTTTCATCACCTAAAGATTATATTCAAAGCATGAGGTATGAGTTTATAATTAATTTATGAATGAATCAAATATGGGATCAAGTATAAAAATATATGACATGAGATTATAATTGATATATTAAATTGTATTGAAAAGAGTGACATATGACCTTGGCCACTACCCGTTTAATAAGTGTGCTAACATGTTAGCACGTAACCATTAAAGTGTAAGGCTGTTTATGAAGGCTCATAATTTTTAGGAGGTTATTTAAAAAGTAAAACATTCGAAGGTTAATATTTTGCTTATAAATTGTTTCTTGACTATCAATTTCGCCATTAAATTATTCATTTACAAAGGAGAAATTAATATCTTTTTTCTTTGACCACCCGTTCTTCTATTGTTTTTTATTTGATTCCTTCGATCTCGATAAAAATACAGGAACCTAGTTTCTTACTTTAATTTGGTAATTAAAGATGAAAAAATAAAAACAATTGAAATAGATCAATTATAATAATATTAATTATAAGATTTTTTTTTAGTGGCAGAACTTAAACCATTGTATAAGAAGGGCCAAAAATCACATGACTAAAATAAGAAGGGACCGAACTCAATACGTATAAAAATTTCAAATAAGTATTCATAAATTTTCATTTCTGAAAAAAAAACAGAATCTTTTAATTCATTTATTTTGGTAATCAGACTCACCTAACATAGATATTATTTTCATTTTCTTTTTCTAGTTGCAAATTTCTTTGAATATAATAATAGGAAATCTGCGTTTATTTCGTCTGTTTCCAGAGCAATGTACAACTGATAAGCACGAAGCACAGCCAAAAGTAGCACAGGTGTATGATAACTTACAAGTGTAACGGGGAGAGGCTCTGCGATCGAGAGTGTCAAATCTTCATCCCACACAGGGTTGATGTCTTTCTTAACAACTCGAGTTTTCAATTTCTTCATCAAAACAAATAAACAGCTGACTAAAACATCATTTAGAGCATTATAGTGAAATCTCTAAAACTATAAGAGTGTTTTTGGTATATTATATGAAATGATTTTGAGTGATTGTGAGTGAAGTTGAAAGAAAATGTTATTGTTAATTGGTATATTTAAAGAATCATTATTCAATCCCTATAATTTTTTAATATTTTAAAAAATGATTGTGAGTGGAGAAGAGAGAAAAATATAATGATATAGGTATAAAATAATTATTTAAATGAAAATAAAAGAGAAAATATAGTGATTTTTAATATAATTATATAAATAAAGATAAGGAATACACTGTTAATGCTTTTAATTTCCCAATAATAAACTTTGAATAAGCTACTAATCCGACAACCATGAATAATCGGATTATCCTATCTACCAATTTGAAAATATCTTATCTACCAATTTTTTACTAGAATTTAAAGAAAACCTGATAAATATAAATACTCTAACAAATATACTCAACATAAATCTAATTTGGGCATGTTTGGGCTTATTTACACCTCCTTTTACTTCTCAAAATGAGTTTTGAGAAGTTAAAATTTTTAACTTCTTAAAAACTCTTTTCTCTCCACACAATCTTCGGTGCTGTTTGTTTTTGAAGAGGTAAAACGTCTGCAGTCTGCAGACCACAGACCACATCTGCAGACATTTAAATAACAGAACTCAACAACATTTGGTTGCAATCCAATTGCCACATAACACACGGACTTTCAGTAACTACAATAACCTGCTTGGGTTCACTCGACGTTTGGGTTCCATTTTCTTGCCCCGTCTGTTCTAGCTGCTCCAGCATGGGTTTGGCAGCCTCATTAGAGCACATAATCAACAAATTGGGCACCAATTCTCTTTCAAGACATGAAACATAAACTGAACCCGCAGCATCAGCAGCAGAATTAGCTGAAGAAACAGAACACCATCTATCATCACTGTCCATTTGCTGGTAGTGAGGGAATATTTCAAACTGCACAGGTTTGTTTACCATCGTGTCATGATCCAATCTCTCTACCATTTCAAGAACAATCAAACAAATCTCCAACAAAATCAAACCACACAACACAAAAACACAACTATCAGCAAATTCACAGCAAACTCACCACAATAGGTGACGAAATCCTCAAACGGCAACGATGAAGACGATGGTGGTGCGGGTGGCGACGTTCCAGAGCGTCATGACGGGGGTTAACGAAGGAGGAGGAGGTGAAGGGGAGGTTGCGGAAGAGGTGAACGACGCCTTTGAGTTCAATGGGAGTGAAGATGTTCTTTTTTGACCTAGGGTTTGAAGCTCCGGCGACGGCGAACTTGGTGGCAGTACCACCGGGCAACAGCGGTGGTTGGGGGGCGTCGACGGTGTGGATTTTGAGAGTGAACATATTATTCTTGTTCAGTGTGCTGGTGGATTCGATCTTGGCAGGGAAAGGAGACGAGAGATTGGGTTGAAGGAATATTGTGAGGGGAATGAGGAGGGTAGAAGGAGGGTAGAAGGAGGGTAGAAGAGGTTAGAAGATTGTAGAAGTGAGAAGTCCATGTCTGCACCAAGAAGAGGTCACGCAGACGTTTTTTAATGAAACGTCTTCAAAAAAACAAACACTCTGCAGATCTCAAACATCTGCCCGCCTCTTTTTGGCGCAGACAAAAGAGCTTTAGAAGCTCTTCTTCTAAAAAACAAACACCACCTTCATCTCAATCCAAACACACTTTCACCTTCTTTCAACTTATCTCCTTTTCAAAAGTTAAAAGAAGTTTTCAATAAGCAATCCTAAACACCCTTTGAACAAAATAATTCAAGTTTTTATCATTATTTAAAAACATAGTTTGGAGGAAAAAAAATTGAAAAAAAATTAATTTTTCTGTCGTTATCCGTCGAACTCACTTAGAAACCAATGAACCGTCTAGACCTGCCGGTAAACCAGAGAGCGGCCTCAATACACTGAATCAATGACGTGGAGGGCGGTTGATGGCCAGGCCAAGAAGACTAGTTTTCAAAACATTATAGTTCTACACGACACGCTCTCTAGAAAGAGAAAATAGATCACACTACGATTTTAATGACATTATAGTTTTACACGGGAAGAGTTTGTGGTTTCGAGTCTCGCTTAAGACAAAAAAGCTTTGAGCCAGAAAGTTTTTTCAGTTATGGTTTCTCCGAACAGCTAAACAATGTCGTACAACCACCGTCAAAATCAACACTACAAAATAATCAATCAACAACCGTCTCCAATTCTACACTCAAAAATCACATATTCACAGTAGAGAAATCAATTTGTATTGTTTCAGGCGTTCGTACACCAGATCTTCATAAAATCATCGAGAGTAAAGCTTACAAACTGCAAAATCAACCAACAAATCGGAAGTAAATGATCACCTGTTGGCCCATACGAATCACCACGTAAGGATCGCTGCTAGTGACATCTCGAACCGCAAGGTTTACACCTCGGTGGATATGAACCCTAAGTAAACCCAACAGATGCTCCATTAAGAACTGAATAAGCTTATAGAGTTATAGATCGACCTTAAGGAGCAGAAGAAACAAAGAAATAGTACTATAGTAGATGGTGGAGATAAATGTGTAGAGATCAAGAGTATTTGAATTGAAAAATGGATGTAGAGAAGAAGACAAAGACAACGTCTTTGTTTGCTGACTAGTCTTTTAAAATAACTCCGATATTCTATCAGAGTATCAGAGGAGAAGGAGTCGTCCTGAGCAATGTTGTTAGGACCGGCCGGTCCGACCGGTTCGACCGGGATTCGGAGGCCTGTCCGGTCCGGTCGAGGGTGGTTCGTTTTTGGAGAGTTGAACCGGCCGGTTCGAACCGAGTCGGCGGTTGGACCGGCCAACCGGTTCGGGTCCGACCGGATTTTGATTTTTTTTTTTTTTTTGATTTTAGTGGGTAAAAACGGGGTGTTAAACCATAAATTAGTACTTTGTATATACAAATATAGTTAAGTTTTATATATAACTATAAAATATATGTATAAATCATATATAAATTACTTATATTTAATTACATATATAAATATAATTAAAATATAGTTAAATCCGGTCCATCCGGTCCGACCGGTCCGACCGGTCCGACCACCAAACCAGTAAGTCGTCCGGTTCGACGTCCGATCCGGTTCTGAGAACATTGGTCCTGAGTTAATTCTCGGTTTTCTTGGGTTGACACGTCAGATTTTTTTCTATTTTTAGTTTTTGCTGTTTTGCAGGGCGTCGTCTTATTTTTTCACTGGTGTGCTATGAAAGTTTTATAGTAAAACTCACAACACACAAACTCACAGGTGGAGGCCGGTGAAATTCCACTGGGTCGGGGATTAAAATTATATAATATATTACTCCCGGTTAGTGTAAACGTCATCAGATTTGATCCTGTCCATCGAAAATAGCTGAAACTCGATCCGGACCGTCTAAAGTCGACGGTTACACCATTTTCGGAGCGGTTACGAACAGAAAGGCTTGATTTCACACGGATTGCCCACGTTTGCTTTCTCTCGGAATTAGCGCGTCCCCTCCCCATGTTCGCCCCTGGTCACATATCAATAGAGCCCTTCTCCCTCATTCCTCTCTAAACTGGCTAAATTTGAAGTTCCGGCAACAAGGGCGCTAACAAGTTCCATCAGGTAGTCAGCGATCAGAACTTCTACTAAAAAAACGCAACCTTCCTATCGACATCACCATTCCGTCGTGGTGGTATACATCTTTCTCTAACCTAAATCATATGCTTTATTCCTGTTTCTTTCGAATTGTTTGATTAGTTTGTGAATTTTATTATGACGATAATAATAGGTGGTTGGTCTGATTTTGGAACTGTTGGAATTGAATACTATGAAATTAATCAATCCTGTAAGTAGATTCTAAATCACAATTGGGTAGTCTTTGTTCAGATAATTGAGTACATTATTATGTATTCCTTTTTATTGATTCATTAATGCACTCCAAGTGTTTGATAATATGCCTTCTTGAAAATGGTATATCTTTGAGCTTAAAAATGATTCAAGGTGCTTCTACTATATAATTTCACCTTGAGATAACTGATTTCATTTTTATCGTATGTTATTATTTGTTATTTTATTAAGGGCTCGCAACAATCACTCAGAAGTATGTAGGTGTTGATATCACATCCATGGTTACTCTACCAAAATGTCATTTTTAATCCAATGACAATGCTGCAGAGAATGACATAGGTACGCCTTATATTAATTTATTTGTTTTAGTTGCTGATTTTGTATAAGTTTTCTTGTTAATAGTTAGTTTCTTCTACTATATATTATTTGTTGATGAAAAATTTCCACACACTAAAGCTAGCAAATGAATGTGAGAATCCATATATGCGATATATACAAGTAAGAATATCTTACTCATGCAACCGGACACACCCACACACACTCGTATAAGTCACATTTCTTTGTTTTGATGAGTATAAATAGTTGATGAAATACATATTACAAAAAGCTATATTCTTATGATAATATTTTATATGATAGATTTGAGAGGTGACAAGCATTTGAATACATTTTCTACAACTATTGATTATTTTATTTCTTTTAGTATCGAATCTCTTTGGTTTACATTTTTTTCTTATATCAATAATTCATCAGATTTGTAAGGGAATCCTGGATGTGTCAAAATAGGTGGTTTGATTATGATAAAAATGTGTGATCTTGATTTTTTTTTAATTTTACATGTAAGTAAATGTATTGCTCTGATTCATTATCTATGGTGGCGATTTCAGGTATGCTTTTGAGAGCCGATTGATGTATGCAGAACATCTCCTTTATTGTGAAACGGTGTTGTGATCTGCTAGATGATATGGGTATGTCAACATCCAGAGGCGATTAGGGTCTTTCCTCCCGGGTGCGTACCGGTTGCGATTCGTGGACAAGGGATGACATCGATGAAGGATCGTGTAGAAAGATGTGTAGAAGATGAGGATGTGGAGGAGTTTGAGAACCCTGAGTGTTATGTTCGTGCTGCAGCGATCAACGTCGTTGTCACACTTTCACTGGAATCATATGATCGTGACTGACATGTATACGAGTATTTGTACTTACGTTTGCATTAAGAAATGTTTGTTCGTTTTATGTTTCTATCAGTAGTACATGGAGTTTATCTTTGTTAGTGTGTCTTTTTAGGTTGGTGTGGATGTGCAAGAGTTTCTCTCTTATATGACAATGTATTCGTTGGTCTTTGTATGACACTTCTAAATTTTGTTATTGCTATATGACAATACAAAAAAGAGCTACAATCTAAACGGTTCAACTGAGCCCATTGGGTTAAATGGGTCAAATGTCATCATACGTGTACCAAATGAATCAACTTTCTTATATATTTACATTTTAGCTTGTGAGGTGTAGTTAATCACCATTATCAGTTGACCTTTATAATATGATGCTAGGTTGACATGTATTCATTTCTAAAATCATACCATAGAATCATATCAATGATCAACCATTTAACGACAATAATTGTTTGGGCTATAGTTACTAATTTCTTATAACATAGAAACAAAATTATAGCCTTTTATAACAACTTTAAACATCATACTGTCACATTTCAGTCGTTTAGTAGTTATTAATTTGTATTGTTTAGTTGTTTTTAATGTAGTTAGTTGTTATTATACTAACAAGTTACATTAGTTTCAAAGAAAAAAATGTTTTTTAATACATAAAGAGATAGTTAAGACATTATTATATGTAAGCACCCGGCCACCGGACGGGTATAAAACTAGTTGAAGTAGGGGTCGGGGGTGGTGTTCCCTCCCATGGTCTGGACCTCCCCATGTTCAAGTCTCAATAACGTGTGGTCTTAACTAAATATACATGCTATCTAATAAAATTTTAACTCTTAATTTAGAGAGCATCTTATCACCGGATATGCTCGTACATTTGATGATTAGTTGACCGCTTCAACTTAAAAGATGGAAAGTATAACTATTTTCTCATTAATAAGACATTTTAAGAAAGCAGTCGATGCGGTTGTATTCTATGGCAAAATCATTTAGAAGTAAAGTGGCGCAACTACTTTGAGATTAAGAGTTTGAGCTCCGAATATGGCGAGTTGATGTAACTTAATTATGTTGTAAATTATAAATATTTTAAGTCAGTGTCCAGAGTTAACATTCTAAAAACGACAAAGTTAACATGTTATAAAGTTATTTTTAGAGTGACTGAAATTTCAAATTTAGTGTCAGGTTTAAAAAATACACAATCTCACAGTTTACTGCTCCGTTACGATTTTAACTATTTTATTTGTTGTTTATTTAATTTTTTATACGTCAGATTTACTCTTAATATAAAAACAAAATAATTTATTAGTTACTCAATAGTCAATATAATCCCAAAACTCATCTCTTTGAGTCTCTGGTCATCTTCTCCAATCACCATCTCAGACTCGAATTAACGTGGTATCGAACACAAGCCACTCAAATACTTGGCTATGGTCTCAGTAGTACAATCCAAAAGGTGATTGATTCATGAAGTCTTTTTTTTTCCTTTGAACAACGTTAAGTTGTTTTAATTAATAAATTTCATCTAGCCTTTTTAACTCGCATATCTTTAATGAGAGTTAAACATCATGACATGTTAATGATATAACATGAGACCAATGGACCACCAAATTTGTGAACTCTATTAATTATGTTGTTTGAGGTGCATTTAAAACTACTTTCACTCGAGATAAATTGCAAGCGATATGGCATATGAAACTAGGTATGCAAATGAGTCAAGCCGAGCCGATCGCGAGTTACTCGGTATCAACTTGATTAGAAGCTCGAAATGAGTCAAATCTTATCGAGCCCGAGCAGAGCCTGAGCCTCAGAAAAGCTCATAAAATTATCGACCCCGAGCGCAAACTTCACATATAAGGTGGATATCGAGACTGAAAAGTTTTTGACGAGCCTAGCTCGATCTTTTGAAATATAGCTTGAAACAAACCGATCTCGAGCTCTAGCTCTCTTAAGTCAAAATGAGCTGAGCTCGGGCCTAAATGAACTCAGGTTCGACTCGACTCGTTTGCACCCCTATTTAAACACATGTACGCAAAGACACTATGACCAGATAATCAATTAAGAAGCTAAGTAAAAGGGAACTTGGCCCAGTTCCAAAACATGAATCCTGAAAAACTCACATCCATAACAAAAATCAAGTAACTTACATGGCAACTTATAACTTTTTTAGCACAAATCCAACTATAAAATTTGATGTCTTTTTTTAAAAATCTCATTACTATGATCCCTTCGTACCAAAAGTTCAATCTTATTATTTAGTAACGAAAAGATAAGCACAAAATAACGAAACAAATCAAAAGGAAACCATCATTATGTAAAAACTTTTTCAAACTTAAAGCTTAATTTACTTGCACGTAAAAAAATTAAATTAGAATATGATGCCCTAAAGAATGAGCCTAAAGCCCTTGTTATGTCTAGTCCTTGTTATGCCTAAAGCTTTATTTGGACAATCCGTGTGTAAAGAGGACTAACAAAACAGATCTTATCGTGTTTAACATGTTAGAGATGGCGCGCGTAACTTACGTATCAAACATGCAAAAGACTTGTTTAACTACTTATATATTATGTCTATAATTTTTTATATGTTTTTATGAACTAACAATGTAAAATAATAAAGTCTAGCCTCTTGATTTTAATTATTTTTAAAAATATAAATTATTAAAAATATTTTTTATTAAACATGTTTGGTCATGTTATAAACTGGTCGGCAATTGCCAGCCTCAGGTGTAAATATACCTTTGACATAAAAGAAAAGCCTACCAAATATTTTGAGGGATAACCACACATTGGGACTAGATAAGGATGAGGAAGCGAGTCAATTCTTCAGATGAAGATGGGATAGGAGAAGTGAGAAATAAAAGAAAAGTTGGGTTCGGCATAGGGGCATGCCAAAGGGATGCTTATTGGGTTCACTCGCACCCATAAAATTTTTATATTGTTATTTACATATATGATTCAATCCCAAACGACTTTCGAGAAATATTAACGCCAACCCTCGTGAAATTTCAACACTGGATTGAACATTTCACAACAACAACAAAGCATAAAGTTTTTGCAAGAATTGTTACAATTACAAATTTATTATAATCCCAACCATGTAAACTATTAACCTAATAATTAATGCAGAATTCAATTACAATTTCTAATATTATAATATTAGCGATAATTGAACAGACAATCAGTTCGATCATCGTTGTCATCCTAAGCCTTTAACTATTAGTTATTGTCGGAACTTTGTTGTTAGAGCCGCATGTCACTAGTTGCCACTTTGTCCACGGTTACACCAGCCTCTCAAACTCGACTCTAAATAAGTGCAAATCCTTAATAATTTTTATGTGTTTAAATTTTAAATTGGTTTTATCTTTTTAAATATATGACCTGACCCGACATGTATGAAATCAAACCAATTTTTTTTTGTAGTTAACAATATACAACCAGACCCAAAAATATCCGACCCCTATCAATAAATTTTTTGGATCCGCCACTGGTCACTTTGGCATGGACATTATAAATTTTATTATCATTTTTAACTGAAGAGACAAATGAACTTTTTATGAAATTTAGACGATCAATACAAACTTGACGTGATGCGGGGCCTACGAGGCTAGCCAGCCCATGTGGGTACGCCATTGCGACCATGGTGGCACTGCGCCGCTGCTGCTTTCAACCCCGTAGAGATGACAACACCATAGAACTTTCCTCCATTTTCTTTTTTACGCAATGACTCATTCTCCTATTATGAAAGAAGCAACGCCATGAACAGTAACTCAAGGGTATTTTCGGTATTTCATCATTTCTCGGGCTCTGTGTCGTGCCTTCTTATGTGATATCCGCCTCTTTTCTTCATTTGGTGGTGGTGGTTGCGGAGGCGGTGGGCGATCGGCTCTTGCCACCGCTTCGTTTTCGCCGGCCGGCCGTCGACTTTAAACACTGTTGGTTGTTTGTGCGTTTGTTGGTGTAGACGGTGCTAGGGTCCGCCTCCCTACCGTGCCCTCACCGTTGTGTGCTGTCGGTGGTCGTCCGATGGGCCTTACGATTTACAGATCTGAGGTTCAATGCAAAGAAGAAGGCGGTGCTGGTGGCGGTGCAGGCGTTGTTCCCCTAGGCCGGGCGTCAGGGTACCGTCGGTTCTTCATAATCTCTCCGTTACTCTTTTAGGGTTTTCGGATGCCATTGCCCACTGCAGCCGGTGCCGTCATCACGTGCATCTGTTGATGGGGCGGCTCCGGCCGCCGGTGGTGGCATCTCCTCGAAAGTCGAGCGTCGCCTTTAAACACCCTCAGATGTTAGATGGTGCCGGTGGTGGGTTTTCTGGTTGTGGTGTTCATCGTGGTGGGATTTGTTGGTGGTCGCGGTGGTGCGTTTTCTGGTTGTGGTGGTGGTCGTCGTAGTTCGTGTCGGCGGGAGGTTGGTGGTTGCGTGCGTCGGTGGATGCTCCGATGGACCCATGTATCGCCGCCTTCAGGGACGGTGGTGCATGTTGGGATCGGCTTAGATCTAACCATTTCGAAGCCGCCAGTGGTCCGTTGACCTCCTTTGGTGGCGTCTACGCGACCATCACCATCGATTCCACCTGCACCGCCACCGTCTACCGCCTGCACTGTCGTTGTCTACCGGCGGTGTTGTGTGACACCCCGTAATTCCAGGTTAACACTATTCAAACCACTGTCGTTATCATTGGCACATACTCGTTAATACTCGAAACGTATACAAACACCGCCACCGACATCGTTAAATAAATAATGATAAAATACTAACACGGGTGTTTGTAGAGGATTCACATAAACGGGATTTCCTAAGAAATCCTCTTAATTAACATAGCTCGCCCATTTACGTCGTTATCAACCGAAACAAATTCGGGAACTCGGGGACTAAGTGCGAGGACCAAACGTGACAAATTGCCAAACTATGGCTGGGTATATAAACCCCTTACCAGCCAATTTTTCATTTCCACTCCCAAATCTTCCATCTTCTTCACTTTCTTCCTCTACACCTCTCTACCACCTACTAGCACCACGAACCACCACGTTTGAGCTCGTTTCCGTCAGTTAGACCACACAACAGCTGAGAAATCACGTTCCCAGCAGGTAGGCGACCTTGGTTACCTATTTTATTGCTCGTTTCTCTGCTGCAAATTTGGGGTTCGGGTGTTCGGGTTCAACCCGAATGCATGTGGTCGTGGGGGTGCGTGTGAGGTCAATCAGCATGTGCATTTCACTTAGGCAAGCTAGGAAAGTGTTTCTGAAAGTCTTGATTGTGTGAAAACCGAGCACGGGACAGCCGAAGGCTGTTCAGCCCTTCCAGCAGTCGCGATCTGCTGCAGTTCGCGACTGGGCCAGTCATGCGACTGAGTCATGCGACTGGGCCCATCGTGCGACTGAGGGGTGCGACTGGGTTGGGTCGTGCGAATGAGTCCATATGTATGTGTGTGACATGCGAATGAGTGCATGCGATTGGGAGTGTGTGCGATTGAGTCAACCGGATGAAATGCGTGCGACTGAGTACCACCCGACTGAAGGTCCAATCGCACGAATGAAGGTTCAGTCATGCGATTGGTCATTGAGTCGGCTGAATGGGTGATGTGTGGTACGATTGAATGCTAAGTCGTACGCGTGAGGGTTCAACCGTACGAATGAGGTTGATTCGTACGATTGAAGGCCCATTCGTGCGAATGAAGTGTCCAGTCGTGCGTCTAGCCTTGATATGCGATTAGAGTCATTGTGAGTGAATTCTCCTTGTGTGCGGTGTGCCTATTATGTGATGATATGGTAACAATCAATAAAGTGTCATTTCTTGACCACAAAGATTAAAGTCAACGCAATCAACAAGCACATACTTTTTCAACATAACAGAACCTAACCATTTACAAATATCAACAACCCATTTGGGAATCTACATAAAGTCTGATATATGTATGCCTGCTTGTGCGTGTGTCACCCACGACCGAACCCATGCGACCCGACCCGACTAAACATGTCTATTAACGCTGAACACAACATTAACGCTTAACATAACTGTCAATAGGTGTTTGACAGCGCATTGTAAACAACACTTGGGAGACTTTCATCGTACATACTTATTACATCATCAGTGAGTTTCACGGCCCCTATTTTACTCTCTTTCCTTTTTGGGGGAGAAGACATGCAAAACAGATTTACATAAATGGTTGTAGTATTATTGATATCGCTTGTTACGTTAGTGCAAACACACAACATGTCCTGACACACTCGAACCGTCAGTAATGGGATTAGCGAGGTAATTTTGAGTAGTACTACTGGGTCTGACAAACCCCGCCCGGGCTAGTCGCGCTAGCTTGATTGGAGGTCAAACGGGTGCTTGATTGACCTAACATTTGTCATGGTCTGATGAGACGTGACGGGGATACAACAAACGCATATAGGACGTAAACAGTCAGCTTCGGTTCGAAACGTTAAGTAACAAGAACATAGGCTAGCTACCTAACGATATGCTCTATATACTAAACCATTGAAACGCAAACCATTAAAACGCAAACCACTGAACGCTTACGAACAAATTTCTTGTTGATTAAACCTGTGAACTCACCAACTTTATGTTGACACATTTTAGCATGTTTTCTCAGGTCACAGGAACGCATAAGCTCATGATGCACGCTAAGAAAACACACTCAGGACATGCATTCATCTATTTTATTTTCAGCATTGAACATTTTGTCTAAACATGGCTATTGTAACTGTACTGTAATGGATTTACTAATTATGTACACGCTTCCGCACTGTTATAAACTTTGTTTATGTTCTTTTGAATGAAGCCAAATGTTTATTTTAAATTCATATAGTGTCGTTCGATATGACTGTGTCTGAGATCCTGGTATGTCACACGCCTAACGGTAAAACCCCGTCCATGGAAATTGAGGGTGTGACAGATTGGTATCAGAGCCACAGGTTATAGAGAACTAGGATTGCATTGCATCTAGACTATAGCCTTAGACACAACACTAGTATTGCACAGACACTTTTACAAGGTTACAGTTACCACTGTTGTGCAAATAACCTTCTGGTGTACTGACAGTACACTGCTGAGCAAACATAACATTATGGGTATGACATGTGTGTCATTACCGGCTGACAGAGGGGCGGAGAATCCCGCTCGCTCACTACTAACGTTTACACTTGATCCTTCACTCTCGGCGTGGAAGCATCGACGAATTGAACCAAACATTTCCACGATTGGAACACGAAACTCTTTCCTAACACACGCGATAAACTTAACGATGACGAACAAAAAGAACAATACCTCACTCTTCCAACTCTCTCACACTTGTTACCATTCCCAACATATCCTATCCTCTACACTAGTCCGAGCAGTAAATGAGGGACAACTAAGATATTCAAGTCTATTAGAGGATCGGACTTAGACATTCAAACACCTAGAACTTTGAAAGGAAAAAGACCAAATTGTCTTGATTCCCGTTGTTATCTTAACCGAATCTCTTGTACAACCTTAGTACAACCTTAGTTATTTGACTCTTGGTATAACAAATATATCTTTGATGCTTCTATCATTGATAACACTCGGTACTGGACAAGGTATGCTATCTCGAATAGGAGGAACCATGTGTGATCATGCAAAGCAAATTAGAATCACGGGTGCACACGTAATTGTAATTTGTCATGCATGAGAATTCTGGAAACTCTATTGGGTGATAACGGTTATGGTCAGTACAAATTCTCAATTCCATACTTAGAGGCATGAGGCCTCGAATCAACATAAAGCCTCACTATCGATATGCAAACAAACCCTTCATTCTTACTAGCATGATACAATTTATTATTGTCAATAATTATTATCCGGTTATTGATTAATATTTGTTGTGAATTGAAGAAATCATGTCTGGGAGAAGAGCTGGACGCGCAGGTGGACGAGGAAATATCACCCTGACTCAAGCCGAGCTGAATGCTATCATCAATGAGCGCGTGGCTGATGCGCTTGCAGCTTATGAGCAGGCCCGCAATCAGGACCAGAACGACCAGAATCCGAATCAAGGAGGTCCCACAGTCTGTACCTTCAAGATGTTTATGGATTGCAAGCCTCATTCTTTCAGCGGCTCTGAGGGTGCTGTCACATTGCTTCGCTGGCTGGAGAAACTCGAGTCAGTGTTTGCATTGTGCAACTGTCCTGATGGAAATCGCGTCAAGTACGTCTCCAGCACATTGGAGGGACCAGCCCTAACGTGGTGGAACTCACAAGTCCAAACCTTAGGGCTTGGTGCTGCTAATGGTATGCCATGGGATGACTTCAAGGTTCTGATGAAAGAAGAGTACTGCCCCAGGAGCGAAGTCCAGAAACTGGAGGCAGAATTTTGGAATTCAAAGATGGTTGGTTCTGACATTGAGGAGTACACGACTCGTTCGCACGAGTTGGCTGCATTATGTCCTCAGCTGGTGACTCCGGCCTACAAACGGATCGAAAAATACATTGATGGTCTAGCTCCTCAGATCCAGACTAGTGTGATGGCTGCTGATCCTGTCACTATTCAGCAGGCCATCCGACTGGCTCACAAACTCACCGACCAGGCATGGCACAGGGTACCTTGCCTAAACGTGGCGCTGCTTCTGGTTCTTCTGATCACAAAAGGAAATGGGACGGTAATAACAACAGCAAGTCTTCAAGCTCCAACAACACCCAGCAACAAAAGACCAAAAAGTTTGACCCATCAAGAAGCTTCACCAACAACAACCAGAACAGTAACAACAACAATTATGGTCAGGGATCGAGCAGCTACGCGGGCAAGAATCCTAGGCGTAACCGGTGCAACTTCCATCATCATGGCCCGTGTGATCGACTCCGTTGCCAGAGATGTGGAAAGATGGGTCACGCAGCCAAAGACTGCAGGGGTGAACTAATGACTCAGCAACAACACCCTCAACAACAGCGCCAAGGCGGAGTGACTAGAGCCTGCTATGAGTGTGGTAAGGAGGGTCACTACAGGAAGGATTGTCCACAGCTGAAGGGTGGAAACAAGGGTAATAATGGGGGCAATGCTAAGGGTCGTGCATTCGTGATCGGTTCTGGCAAGGCAAGGGATGACCAGAATGTGGTTACTGGTACGTTTCCCCTGAATGGTTGTTTTGCTTCTATACTATTTGATACTGGAGCTGATAGGAGCTTTGTTTCCAACAAGTTCATTAAATTCTTAGATGTAACCCTAGCTGTCATGGAACCTAGTTATGTTGTAGAATTAGCTGACGGAAAACTAATTGAAGCAACTCATATCGTTAAGGGGTGCAGACTAGGATTATGTGGTCATGAGATAGATATAGACCTGATGCCTGTCACACTTGGTAGTTTCGACATAGTTGTGGGTATGGACTGGCTATCTAAGAATAAAGCTGAGATCATCTGTGGGGAGAAAATCGTTCGCATACCACTTCCTAGTGGTGAAATTCTATTAGTTCAGGGCGAAAGGAGTGGCATGGTCTCTGGAATCATCTCCTACATGAAAGCTCAGAAGTGTTTGCGTAAGGGTCATACCGCTTTCCTAGCCATGGTCACTGAAAAAGAAACCGAGGAAAAGAAAGTTGAAGACATCCCTGTTGTACGTAATTATCCTGAGGTTTTCCCTGAAGACCTACCCGGTCCCCCACCGTATCGCCAAGTCGAGTTCCAAATCGATTTGGTATCGGGAGCCGCCCCTATCGCGAGAGCACCGTACAGATTAGCTCCAAGGGAACTGCAAGAGCTATCTACGCAATTGCAGGAACTATTGGATAAGGGTTTTATCAGACCTAGCTCATCACCTTGGGGAGCCCCAGTTCTGTTTGTCAAGAAGAAGGACGGAACCTTTCGCATGTGTATCGATTATAGAGAATTGAACAAGGCGACAATTAAGAATCGTTATCCTCTCCCGCGCATTGATGATCTGTTCGATAAACTACAAGGGTCGAGTTTCTATTCCAAGATAGACCTAAGATCGGGTTATCATCAACTAAGGATACGAGAAGAAGACATTTCAAAGACTGCTTTCAGAACGAGGTATGGCCACTACGAGTTCTTGGTTATGCCATTCGGGTTGACCAATGCACCAGCGGTTTTCATGGACCTAATGAACCGAGTGTGCAAGCCCTATCTAGACAAGTTCGTCATTGCCTTCATCGATGACATCCTTATTTACTCAAGGAATAAGGAAGAACACGAAGAGCACCTTAGACTGATTCTGGAGCTGTTGAGACGAGAACAATTGTATGCAAAATTTTCAAAGTGCGACTTCTGGATACGAGAGGTCCATTTCTTGGGTCATGTGGTCAATGAGAATGGGATACATGTTGACCCGGCAAAGGTAGCAGCTATCAAGAACTGGGCTACGCCTAAGACTCTGACCGAGGTACGATAGTTTCTCGGGTTGGCTGGCTATTATTGACGGTTCATCGAAGGGTTCTCAAAGATTGCTCAACCTTTCACCGCATTGACTCATAAAGGCACTACGTACGATTGGGGTGATAAACAAGAATCTGCATTCCAGATTCTGAAGCAAAAACTCTGTACAGCACCGATTCTATCCCTGCCTAAGGGAACCGATGATTTTGTAGTTTACTGTGATGCTTCTATACAAGGCCTCGGTTGCGTGCTAATGCAACGCAATAAGGTGATTGCCTATGCATCCCGACAATTGAAGATACACGAGAAAAACTACACGACACACGACCTAGAGCTTGGAGCAGTCGTGTTTGCACTCAAGATATGGAGACACTACTTGTACGGTACCAAGTGCACCATCTACACCGATCACAAGAGTCTCCATCACATCTTTGAGCAGAAGGAGCTAAATATGAGACAACGTCGTTGGGTCGAGTTGTTAAACGACTATGACAGTACGATCAAGTATCATCCGGGCAAGGCCAATGTAGTAGCAGACGCCCTAAGTCGGAAGGAAACACTCAAGCCGAGACGAGTTCGAGCACTACAACTCACTATTCACACCGGTTTACCCGATCAGATCCGCAATACTCAACTTGAGGCATTAAAAGAAGAGAACCTGAAAGCCGAATCGCTACGAGGCATGGAGAAGCAACTAGAAACCAAGCCTGATGGAATCCGCTACTTCATGGATCGAACATGGAATCCCTCGTATGGAAACCTATGAGAACTGGTAATGGACGAAGCTCACAAATCACGGTACTCAATCCACCCAGGTTCAGACAAGATGTACCACGACCTGAAGGTTCTTTACTGGTGGCCAAACATGAAAGCAGATATCGCCACCTACGTGAGCAGATGTTTGACCTGTTCTAAGGTAAAGGTGGAGTATCAACGACCGTCTGGTTTACTCCAACAGCCAGAAATACCAGTATGGAAGTGGGAGCAGATATCCATGGACTTCATCACGAAAGCGGATGCGACACCGTTTGGGTGATCGTGGATCGCTTGACGAAATCTGCACACTTCCTGGCAATCTGGGAGACTGATCGTATAGAAAAGTTAACTCGTATCTACCTAAGGGAAGTAGTCTCTCGGCACGGTGTGCCGATTTCCATTATCTCTGATCGTGACGCTCGATTCACTTCACACTTCTGGCGGTCTTTACAACGAGCATTGGGGACGCGGTTGGATAAGAGCACCGTGTATCACCCTCAAACCGATGGCCAGAGCGAGCGAACGATCCAGACTTTAGAAGACATGTTACGTGCCTGCGTCATAGATTTCGGCAGCAGTTGGGAAACTCACTTACCGCTAGTTGAGTTTTCTTACAACAATAGCTACCACACATCGATCAAAGCTGCCCCATTTGAGGCACTGTATGGGCGTAAGTGCCGATCACCTATCTGTTGGGCGGAAGTTGGGGAAAGTCAACTCAGCGGCCCTGAACTTGTGCACGAGACGACTGAGAAGATCGTGCAGATCCGTAACCATATGGCAGCAGCCCGTGACCGACAGAAAAGTTACGCTGATAAGCGTCGCCGACCGTTGGAATTCCAAATAGGTGACAAGGTGCTTTTGAAAGTGTCACCTTGGAAGGGTGTGATTCATTTCGGGAAACGTGGGAAACTAAGCCCTAGGTACGTGGGACCGTTTGAGGTTGTCAAACGGGTTAGCCCCGTGGCCTATCAGTTGAACCTACCCGAAGAACTCCGTGGAGTACACGATGTGTTCCACGTCTCCAACTTGAGGAAATGCCTTGCAGACGAGACTCTTATCGTTCCGTTAGACGAGATACATGTGGACGAACAACTACATTTTGTCGAGGAACCGGTGGAAGTCATGGATCGACAAGTCAAGACGCTCAAACATAGCCGTACCCCTATCGTCAAAATTCGTTGGAACTCAAAGCGTGGACCAGAGTTTACCTGGGAACGCGAGGATCAGATGAAGAAGAAGTACCCGCAACTGTTCCAAGATCAGGCATCTACCTCTTAGGATACGCAGCAACTCTATTCAACAGGCGTCACAAACCGAGAGCCTTGTACTTCCCCGTAGAACCTCGTAACATGATGTGCTAATTTTCAGGACGAAAATTCCTGCAACAAGGGGATGATGTGACACCCCGTAATTCCAGGTTAACACTATTCAAACCACTGTCGTTATCATTGGCACATACTCGTTAATACTCGAAACGTATACAAACACCGCCACCGACATCGTTAAATAAATAATGATAAAATACTAACACGGGTGTTTGTAGAGGATTCACATAAATGGGATTTCCTAAGAAATCCTCTTAATTAACATAGCTCGCCCATTTACGTCGTTATCAACCGAAACAAATTCGGGAACTCGGGGACTAAGTGCGAGGACCAAACGTGACAAATTGCCAAACTATGGCTGGGTATATAAACCCCTTACCAGCCAATTTTTCATTTCCACTCCCAAATCTTCCATCTTCTTCACTTTCTTCCTCTACACCTCTCTACCACCTACTAGCACCACGAACCACCACGTTTGAGCTCGTTTCCGTCGGTTAGACCACACAACAGCTGAGAAATCACGTTCCCAGCAGGTAGGAGACTTTGGTTACCTATTTTATTGCTCGTTTCTCTGCTGCAAATTTGGGGTTCGGGTGTTCGGGTTCAACCCGAATGGATGCGGTCGTGGGGGTGCGTGTGAGGTCAATCAGCATGTGCATTTCACTTAGGCATGCTAGGAAAGTGTTTCTGAAAGTCTTGATTGTATGAAAACCGAGCACGTGACAGCCGAAGGCTGTTCAGCCCGTCCAGCAGTCGCGATCTGCTGTAGTTCGCGACTGGGCCAGTCATGCGACTGAGTCATGCGACTGGGCCCATCGTGCGACTGAGGGGTGCGACTGGGTTGGGTCATACGAATGAGTCTATACGTATGTGCGTGACGTGCGAATGAGTGCATGCGATTGGGAGTGTGTGCGATTGAGTCAACCGGATGAAATGCGTGCGACTGAGTACCACCCGACTGAAGGTCCAATCGCACGAATGAAGGTTCAGTCATGCGATTGGTCATTGAGTCGGGTGAATAGGTGATGTGTGGTACGATTGAATGCTAAGTCGTACGCGTGAGGGTTCAACCGTACGAATGAGGTTGATTCGTACGATTGAAGGCCCATCCGTACGAATGAAGTGTCCAGTCGTGCGTCTAGCCTTGATATGCGATTGGAGTCATTGTGAGTGAATTCTCCTTGTGTGCGGTGTGCCTATTATGTGATGATATGATAACAATCAATAAAGTGTCATTTCTTGACCACAAAGATTAAAGTCAACGCAATCAACAAGCACATACTTTTTCAACATAACAGAACCTAACCATTTACAAATATCGACAACCCATTTAGGAATCTACATAAAGTCTGATATGTGTATGTCTGCTTGTGCGTGTGTCAATCACGACCGAACCCATGCGACCCGACCCGACTAAACATGTCTATTAACGCTGAACACAACATTAACGCTTAACATAACTGTCAATAGGTGTTTGACAGCGCATTGTAAACAACACTCGAACCGTTAGTAATGGGATTAGTGAGGTAATTTTGAGTAGTACTACTGGGTCTGACAAACCCGCCCGGGCTAGTCGCGCTAGCTTGATTGGAGGTCAAACGGGTGTTTGATTGACCTAACATTTGTCATGGTCTGATGAGACGTGACGGGGATACAACAAACGCATATAGGACGTAAACAGTCAGCTTCGGTTCGAAATGCTAAGTAACAAGAACATAGGCTAGCTACCTAACGATATGCTCTATATACTAAACCATTGAAACGCAAACCATTAAAACGCAAACCACTGAACGCTTGCGTACACATTTCTTGTTGATTAAAGCTGTGAACTCACCAACTTTATGTTGACACATTTTAGCATGTTTTCTCAGGTCACCGGAACACATAAGCTCATGATGCACGCTAAGAAACACACTCAGGACATGCATTCATCTATTTTATTTTCAGCATTGAACATTTTGTCCAAACATGGCTATTGTAACTGTACTATAATTGATTTACTAATTATGTACACGCTTCCGCACTGTTGTAAACTTTGTTTATTGTCACACCCCAACCTTGACGGCGGAATCGTCGAGGCGTGAGAGTTACGATTGTTCACAGCCACACAACGCTATTGCCAGAAACATGTTAAAAATAAGGGTCAACATATTGTTGGTGAGCATTCTATAGTTTTGATTATATAAGTATATAAAAGATGACAATTCAAGTTATAAGTTAGTGAATAAAGTGATTAGGGATGTTATGAACAATGCAACAATCAAACCTCGACAATGTTTTACAAGTATCAAACAACGTTAATATTCTATTAACGTTAAAAGTATATACGATCAGCTAAGTGTACTTGGATCAACCAAGCAGGCTTGTCTTACCCATAGATCTATGACTTCGCTGGGCTAGCAATAGTTAATGATTGTACATATAACGCCATAACATGGTAACCACAAAAGTTCAACTAACCACAACTTTAAGTAAATTGCCATAAGTTTACAAGAATCAAATGTGTTTACAAGTGCAACGTTTATACGGTAACATGTTTCACCCAAAAGTGTGAAAATGATAAAATGGGTATAGAAATACTCACTTGGCGATTAAGTATATACGAGGATTATAAGAATTAATGATGCTCCAACGAATTCTTTTACAAGCACCTAAATGTATAATTTACGAGATAAAAATTAAGATTAATATTATAATTAACGTTCAAATAAGAGTTTGGCTTTCAATAGTTTTAAGGTTTTTAATAAGTAATAAGTTTATAATGTAATTATTTACATTTTTAGTTCATCAGAAGAATTATATAAGTAATTATTTTAAAATTGACTTTAAGTATAAACTATTGGTATGATTCACTATTAAAAGCTTTATAATTATTTAAAATTTATAGGAATAACGTTTTGATTAATAATAAATTATTAATCTAAACCTTTAGTTAGTATATTTTATATAAAAAATAATAATATTTGTAAATAATTCGTGAAATTATAAATTATATAATTTCTACAGTTATCATGACAAAACCTTAATTAATATAATGTCCAATACTATCATAAAGATTTATTGTTTCAAGTTCAGTAATCATTAATTTATTTTAAAAGGGAACAATTTAAATATAAAGGTTAGATATACATTTAAAAAAAATAGCATTTGGATCAAATGTTTTATTATTTATTATTTGAATAAGAATTTAATAAGTTAAAACAAGAAAATAATCCAATTGTAATGTTTTGTTAAGGTAAACAAATTTTGAAGTCTATTTTATAAATTATTTAACTAGCTACATTATTTGTTTTAATAAAATAGAATAAAATGTTAAGATATTATAAGAAATAATTTTTCAGAAATTTGTTTGATGTTTAAAAAAATATTTAAACTTTATAAAAAAATATTTTTATATTTATTAGAAATTTTCTAAATCAATATATGGCTGAAAAACTATTTTTGAAAAAATATGGGAGGTGGCCGGGTTTCGAACCCGGGACCTTCAACATAGCAGGGAAACACGGAACCAGTAGACCAAGGCTCACAGCCGTATCAGTTCTTGGTTTTTAATTCTTAAAAACCGAATAAACAGAAATCCCCAAATTTTCGACATGAACCCTAATCCCAAATCGATTCAATTGACCATCCAATTGATTCCGATAACAGAAACATTTATGGGGCTTTTGTTCCCCACATGAAATCGAGCATGTACATAGGTTTTATTACCTAATTCGATTTGAAATGGTGTCTGGAATGAACCAAGAAAAACCGCGACTAACGTAGCGCTGGTTAGATACCCAAACCACGATGATAATCAAATTAGTTGTAGGGAAAGCTTCTAATGGTGTACACGATCAAAAGCCCTCTGCCAATTTCGAATATTGAAGCTCGAAAGAAGGTGAACCAGTTAGTTGCAGGTCCGACGGGTTCGAGGTGATCATTAATGGTGTTTGAGTGTGTTTTTGATGCAATTGAGTTCAAAGAATCATTATGAACGATCCATAATTGGTTAGTGCGGGGTTAATTTGGTCATTTTTAAGTTTTGAGTGGGTTAACCGACCGTTGAACGGTCGGGAATAAAGTTGATTCGAGGTAACGAGCTTTGGATCCGTATTTTTCAATGATTAAACGTGCATAGGGTTCGAATCTTGGTCGTGAGAGTGTCGGGACCTTTAATTTGGGTCAAAACCATGTGATTTCGGGCGTTTGAACTCGCCGGAGGACCGCCGGAATCCAGTGCCGGAGTTCGCCGGAAAGTCGGGGAGGAAAAGGGGCCGGGGGGTTGGGTTGTAAAATTTCAATTTACAATACTGGTCCCTGCGGTTTGAATTTTATTATTTTATGCTTAAAACTTCCTTTTGAAGTTTGATAAATGACCAAACACCCCCTACTCTTTATTATTACTATTATTATTATTATTATTATTATTATTATTATTAAGATTATTATTATCATTAACATTATTATTATTATTATTAATATTATTATTATTATTATTATTATTATTATTATTATTATTATTAACATTAATATTATTATTATAAAAATACACATCGCGAAATACGGGATGTTACAGTCTCCCCTACTTTAGGAAATTTCGTCCCGAAATTTGTTTACGAGGAGGCTGAGACGACAAGATGAGGACGCTTGGATTTCATTTGATCCTTACGTTCTCAAGTGAATCAGAAGGTGAACATGAAACCATAGATAGATCATAATGATTCTCTTTTTCTTTCTTGATGCAGTTTGTGTTTTCATTTTCTGAGGTACACTTTGAAGAACTTTCAGGTTTTGATAAGGTATCAAAAGAAGAAAATTCATCCTCGATTAAGCTGACCGCTTTAGTGTTTACTTTATGTGCAATGGCAGATCCATTAGAGAGCCTAAAGTATGTGACTTCTAGTTAACATTATAAGCTTTCACGTTGATTAAGAATGAACGTTAATACAAGATGTTACCGTCTCCCCTACTTTAAAGAATTTCGTTTCGAAATTAAGAATGAACTTAAATGAGCAAAAGAGTTAAAATGAAAGATAAGTGTTCAAACTGACAGTGATTGACGTTTAATTACAGATGAAATGCTTCACTTGTTGGAATCTTACTAGATTCTTGGCATAATGCATGCCAATTTGAACCCTATCAGTGAAATGTGAGACGTTTTGAGATGAAATGTTGGAAAGCGATGCCGAGTTACCATCGTATATTAGACTTATAAATCACAACTTCCAGAATATAATTTCATGGTAAGGTGATGTCTAGATATCAATAAAAGACCAACAATGGTAAGAAATGTTAACCGTCGGAATTTTAAGAATCCCAAACGTCACCATATGAAACGATCTTAACGCATATCTTGTGAATATGTATTTCTCCTTTGACCAACCATCGGGCTAAGAATAATACTCTATGCGAAGATCTTGGAATGAGTTCACGACGATGGTTAAGAGTATTATTAAAAACAGAGAATGAATCAATTATTCAAAATAACGATCGACGTTTTAACGTCATACCACGGTATATGAATATTTGAAACTGATACAGGTCAATTTCTCGACGTTGTGAGATAATGGGTCGAATTGATGTTTTTAGCCAATCGGTCTATAATGCACCCATTGTCATTATGACAACTAAGAGAAAAGGCACTTAGTGAATGAAAAGTTAAACAGGAGATTCACAGGAACACGAAGGTTAGGTTTTCATGACTACAAGTTACGATGGTTTATGAACCATTATATCCACATCGCAATGAGGATAATAACGAGTCTTGTTGTTCAACACCATGATAGAATTTCAATGGTTTTCAAGGGTAAAGATTCAAAAGTGATTCAAGAAATGACCCAGTCAATAAGAAAGGTATTTGTAACCATGTTTTACAAGGTAACAAATTTTCAAATGCAGATTGCATATGTAATTCATCAATCTCGTAAGTACAGTCGAGAACATTCGTATGACTAGAGAGACATAATCACAAGTTGATAATATCTTTATTTGACAAAAGATTGTTTAGGAAGACTACCATCACGTATTTAGGTGTTGATGATATCTCAAAATGAAAGTTGATAAGTAAGGAATAAATGGTTCGATGTAACTAGATCGAGTCAAAACGTGAAGATAAAGGAAAAGAAATCGATTTAAGAATTTACATGCGTCAAGCTTGAAATCAAAATCAACCTAAAACGATCGGGTCTTCTTTCAAGTTCAGAGATCATGCTTTGGCTTGATAGATCAAAACACTAACATTGTTTCACCCGTTAAGTTACTACATGCTTCTCGTCACTTGATTACAACCTTGGTAAGTTGAAGATCAATAAATGAGAATAGTCATTAAGGTGTGGTTTTCACTCCTAACTTGATGGAGTATTCCCAAGATATGTCCACCAACTTACCAATTAACCAGTTTGATCCCAACCAATTGTTGAGGATTCACAGAAATAAGACAAGGTAACTCACCATTAAGGTAAGGGAAATCACTTCTATCTTAACGATGAAGTTCAACAAAAACAAAATATAACCGAATGAACTTCTTCATCAAAATCCAGAATTCACTCCTACTTTGACGAGGACGTTTCATTTGAGAAAATATAATTCATAAAATGATATTATCATCAAGATATGAAATTTACGTCTATCTTGATGATTGAGTTTCATAATAACAAGAAAACAATCAAAGATTAACATTTGTCACCAAAGTGCGGGTTTCAATCCTATTTTGGTGAGATCATGTCATTTGTGAAGTACAAGTTACAATGAGAATAATTGAAGTCAATCCTCAGGATGAGGAATTTGCCCTAATCCAGAGGATGAAATTCCATAAAACACACAATTGGAAACCATTTATCGAATAGAGAATCATCAAAGTAAGGGAATCACCCCTGTTTTGATGAGTTAGAATTGTTTAGGAGGTACGAGTGTTCTTAGTCTAGATTGACTTACAAACCCTTGTATCTCCCATGGTGCAGACGGTTCAAGGTTCGACTTAACAACGAAAGGAAAAGAATATCACTTAGAAATTTAGAAAATTTCAAGTTACATCAATGTAACTAAAAGGAAAATCATGCTTACAAAATTTAAAATCAAAGTTCGAGGTAACAGGATTTATTATGATGGTGTTCAAATCTTGGATAATTTAAATCGGGAAGACGAAATCAAGGATAAAATGTTTTGACATCACAATGAGATGTGAACTTTCGATTCACAATCGAAGGGAATACATGGACTTCTCAAGACATGAGGTCAGTCATAACCTTATTGCAGACACGCGTACTTATAAGTGATGACTCATCTTAAGGGTTTCGAGTCAAGTAAATGGATTCAATGATCGAATCAAATCACCATTTACACTTTGTTTAGACAAAGTATCCCGAGATGTAGAAATTCCACTCACAGCATTGCATGTTCTTAGTTATGGGACACATCCTTAAGAGGATTTTGGAATCATAAGTAACGGTTTAAAGTTTTAAAGACCATACGGTTTAGATTCTCAATATCTTTGGGTATATTGAAATCCATGTTCACGTTGGTCAAAATAAGAAGATAGTTACATGAAATGCCGAGTTCAATACTGTTACACGTTACACGTTGAGCGTTTAAACGTAAGAGTTGAATTGTAGGATGGGTTTAATATTAACGGGAATATTATTTAGGTTAAGAATGAGAAAGTATTTAAACTTTAATGATAAACCAGTTCAAGGATTCAAGGATTTTTAAGATATAAAAGGATGGTTCCATTTGGTAACGCATTACCATTTGGAATCGTTGACACGCCAAGGTAAATTGACTCATTTGCCTTAGAGATTTGTGTATTTTGACCATAGTTTATCACTCATCCCAGAAATCCCCAGGTAGCGTAACGGGTCTCACAATGAGATTTATACGAATACGCTTGCCTTAGCCCGAAGGCCTTTTACCAGGAAATCCAGAATACAGGTGTCTATGTGTCACACAAATTTCTTTGGTTCATGAAATCAAAACCTTGATGAGATTGATATAGATTAGACATACGTCTAAAGATCCAGATCATAAGTAATAGTATACGATCCCACGTGTCGTCAAGAATAAGATTGAGAGGTTTTATGTTTGGGGAGAGTCAAAGATAAGTTTAGGGAGACAAGTAACTAAGTTTAAGCATACCTAAGGCAATCCTATGCTAAGGCATCAAGTTGCACAAAAGGCATAGCATTATGTAGCATGCGAACCATGTAATTTACAAGATAAAAGTATAATACGATAAGGTTCATGCATACACTATAGTTTAGGTCACCATTTCTAATAACCTAAATCCCTATAGTTATGGACTCTGATACCAATCTGTCACACCCCAACCTTGACGGCGGAATCGTCGAGGCGTGAGAGTTACGATTGTTCACAGCCACATAACGCTATTGCCTGAAACATGTTAAAAATAAGGGTCAACATATTGTTGGTGAGCATTCTATAGTTTTGATTATATAAGTATATAAAAGATGACAATTCAAGTTATAAGTTAGTGAATAAAGTGATTAGGGATGTTATGAACAATGCAACAATCAAACCTCGACAATGTTTTACAAGTATCAAACGACGTTAATATTCTATTAACGTTAAAAGTATATACGATCAGCTAAGTGTACTTGGATCAACCAAGCAGGCTTGTCTTACCCATAGATCTATGACTTCGCTGGGCTAGCAATAGTTAATGATTGTACATATAACGCCATAACATGCTAACCACAAAAGTTCAACTAACCACAACTTTAAGTAAATTGCCATAAGTTTACAAGAATCAAATGTGTTTACAAGTGCAACGTTTATACGGTAACATGTTTCACCCAAAAGTGTGAAAATGATAAAATGGGTATAGAAATACTCACTTGGCGATTAAGTATATACGAGGATTATAAGAATTAATGATGCTCCAACGAATTCTTTTACAAGCACCTAAATGTATAATTTACGAGATAAAAATTAAGATTAATATTATAATTAACGTTCAAATAAGAGTTTGGCTTTCAATAGTTTTAAGGTTTTTAATAAGTAATA